>CM038795.1:117044291-117275808 GCA_021764765.1 Vicia sativa | reverse complement strand
TTCACTTCAATTTTCATAATATTTTTTGAAGACTTATATTCACTTCAAATTTCATCATATTTTTGAAACTTATATTCACTTCAAATTTCATTAGATTATCTTAAGATGTATATTCACTTCAATTTCATAAAGATTTGAAGACTTATATTCACTTCAAACTTCATTATATTTTGAAGACATATTCACTTCAAATTTCATCAGATTTTTGAAGACTTATATTCCTCTTTTTTAAGATTTTGATGTATATTCACTTCATTTTCATAAGATTTTTGAAGACTTATATTCACTTCAAATTTCATCAGATTTTGAGACTTATATTCACTTCAAATTTTATGATTTTGAAGACTTATATTCACTAAATTTCATTAGATTATCTTAAGATGTATATTCACTTCAATTTCATAAGATTTTTGAAGACTTATATTACTTCAAATTTCATATATTTTTGAAGACTTATATTCACTTCAAATTTTATCAGTTTTTTGAGACTTATATTCACTTCAAATTTCATTAGATTATCTTAAGATGTATATTCACTTCAATTTTCATAAGATTTTTGAACTTATTCACTTCAAATTTCATCAGATTTTTTGAAGACTTATATTCACTTCAATTTCATTAGATTATCTTAAGATGTATATTCACTAATTTTCATAATTTGAAGACTTATATTCACTTCAAACTTCATCATTATTTTTGAAGCATATTCACTTCAATTTCATAGTTTTCTGAAGACTTATATTCACTTCAAATTTCATTAGATTATCTTAAGAAGTGATATGTTCACTTCAATTTCATAAGATTTTGAAGATTATATTCACTTCTTCATTAGATTTTTGAAGACTTATATTCACTTCAAATTTCATTAGATTATCTTAAGATGTATATTCACTTCAATTTCATAAGATTTTTTGAGACTTATATTCTTCAAATTTCATCAGATTTTTGAGACTTATATTCACTTCAATTTCATTAGTTATCTTAAGATGTATATTCACTTCAATTTTCATAAGATTTTTGAGACTTATATTCACTTCAATTTCATCAGATTTTTGAAGACTTATATTCACTTCAAATTTCATTAGATTATCTTAAGATGTATATTCACTTCAATTTTCATATTTTTGAAGACTTATATTCATCAAATTGTATTTTTGAGGACTTATATTCACTTCAAATTTCATTGATTATCTTAAGATGTATGTTCCTTCAATTTTCATAAGATTTTGAAGACTTATATTCACTTCAAATTTCATTAAGATTTTCTGAAGACTTATATTTTCAAATTTCATTAGATTATCTTAAGATGTATTCAATTTTCATAAGATTTTGAAGACTTATATTCACTTCAACATCAGATTTTTGAAGACTTATATTCCTTCAAATTTCATTAGATTATCTTAAGATGTATACTTCAAATTTCATAAGATTTTTGAAGACTTATATTCACTAAATTTCATCAAATTTTTGAGACTTATATTCCTTCAAATTTCATTAGATTATCTTAAGATGTATGTTCACTTCAATTTTCATAAGATTTTTGAGACTTATATTCTTCAAATTTCATCATATTTTGAAGACTTATATTCATTTAAATTTCAAATTTTTGAAGACTATATTCACTTAAATTTCTTAAGATTATCTTAAGATGTATATTCACTTCAATTTTCATAAGATTTTGAGACTTATATTCTTCAATTCATCATATTTTTTGAGAGACTTATATTCACTTCAAATTTTATCTTTTGAAGACTTATATTCACTTCAAATTTCATCAGATTATCTTAAGATGTATGTTCACTTCAATTTTCATAAGATTTTTGAAGACTATTCACTTCAAATTTCATCATCATATTTTTGAGACTTATATTCACTAAATTTCATTAGATTTTTGAAGACTTATATTCCTTCAAATTTCATTAGATTATCTTAAGATGTATGTTCTAATTTTCATAAATATTTTTGAAGACTTATATTCACTTCAAATCATCATATTTTTGAAGACTTATATTCACTTCAAATTTCATTAGTTATCTTAGATGTATATTCACTTCAATTTTCATAAGTATTTTGAGACTTATTCCTTCAAATTTCATATTTTGAAGACTTATATTCCTAAAATTTCATCAGATTTTCTGAAGACTTATATTCACTTCAAATTTCATTAGATTATCTTAAGAGTATGTTCACTTCAATTTTCATAAGATTTTTGAAGACTTATATTCACTTCAAATTTCATTAGATTTTTGAAGACTTATATTCACTTCAAATTTCATTAATTATCTTAAGATGTATGTTCACTTCAATTTCATAAGATTTTTTGAAGACTTATATTCACTTCAAATTTCATCAGTTTTGAAGACTTATATTCACTTCAAATTTCATTAGATTATCTTAAGATGTATGTTCACTTCAATTTTCATAAGATTTTTGAGACTTATATTCACTTCAAATTTCATCATATTTTTGAGACTTATATTCACTAAATTTTATCAGTTTTACGAAGACTTTATATTCACTTCAAATTTCAAGATTATCTTGGATGTATTCCTTCAATTTTCATAAGATTTTGAAGACTTATTCACTAAATTTCATCATATTTTTTGAAGACTTATATTCCTTCAATTTCATCAGATTTTTGAGACTTATATTCACTTCAAATTTCATTAGATTATCTTAAGATGTATGTTCACTAATTTTCATAAGATTTTTTGAAGACTTATATTCACTTCTTCATTAGATTTTTGAAGACATATTCACTTATTTCATTAGATTATCTTAGATGTATGTTCACTTCAATTTTCATAAGATTTTTGAGACTTATATTCACTAAATTTCATCATTATTTTAGAACTTATATTCACTTCAAATTTCATCAGTTTTTAGAGAGACTTTTATTCATAAATTTCATTAGATTATCTTAAGATGTATATTCACTTCAATTTTCATAAGATTTTTGAGACTTTATATTCACTTCAAACTTATCATATTTTTTGAAGACTTATATTCACTTCAATTTTATCAGATTTTTGAAGACTTATATTCACTTCAAATTTCTTAGATTATCTTAAGATGTATGTTCACTTCAATTTTCATAATTTTTGAAGACATATTCACTTCAAATTTCATCAGATTTTTGAGACTTATATTCACTTCAAATTTCATTAGATTATCTTAAGATGTATGTTCACTTCAATTTTCATAAGATTTTTGAGACTTATATTCACTTCAAATTTCATCAGATTTTTGAAGACTTATATTCACTTAAATTTCCAGTTTTCTTAAGACTTATATTCACTTCAAATTTCATGGATTATCTTAAGATGTATTCATCAATTTCATAAGATTTTTTGAAGACTTATTCACTTCAATTTCATTAGATTTTTGAAGACTTATATTCACTTCAAATTTCATCAGTTATCTTAAGATGTATATTCACTTCAATTTCATAAGATTTTTGAGACTTATATTCACTTCAAACTTATTTTTGAAGACTTATATTCACTTCAAATTTCATCAGATTTTTTGAAGACTTATATTCACTTCAAATTTCATTAGATTATCTTAAGATGTATGTTCACTTCAATTTTCATAAGTTTTTGAGACTTATATTCACTTCAAATTTCATCAGATTTTTGAAGACTTATATTCACTTCAAATTTCATTAGATTATCTTAAGATGTATATTCACTTCAATTTTCATAAGATTTTTGAAGACTTATTCACTTCAAATTTCATCATATTTTTGAAGACTTATATTCACTTAAAATTTCATTGATTTTACGAAGACATATTCACTTCAAATTTCATAAGATTATCTTAAGATGTATGTTCACTTCAATTTTCATAAGATTTTTGAAGACTTATATTCACTTCAAATCATTAGATTTTTTGAAGACACTTCAAATTTCATGATTATCTTAGATGTATATTCACTTCAATTTCATAAGATTTTTGAAGACTATATTACTTCAAATTTCATCATATTTTTGAAGACTTATATTCACTTCAAATTTCATCAGATTTTCTGAACTATATTCACTTCAAATTTCATTAAGATTATCTTAAAGATGTATGTTCCTTCAATTTCATGATTTTGAGGCTGTATTCACTCAAATTTCATCATATTTTTTGAAGACTTATATTCACTTCAAATTTATCAGATTTTTGAAGACTTATATTCACTTCAAATTTCATTAGATTATCTTAAGATGTATATTACTTCAATTTTCATAAGTTTTTTGAAGACTTATATTCTTCAAATTTCATCATATTTTTTGAAGACTTATATTCACTTCAAATTTCATTAGATTATCTTAAGATGTATGTTCCTTCAATTTTCATAAGATTTTTGAAGACTTATATTCACTTCAAATTTCATCATATTTTTGAGACTTATATTCACTTCAAATTTCATCAGTTTTCGAAGACTTTATATTCACTTCAAATTTCATAGATTATCTTAAGATATATTCACTTCAATTTTCATAAGATTTTTTGAACTTATATTCACTTCAAATTTCATCAGATTTTTTGAAGACTTATATTCACTTCAAATTTATCAGATTTTTTTGAAGACTTATATTCACTTCAAATTTCATTAGATTATCTTAAGATGTATATTCTTCAATTTTCATAAGATTTTTGAACTTATATTCACTTCTTCATTAGATTTTTGAAGACATATTCTTCAAATTTCATTAGATTATCTTAAGATGTATATTCTTCAATTTTCATAAGATTTTTGAAGACTTATATTCACTTCAAACTTTCATATTTTTGAGACATATTCACTTCAAATTTCATAGATTTTGAAGACTTATATTCACTAAATTTCTTAGATTATCTTAAGATGTATATTCACTTCAATTTTCAAAGATTTTTGAAGACATATTCACTTCAAATTTCATCAGATTTTTGAAGACTTATATTCACTTCAAATTTCATTAGATTATCTTAGATGTATATTCACTTCAATTTTCATAAGATTTTTGAAGACTTATATTCAGCAAATTTCATCATATTTTTGAAGACTTATATTCAAAATTTCATCAGTTTTTGAGACTTATATTCACTTCAAATTTCATTAGATTATCTTAAGATGTATATTCACTTCAATTTCATAAATTTTTGAGACTTATATTCACTTCAATTATTAGATTTTCTGAAGACTTATATTCTTCAAATTTCATTAGATTATCTTAAGATGTATGTTCACTTCAATTTTCATAAGATTTTTTGAAGACTTATATTCCTTCAATTTCATCATATTTTACTAGACTTATATTCACTTCAATTTTATCAGATTTTCAAGACTTATATTCCTTCAAATTTCATAAGATTATCTTAAGATGTATATTCACTTCAATTTTCATAAGATTTTTGAGACTTATATTCACTTCAAACTTCATCATATTTTTGAAGACTTATATTCACTTCAAATTTCATGGATTTTGAACTTATATTCACTAAATTTCATTAGATTATCTTAAGATGTATATTTCACCAATTTTCATAAGTTTTTAGAACTTATATTCACTTCAAATTTCATCAGATTTTTTGAGACTTATCACTTCAAATTTCATTAGATTATCTTAAGATGTATATTCACTTCAATTTTCATAAGATTTTTGAAGACTTATATTCACTTCAAAATTTCATCTTTTTGAAGACTTATATTCACTTCAATTTTATGGATTTTTCTAAGACTTTATATTCATTAAATTTCATAAGATTATCTTAAGATGTATTCACTTCAATTTTCATGAATTTTTGAAGACTTATATTCACTTCAAATTTCATCATATTTTTGAACTTATATTCACTTCAATTTTATCAGATTTTTGAAGACTTATATTCACTTCAAATTTCTTGAATTATCTTAAGATGTATATTCACTTCAATTTTTACATGATTTTTTGAAACTTATATTCACTTCAAATTTCATTAGATTTTTGAACTTATATTCACTTCAAATTTCATTAGATTATCTTAAGATGTATGTTCACTTCAATTTCATAAGATTTTTGAGACTTATATTCACTAAATTTCATTGATTTGAAACTTATATTCACTTCATTTTATTAGATTATCTTAAGATGTATGTTCACTTCAATTTTCATAGATTTTTGAAGACTTATATTCACTTCAAATTTCATCATATTTTTGAAGACTTATATTCACTTCAAATTTTTTAGATTTCGAGACTTATATTCACTTCAAATTTCATAAGATTATCTTGAATGTATATTCACTTCAATTTTCATAAGATTTTGAAGACTTATATTCACTTAAATTTCATCATATTTTTGAGGACTTATATTCACTTCTTTTATCAGATTTTGAAGACTTATATTCACTAAATTTCATTAGATTATCTTAAGATGTATATTCACTTCAATTTTCATAAGATTTTTGAAGACTTATATTCACTTCAAATTTCATTAGATTTTTGAAGACTTATATTCACTTCAAATTTCATTAGATTATCTTAAGATGTATGTTCCTTCAATTTTCATAAGATTTTTGAAGACTTATATTCACTTCAAACTTCATTCAGTTTTGAAGACTTATATTCACTTCAATTTCATTAGATTATCTTAAGATATATTCACTTCAATTTTCATAAGATTTTTGAAGACTTATATTCTTCAAATTTCATCATATTTTGAACTTATATTCACTTCAAATTTTTCAGATTTTCTGAAGACTTTATATTCCTTCAAATTTCATTAAGATTATCTTAAGATGTATTCACTTCAATTTCATAAGTTTTTGAGACTTATATTCACTTCAAATTTCATCATTTTTGAAGACTTATATTCACTTCAAATTTATCAGATTTTTGAAGACTTATATTCACTTCAATTTCTTAGATTATCTTAAGATGTATATTCCTTCAATTTTCATAAGATTTTTTGACTTATATTCACTTCAATTTCATTAGATTTTTGAACTTATATTCACTTCAAATTTCATTAGATTATCTTAAGATGTATGTTCACTTCAATTTCATAAGATTTTTGAAGACTTATATTCTTCAAATTTCATCAGATTTTTGAAGACTTATATTCTTCAAATTTCATTAGATTATCTTAAGATGTATGTTCACTTCAATTTTCATAAGATTTTTTGAAGACTTATATTCACTTCAAATTTCATCATATTTTGAGGACTATTCACTTCAAATTTTTTCAGATTATCTTAAAGACTTTATATTCACTTCAAATTTCATAAGATTATCTTAAGATGTATTCACTTCAATTTTCATAAGATTTTGAAGACTTATATTCACTAAATTTCATCATATTTTTGAGACTTATATTCACTTCAATTTTATCAGATTTTTGAGACTTATATTCACTTCAAATTTCATTAGATTATCTTAAGATGTATGTTCACTTCAATTTCATAAGATTTTGAAGACTTATTCACTTCAAATTTTCATTTTTGAAGACTTATATTCACTTCAAATTTCATTAGATTATCTTAAGATGTATTCACTTCAATTTTCATAGATTTTTGAAGACTTATATTCACTTCAAATTTCATCATTTTTTTGAGACTTATATTCACTAAATTTCATGATTTTTGAAGACTTTATATTCACTTCAATTTCATCAGATTATCTTAAGATGTATATTCACTTCAATTTTCATAAGATTTTTGAAGACTTATATTCACTTCAAATTTCATCAGATTTTTTGAAGACTTATATTCACTTCAAATTTTATCGATTTTTGAAGACTTATATTCACTTCATTCTTAAGATTATCTTAAGATGTATGTTCTAATTTTCATAAGTTTTTGAAGACTTATATTCACTTCAAATTTCATCAGATTTTTGAGACTTATATTCACTTCATTTCATTAGATTATCTTAAGATGTATATTCACTTCAATTTTCATAGATTTTTGAGACTTATATTCACTTCAAATTTCATCATATTTTTTGAAGTTATATTCACTTAAATTTCATCAGATTTTCTGAAGACTTATATTCACTTCAAATTTCATTAAGATTATCTTAAGATGTATATTCACTTCAATTTTCATAAGATTTTTGAAACTTATTCACTAACTTCATTAGATTTTTGAAGACTTATATTCACTTCAAATTTCATTAGATTATCTTAAGATGTATGTTCACTTCAATTTCATAAGATTTTTTGAGACTTATATTCTTCAAATTTCATCAGATTTTTGAAGACTTATAACTTAAATTTCATTAGATTATCTTAAGATGTATATTCACTTCAATTTTCATAAGATTTTTTGAGACTTATATTCACTTCAATTTTCATCAGATTTTTGAACTTATATTCACTTCAAATTTCATTAGATTATCTTAAGATGTATATTCACTTAAATTTTCATAATATTTTGATTTTATTCACTTCAAATTTCATCATATTTTGAGACTTATATTCACTTCAAATTTCATGATTATCTTAAGATGTATTCACTTCAATTTTCATAAGATTTTTGAGACTTATATTCACTTCAAATTTCATTAGTTTTGAGACTTATATTCACTTCATTTCATTAGATTATCTTAAGATGTATATTCACTTCAATTTTCATAAGATTTTTGAAGACTTATATTCTTTCAATTTATCAGATTTTTTGAAGACTTATATTCACTTCAAATTTCATTAGTTATCTTAAGATGTATATTCTTCAATTTCATAAGATTTTTGAGACTTATATTCACTTCAAATTTCATCAAATTTTTGAGACTTATATTCACTTCAAATTTCTTAGATTATCTTAAGATGTATGTTCACTTCAATTTCATAAGATTTTTGAAGACTTATATTCACTTCAAATTTCATCATTTTTTGAAGACTTATATTCACTTCAAATTTCATGATTTTTGAAGACTTTATATTCACTTCAAATTTCATTAGTTATCTTAAGATGTATATTCACTTCAATTTTCATAAGATTTTTGAAGACTTATATTCACTTCAAATTTCATCATATTTTTGAAGACTTATATTCACTTCAATTTATCAGATTTTTGAAGACTTATATTCACTTCAAATTTCTTAGATTATCTTAAGATGTATGTTCCTCAATTTTCATAAGATTTTTTAAGACTTATATTCTTCAAATTTCATCAGATTTTTGAAGACTTATATTCACTTCAAATTTCATTAGATTATCTTAAGATGTATATTCACTTCAATTTTCATAAGATTTTTGAAGACTTATATTCACTTCAAATTTCATCATATTTTTGATTATATTCACTTAAATTTCATCGATTTTGAGACTTATATTCACTTCAAATTTCATTGATTCTTGGACTTATATATTCTTCAATTTTCATAAGATTTTTGAAATTATATTCACTTCTTCATTAGATTTTTGAAGACTTATATTCACTTCAAATTTCATAGATTATCTTAAGATGTATGTTCACTTCAATTTTCATAAGATTTTTGAAGACTTATATTCACTTCAAATTTCATCAGTTTTTGAAGACTTATATTCACTTAAATTTCATTAGATTATCTTAAGATGTATTCACTTCAATTTTCATAAGATTTTTGAGACTTATATTCACTTCAATTTTCATCAGTTTTTTGAAGACTTATATTCACTTCAAATTTCATTAGATTATTTAAGATGTATATTCACTTAAATTTCATAATATTTTTGAAGACTTATATTCACTTCAAATTTCATCATATTTTTGAGACTTATATTCACTTCAAATTTCATTAGATTATCTTAAGATGTATGATCACTTCAATTTTCATAAGATTTTTTGAGACTTATATTCACTTCAAATTTCATTAGTTTTGAGACTTATATTCACTTCAAATTTCATTAGATTATCTTAAGATGTATGTTCACTTCAATTTCATAAGATTTTTGAGACTTATATTCACTTCAAATTTCATCATTTTTGAAGACTTATATTCACTTCAAATTTCATTAGATTATCTTAAGATGTATTTCACTTCAAATTTCATAAGATTTTTGAGACTTATATTCACTTCAAATTTCATCAAATTTTGAAGACTTTATTCACTTCAAATTTCATTCAGATTATCTTAAGATGTATATTCACTTCAATTTTCATAAGATTTTTGAAGACTTATATTCACTTCAAATTTCATCATATTTTTGAAGACTTATATTCACTTCAAATTTCATCAAATTTTTGAAGACTTATATTCACTTCAAATTTCTTAAGATTATCTTAAGATGTATATTTACTTCAATTTTCATAAGATTTTTGAAGACTTATATTCACTTCAAATTTCATCATATTTTGAAGACTTATATTCACTTCAATTTTATCAGTTTTGAAGACTTATATTCACTTCAAATTTCTTAGATTATCTTAAGATGTATGTTCACTCAATTTTCATAAGTTTTTTAAGACTTATATTCACTTCAAATTTCATCATATTTTTGAAGACTTATATTACTTCAATTTCATTAGATTATCTTAAGATGTATGTTCACTTCAATTTTCATAAGATATTTTGAAGACTTATATTCACTTCAAACTTCATCATATTTTTGAAGACTTATATTCACTTAAATTTTATCAGATTTTAGAAGACTTATATTCACTTCAAATTTCATTGATTATCTTAAGATATATTCACTTCAATTTTCATAAGATTTTTGAAGACTTATATTCACTTCAAATTTCATTAGATTTTTGAAGACTTATATTCACTTCAAATTTCATTAGATTATCTTAAGATGTATGTTCACTTCAATTTCATAAGATTTTTGAAGACTTATATTCACTTCAAATTTCATCAGTTTTTGAGACTTATATTCACTTAAATTTCATTAGATTATCTTAAGTGTATGTTCACTTCAATTTCATAAGATTTTTGAAGACTTATATTCACTTCAATTTCATCAGATTTTTAGAAGACTATTCACTTCAAATTTCATTAGATTATTTAAGATGTATGTTCACTTAAATTTTCATAATATTTTTGAAGACTTTATTCACTTCAAATTTCATCATATTTTTGAGACTTATATTCACTTCAAATTTCATTAGATTATCTTAAGATGTATGATCACTTCAATTTCATAAGATTTTTGAAGACTTATATTCACTTCAAATTTCATTAATTTTTGAGACTTATATTCACTTCAAATTTCATTAGATTATCTTAAGATGTATGTTCACTTCATTTTCATAAGATTTTTGAAGACTTATATTCACTTCAAATTTCATCAGATTTTTGAAGACTTATATTCACTTCAAATTTCATTCGATTATCTTAAGATGTATATTCACTTCAAATTTCATAAGATTTTTGAAGACTTATATTCACTTCAAATTTTATCAAATTTTAAGACTTTATATTCACTTCAAATTTCATTCAGTTTATTTAAGATGTATATTCACTTCAATTTTCATAAGATTTTTGAAGACTTATATTCACTTCAAACTTCATCATATTTTTGAAGACTTATATTCACTTCAAATTTCATCAAATTTTTGAAGACTTATATTCACTTCAAATTTCATTAGATTATCTTAAGATGTATATTCACTTCAATTTTCATAAGATATTTTGAAGACTTTACAACTTTTTTTTCAAAAATTATTTTAATGAATTTTCAAAAACAAGCGATTGAAATTTACCTAATTTTATTTGTTCTTAAAGATCGGAAAATATAAATTAAACCCAAAAGGATAAGGCATTTCAGATTTAAAAAGATATATGTTGGGATTTGGTTATTCAGGGAAGTATTCTTTACACATCCATATTCGATAGGTACCATTTACTTCAAAATTGGTTGTGTGTTAGTGTGAAATTTTCACGATCTTCTAAGTTTTTGAAAGGAAGAAAGGGAGAAGAAATGTTTTATTATTTTGAGTTTGACACGGTTTTGAAACCATTTTCTTACTCCTCAGCAATGGGAAATTCAAAACTCATAGTTCCTCTAAAAATGATTGTTTGATTGATTTTAAATGAAAAGACAATCATCATTTTTAAAGGAGAAGACTTCTAACGTCACAGGTGTGATAAAGAATAAGGACTAATCACCAACATTAGGGATTTTGAGAACTTATAGTACTCAAGTTTAGAAGTGAAAACCTTGGGAATAGAGGAAGAAACATCTCATTTATAAATAATCATGTTCTAATCTTGAAAAGGGGTTTAAGGTAAATGGTGCTTCAGCGCACAAAAGATATTGAATGTGTTGGAATTGATTTTAATTAGGGATGACAAGTACCAACGTTTGGGATATCCTCTAACGATTCAATACTTCGAGATTGATTGAGGTCAACGATCATCTTCATCAAATCTTTATTATGAAAGAGTGGTGAAACAAAGTTCACTTTTATTAAGTGTATGGAATAAAGTATTTAAGTCATTGGGTTTGCCTCTAAACAATACTTTACATTTTAGTCATCGTCGGGCTATCCTCTAAGATTTACTTAAATACCATAGCACCATGTTTTTATTTTTAGAACATGGATTTGAAGTTTCTCAATTTTGGTTACCCTCAATCATTAGAAACTTATTTGTTTCATCGTTAGCTAACCTCTAACCATTAAAACAAATCTTATCCAAGTATTCTTTTGTAGAAATTCATTTTGAAAATAACTCAACGTTGGATCGAGGTTTGAGAAGAAGACTCGACGTTCATCGAGTTTTTATTGAAAAGTGTTTTAAGTACTTGGTGAATGGAGAAAGAATCGGGATCAGATAATTGTAAATAACAAATAAAATCAACCAGCCATACAAGGTGGCCAACCTAAGTATAAAATAATTAAATTACATATGTAGCAAATGGGCTGGTCTACTATACGACTAATTGGAACAATTAATCGAAATAGGCTCACTTGTAAGAAGGCCCAGATCAAGCACATGTGCATGTGTGGTCATCAGCGATTTTCGAAGCTTTATCGACTTACAGGTTAAATGATTTATTATTAGTTTAAAAAGATTTTTTGATTTTGTGTAATTTCAGTTAAATTAAATTAAATAAATTTTCACTAGATAATTATTACATGAATTGTTTTTTTGGGAGACTTATACATCAAATTTAAATTGGGATTAAGCGGTAAAATAAAAATGGAACATTGAAGTATTTACTACGCAACAAGGGATTGAGATACATTTTTCAATGAGATAAATTGAATTAAAGAAGAAAGCATTAATTAATTATGTAAAAGCATACAAACAGTCAAATTTGGTGAAATTTAAATATGATTATTGTATTTTATTTTATTAATTAGACTAAACTATAAATAAATTCTAAGAAATAAATATAATATACTTGTGTTCATACATATTCAAGATTAAATTGAATTAAAAATTTAAATTGCAACACAAGAAGATTAATATAATTAAATTCAAACCTATTTCGAATTAATAGATAAAGTATAATAATAATAATAGTATGTATATAATATATTTACAACTAAGCATAAAATAAAATAATATTATAAATATATTTACAGTACTAAATATATGAAATAAAATAATACTAAGTATAATTATATTTACGGTAAAATATAAAATAAAATTAAAATGTAAGTATATTGTATGTACAATACTAAATATCAAACATTAAATAAAACAATGATATGAATAAGATTATATAAGCATTATGTAGATGCGACACTATAGAATGTATGTGAACCATCCTCAGATATCTTCACAAATAACAAATACATTAGTAGCATAGTGAGTTAAATAAAATGAAATTCAATAATTATGAAAATGGTTAGTAAACAAAATCACAATTAAAATCACTATACATTCATAAACAAGTGATTTCAAGAATCGAGATGTCAAAAGCATCAACATAGTAATAAGATGATGAGCAAGTAAGATTTCATGAAAGTTTATAGCTTCAAACCAAACTTCAAACAAGTCTTTATTCATTAGAAATCAAAATTAAGTATATACTCAAATTATGAATCATGACATATTAAAAACATGTAAAACAAAATTGGAATTGAACCATAATCGATTAAATTTAAAACCAACTTCAACACTCATATGCAATAAAGCTTATATCATTCAAAATTAATTGATTTAAGACAAATTCACCTTCCACAATTCAATCGGTTATTTAAAGGCATGTATATTCTTTAAACTCATAAAGATCGGTATCATTTTCAAACCATCATCGAAGCTAAATTTGAATGTCAACCGACTGAAACTTTAATAAAAAAACTTAAAATGATAATAACACAAAATATGGTTTTAACATGTTTCTCGGTTAACTTTCACGCGATTTTTAGTATATTCATTAAACAATCATGAAACAAAACAAATGAATGCCAAATGGTTTTCTCGGTTAGTTTCTACAGCGATTTTCAAAACAACATCACCTTCAAACCAAATCAACTTTAAATGTTCCATCAATTTTAAAACTTCAATCGAAATTTGAAATAATCACGAACTATGGTGTTCTAACATGTTTCTTGATTTACGTCTTTCACGAATAAGCAGCGATATAGACATCAAACCATCATCGAAACTACGAACCAACTAGAAACTAAACATCACAACTTTAATTGAACATAGCGAAACACAATGAATATCCTATATTTTCGGTTTCAATCACTTCGAACAAGCGACATCGATATTAACCATCGAAGAAAACAATATTAGAATCCTCTTACCAAATCCAATCGAAATTAAAGAAGAAAAGAGCATAACATCATACACGGTGTCAATGTTTCTAAATAGACTTACATGATTAACAGCATAGCCATTTAGCCTTCATCGAAACAAAAGCAGATTCATCAACAATTCAAAAGAAAACAAAAATAACATGGCTGCCATGACAGTTTCTCGGTTAAATTTTGCAGTTAAGCGATTTAGATGTCAAACCATCATCAAAACTTTTGAAACCTTATCCAAATTCAATTGAACTAAAAGATGAGATTGACATAAAGCTTCGATGTCTCAACAGTTTCTCGGCGGGTTTCTCTTCGAATAATCGCGAAAACTTACTTCATTGAAACTAACATGAATATCACTCAAACCGAATTTATCAAAATTAAAAGCGAGAATAAGATGGTGTACCAATGGTTTCTCGGTTATTTTTATCATAAGTAATGCGGTACTATCATACAACCTTCATGAGACAAACACCATTATCACAACTAAATGGAATTAAAAGAACAATAAAGCAGACATGTTGATACCTCGACCATAATTATTAAGCCAACTTGGAATAATTCAAAAATACAAACACCTATTATATGGATGTGAGCGACTAAAGTTTAGACACACACAAATTCAATATCGACTCATAATGAGTTATATGAATCGATTTTAATACTTTAAACAAATTATCAATACAAACATGAACACATAATCCAAATTTTAACATTATGGTATCAAACTTGTAGCTATTATAAGCGAGTTCCAAACAAGAAATCTAAATCTTACAAATTTGATATCTCGGATGAGAAAAAAAAGATAACGAATATATTTACGCATCCACAGTTTCCCAGAATAAAACAAACAAAGAAATCTAGAGCGTACAGAGATTTCGAAGTCGATTAGACACTTGGAAGCTTCCTTTGAAATTTGAGGTTTGTAGTGAGTTGTTGCGATGTTTGAATTTCGAGGATCAATGAGCTATGTTGAGCTGTGATGGGTAAATTTTTGGAGGATGAGAGTGATATTTCAGGCAATCATTGAAGAGATCCACTTCAATGATTTAAGCAGAGTTGGCTCAGTGAATAGGAAGTTAAGTAGTTGTTACAGAGATTCATGTTGGGTGGTCATGGATTCTGAGTGGAATAACGGCGTGGAGATGAAGGGATGGACGGAGAAGATGGTGGGTTTTGACAATACGAAGGTGTGGAATGCGATTGGGTGTGAAGGAAAGATTGATTTACTTGAGAAGGAGCTTCTGGATCAGGGAAGGAGTTTGATGTTGCTGAATGGGGTTTGGTGGATAGCATCGAAGAGATGATGGAATGTTAGATGACTTGGAATATGGAAGATGGGGGTTCACTTGAGAATTAAAAATGGGTTAAATGATTCGCGGAACAGAGAGATAAAGGTGATGGCTGTTGGTTTGATGGGAAGAGAGATGGAATCGGTGGGTGAAGGATTGAAGAGCAGGTGAGCATTTGGGTGTCGAGAAAGAAGATGGAATTGGAGCGTTATTGAGGAAGAAGATGAGTTTCTTCTTTGAATTTTTTTATAATTTTATATTTTATCTTTTAACCTCAGCCGTTTTCGTTTATATTTTTTTGTTTTTTCAATTGGCCTCCTCTTCATACAAAGACAAGTAGCATATATATATCCAAAAAATTAGGGTTTAAGTTATTTCAAAAATGTCTAAAATGCCCTCATAATTAAATGGGCCACAAAATGGGTCACTCAAAAATAATAAGCCCAAAATATTTTGTTTGATTTTTTTTGAGATAAAAATTTACTTAAAATTGTTAAAAAATGGTAAAAGTTCGGACAATAAATTATCCGAAAAAATAATATGAGCATATTAAAATAAATTACGGGTCTTATAATTAAAGAAAAATGATTGAAATGGTTAAAATTAAAATAAAATGATAATAAATAATACCCGATTTTAAAATACTTACAGTTAAACACGAGTTTTCAAACTGTATCGAAAAATTAGGGAGAGCACATTTTCATGACCTACGCGACATTAGATTCATAAAGCGATGAGTAAAGATAAAAATTTGAAATATTTTTCCAATTTTGCCTGATAAAATTAAAGCAGTCTGTTTATAAAATCAAAGTATCAATATCACCGACATATAAATAATTTAAAAATCAATGCAATAAACAGAGAGATAGGTAAAAATGCATGAAGATACATAACAGGTATTTTATAATTATAAAACGATGCAAATATCGATTTAAAGATTTTGGTCAATTTAAATCTGATAATGATGCATATCGGTGAGTGAATGACTGTTTTTTTTTATAATATAAATACAAATGCAAGTAGAAAAATAGCAGGGTAAAATTTGGGGTGCAACAAGACTTATATTCACTTCAAACTTCATCATATTTTTTGAAGACATATATTCACTAAAATTTTATCGATTTTTGAGACTTATATTCACTTCAATTTCATTAGATTATCTTAAGATGTATGTTCACTTCAATTTCATAAAATTTTTGAAGACTTATATTCACTTCTAACTTCATTAGATTTTTGAGACTTATATTCACTTCAAATTTCATTATTATCTTAAGATGTATGTTCACTTCAATTTTCATAAGATTTTTGAAGACTTATATTCACTTCATTTCATCATTTTTTGAAGACTTATATTCACTTCAAATTTCATTAGATTATCTTAAGATGTATGTTCACTTCAATTTTCATAAGATTTTTGAAGAATTATATTCACTTCAAACTTCATTAGATTTTTGAAGACTTATATTCACTTCAAATTTCATTAGATTATCTTAAGATGTATGTTCACTTCAATTTTCATAATATTTTTTGAAGACTTATATTCACTTCAAATTTCATCAGATTATCTTAAGATGTATGTTCACTTTAATTTTCATAAGATTTTTTGAAGACTTATATTCACTTCAAACTTCATCATATTTTTGAAGACTTATATCACTTCAAATTTCATCATTTTTGAAGACTTATATTCACTTCAAATTTCTTAAGATTATCTTAAGATGTATGTTTACTTCAATTTTCATAAGATTTTTGAAGACTTATATTCACTTCAAAGTTCATCATATTTTTGAAGACTTATATTCACTTCAAATTTTATGATTTTTCAAGACTTTATATTCACTTCAAATTTCATAAGATTATCTTAAGATGTATGTTCACTTCAATTTTCATAAGATTTTTTGAAGACTTATATTCACTTCAAACTTCATCATATTTTTTGAAGACTTATATTCACTTCAACTTTTATCAGATTTTTTGAAGACTTATATTCACTTTAAATTTCTTAAGATTATCTTAAGATGTATGTTCACTTCAATTTTCATAATACTTTTGAAGACTTATATTCACTTCAAATTTCAGATTTTTGAAGACTTATATTCACTTCAAATTTCATTAGATTATCTTAAGATGTATGTTCACTTTAATTTTCATAAGATATTTTGAAGACTTATATTCACTTCAAACTTCATCATATTTTTTGAAGACTTATATTCACTAAAAATTTTATCAGATTTTCTGAAGACTTATATTCACTTCAAATTTCATCAGATTATCTTAAGATGTATGTTCACTTCAATTTTCATAAGATTTTTTGAAGACTGATATTCACTTCTAACTTCATTAGATTTTCTGAAGACTTATATTCACTTCAAATTTCATCAGATTATCTTAAGATGTATGTTCACTTCAATTTTCATAAGATTTTTTGAAGACTTATATTCACTTCATTTCATCAGATTTTATGGAGACTTATATTCACTTCAAATTTCATTAGATTATCTTAAGATGTATGTTCACTTCAATTTTCATAAGATTTTTTGAATTCTTATGTTCACTTCAAATTTCATCAGATTTTTTGAAGACTTATATTCACTTTAAATTTCTT
This sequence comes from Vicia sativa, assembly GCA_021764765.1. Taxonomy (NCBI): domain Eukaryota; kingdom Viridiplantae; phylum Streptophyta; class Magnoliopsida; order Fabales; family Fabaceae; genus Vicia; species Vicia sativa. The sequence goes on along the minus strand of CM038795.1, from coordinate 117,257,273 downwards.
AAGATTATCTTAAGATGTATGTTCACTTCAATTTTCATAATATTTTTTGAAGACTTATATTCACTTCAAATTTCATCAGATTTTTTGAAGACTTATATTCACTTCAAATTTCATTAGATTATCTTAAGATGTATGTTCACTTTAATTTTCATAAGATATTTTGAAGACTTATATTCACTTCAAATCTCATCAGATTTTTTGAAGACTTATATTCACTTCAAATTTCATTAGATAATTTTAAGATGTATGTTCACTTAAATTTTCATAATATTTTTTGAAGACTTTTATTCACTTCAAATTTCATCATATTTTTTGAAGACTAATATTCACTTCAAATTTCATTAGATTATCTTAAGATGTATGATCACTTCAATTTTCATAAGATTTTTTGAAGACTTATATTCACTTCAAACTTCATTAGATTTTCTGAAGACTTATATTCACTTCAAATTTCATTAGATTATCTTAAGATGTATGTTCACTTCAATTTTCATAAGACTTCTTGATGACTTATATTCACTTCAAATTTCATCAGATTTTTTGAAGACTTATATTCACTTCAAATTTCATTCGATTATCTTAAGATGTATGTTCACTTCAAATTTCATAAGATTTTTTGAAGACATAAATTCACTTCAAATTTTATCAAATTTTCTGAAGACTTTACATTCACTTCAAATTTCATCAGATTATATTAAGATGTATGTTCACTTTAATTTTCATAAGATTTTTTGAAGACTTATATTCACTTCAAACTTCATCATATTTTTTGAAGACTTATATTCAATTCAAACTTCATCAAATTTTTTGAAGACTTATATTCACTTCAAATTTCTTAAGATTATCTTAAGATGTATGTTTACTTCAATTTTCATAAGATTTTTTGAAGACTTATATTCACTTCAAACTTCATCATATTTTTTGAAGACTTATATTCACTTCAAATTTTATCAGATTTTCTGAAGACTTTACATTCACTTCAAATTTCATCAGATTATCTTAAGATGTATGTTCACTTCAATTTTCATAAGATTTTTTGAAGACTTATATTCACTTCAAACTTCATCATATTTTTTGAAGACTTATATTCACTTCAACTTTATCGATTTTTGAAGACTTATATTCACTTTAAATTTCTTAAGATTATCTTAAGATGTATGTTCACTTCAATTTTCATAATGATTTTTGAAGACTTATATTCACTTCAAATCTCATCATATTTTTTGAAGACTTATATTCACTTCAAATTTCATTAGATTATCTTAAGATGTATGTTCACTTTAATTTTCATAAGATATTTTGAAGACTTATATTCACTTCAAACTTCATCATATTTTTTGAAGACATATATTCACTAAAAATTTTATCAGATTTTCTGAAGACTTATATTCACTTCAAATTTCATCAGATTATCTTAAGATGTATGTTCACTTCAATTTTCATAAAATTTTTTGAAGACTGATATTCACTTCTAACTTCATTAGATTTTCTGAAGACTTATATTCACTTCAAATTTCATCAGATTATCTTAAGATGTATGTTCACTTCAATTTTCATAAGATTTTTTGAAGACTTATATTCACTTCATTTCATCAGATTTTATGAAGACTTATATTCACTTCAAATTTCATTAGATTATCTTAAGATGTATGTTCACTTCAATTTTCATAAGATTTTTTGAAGAATTATGTTCACTTCAAATTTCATCAGATTTTTTGAAGACTTATATTCACTTTAAATTTCATTAGATAATCTTAAGATGTATGTTCACTTCAATTTTCATAATATTTTTTGAAGACTTTTATTCACTTCAAATTTCATCAGATTATCTTAAGATGTATGTTCACTTTAATTTTCATAAGATTTTTTGAAGACTTATATTCACTTCAAACTTCATCATATTTTTTGAAGACTTATATGCACTTCAAAGTTCATCAGATTTTTTGAAGACTTATATTCACTTCAAATTTCTTAAGATTATCTTAAGATGTATGTTTACTTCAATTTTCATAAGAGTTTTTGAAGACTTATATTCACTTCAAAGTTCATCATATTTTTTGAAGACTTATATTCACTTCAAATTTTATCAGATTTTCTGAAGACTTTACATTCACTTCAAATTTCATCAGATTATCTTAAGATGTATGTTCACTTCAATTTTCATAAGATTTTGAAGACTTATATTCACTTCAAATTTCATCATATTTTTGAAGACTTATATTCACTTCAACTTTTATCGATTTTGAAGACTTATATTCACTTTAAATTTCTTAAGATTATCTTAAGATGTATGTTCACTTCAATTTTCATAATATTTTTTGAAGACTTATATTCACTTCAAATCTCATCAGATTTTTTGAAGACTTATATTCACTTCAAATTTCATTAGATTATCTTAAGATGTATGTTCACTTTAATTTTCATAAGATATTTTGAAGACTTATATTCACTTCAAACTTCATCATATTTTTGAAGACTTATATTCACTAAAATTTTATCGATTTTAGAAGACTTATATTCACTTCAAATTTCATCGATTATCTTAAGATGTATGTTCACTTCAATTTTCATAAGATTTTTGAAGACTATATTCACTTCTAACTTCATTAGATTTTCTGAAGACTTATATTCACTTCAAATTTCATCAGATTATCTTAAGATGTATGTTCACTTCAATTTTCATAAGATTTTTTGAAGACTTATATTCACTTCATTTCATCAGTTTATGAAGACTTATATTCACTTCAAATTTCATTAGATTATCTTAAGATGTATGTTCACTTCAATTTTCATAAGATATTTTGAAGAATTATGTTCACTTCAAATTTCATCAGATTTTTTGAAGACTTATATTCACTTCAAATTTCATTAGATAATCTTAAGATGTATGTTCACTTCAATTTTCATAATATTTTTTGAAGACTTTTATTCACTTCAAATTTCATCAGATTAACTTAAGATGTATGTTCACTTTAATTTTCATAAGATTTTTTGAAGACTTATATTCACTTCAAACTTCATCATATTTTTTGAAGACTTATATTCACTTCAAACTTCATCAGATTTTTTGAAGACTTATATTCACTTCAAATTTCTTAAGATTATCTTAAGATGTATGTTTACTTCAATTTTCATAAGATTTTTTGAAGACTTATATTCACTTCAAAGTTCATCATATTTTTTGAAGACTTATATTCACTTCAAATTTTATCAGATTTTCTGAAGACTTTACATTCACTTCAAATTTCATCAGATTATCTTAAGATGTATGTTCACTTCAATTTTCATAAGATTTTTTGAAGACTTATATTCACTTCAAACTTCATCATATTTTTTGAAGACTTATATTCACTTCAACTTTTATCAGATTTTTTGAAGACTTATATTCACTTTAAATTTCTTAAGATTATCTTAAGATGTATGTTCACTTCAATTTTCATAATATTTTTTGAAGACTTATATTCACTTCAAATCTCATCAGATTTTTTGAAGACTTATATTCACTTCAAATTTCATTAGATTATCTTAAGATGTATGTTCACTTTAATTTTCATAAGATATTTTGAAGACTTATATTCACTTCAAACTTCATCATATTTTTTGAAGACTTATATTCACTAAAATTTTATCGATTTTACGAGACTTATATTCACTTCAAATTTCATCGATTATCTTAAGATGTATGTTCACTTCAATTTTCATAAGATTTTTTGAAGACTTATATTCACTTCAAACTTCATTAGATTTTCTGAAGACTTATATTCACTTCAAATTTCATTAGATTATCTTAAGATGTATGTTCACTTCAATTTTCATAAGATTTTTTGAAGACTTATATTCACTTCATTTCATCAGATTTTATGAAGACTTATATTCACTTCAAATTTCATTAGATTATCTTAAGATGTATGTTCACTTCAATTTTCATAAGATTTTTTGAAGAATTATATTCACTTCAAATTTCATCAGATTTTTTGAAGACTTATATTCACTTCAAATTTCATTAGATAATCTTAAGATGTATGTTCACTTCAATTTTCATAATATTTTTTGAAGACTTTTATTCACTTCAAATTTCATCAGATTAACTTAAGATGTATGTTCACTTTAATTTTCATAAGATTTTTTGAAGACTTATATTCACTTCAAACTTCATCATATTTTTTGAAGACTTATATGCACTTCAAAGTTCATCAGATTTTTTGAAGACTTATATTCACTTCAAATTTCTTAAGATTATCTTAAGATGTATGTTTACTTCAATTTTCATAAGAGTTTTTGAAGACTTATATTCACTTCAAAGTTCATCATATTTTTTGAAGACTTATATTCACTTCAAATTTTATCAGATTTTCAAAGACTTTATTCACTTCAAATTTCATGATTATCTTAAGATGTATGTTCACTTCAATTTTCATAAGATTTTTGAAGACTTATATTCACTTCAATTCATCATATTTTTGAAGACTTATATTCACTTCAACTTTTATCGATTTTTGAAGACTTATATTCACTTTAAATTTCTTAAGATTATCTTAAGATGTATGTTCACTTCAATTTTCAATATTTTTGAAGACTTATATTCACTTCAAATCTCATCAGATTTTTTGAAGACTTATATTCACTTCAAATTTCATTAGATTATCTTAAGATGTATGTTCACTTTAATTTTCATAAGATATTTTGAAGACTTATATTCACTTCAAACTTCATCATATTTTTTGAAGACTTATATTCACTAAAAATTTTATCAGATTTTCTGAAGACTTATATTCACTTCAAATTTCATCAGATTATCTTAAGATGTATGTTCACTTCAATTTTCATAAGATTTTTTGAAGACTGATATTCACTTCTAACTTCATTAGATTTTCTGAAGACTTATATTCACTTCAAATTTCATCAGATTATCTTAAGATGTATGTTCACTTCAATTTTCATAAGATTTTTTGAAGACTTATATTCACTTCATTTCATCAGATTTTATGAAGACTTATATTCACTTCAAATTTCATTAGATTATCTTAAGATGTATGTTCACTTCAATTTTCATAAGATATTTTGAAGAATTATGTTCACTTCAAATTTCATCAGATTTTTTGAAGACTTATATTCACTTCAAATTTCATTAGATAATCTTAAGATGTATGTTCACTTCAATTTTCATAATATTTTTTGAAGACTTTTATTCACTTCAAATTTCATCAGATTATCTTAAGATGTATGTTCACTTTAATTTTCATAAGATTTTTTGAAGACTTATATTCACTTCAAACTTCATCATATTTTTTGAAGACTTATATGCACTTCAAAGTTCATCAGATTTTTTGAAGACTTATATTCACTTCAAATTTCTTAAGATTATCTTAAGATGTATGTTTACTTCAATTTTCATAAGAGTTTTTGAAGACTTATATTCACTTCAAAGTTCATCATATTTTTTGAAGACTTATATTCACTTCAAATTTTATCAGATTTTCTGAAGACTTTACATTCACTTCAAATTTCATCAGATTATCTTAAGATGTATGTTCACTTCAATTTTCATAAGATTTTTTGAAGACTTATATTCACTTCAAACCTCATCATATTTTTTGAAGACTTATATTCACTTCAACTTTTATCAGATTTTTTGAAGACTTATATTCACTTTAAATTTCTTAAGATTATCTTAAGATGTATGTTCACTTCAATTTTCAGAATATTTTTTGAAGACTTATATTCACTTCAAATCTCATCGATTTTTGAAGACTTATATTCACTTCAAATTTCATTAGATTATCTTAAGATGTATGTTCACTTTAATTTTCATAAGATATTTTGAAGACTTATATTCACTTCAAACTTCATCATATTTTTTGAAGACTTATATTCACTAAAAATTTTATCGATTTTGAAGACTTATATTCACTTCAAATTTCATGATTATCTTAAGATGTATGTTCACTTCAATTTTCATAAGATTTTTGAAGACTTATTCACTTCTTCATTAGATTTTCGAAGACTTATATTCACTTCAAATTTCATTGATTATCTTAAGATGTATGTTCACTTCAATTTTCATAAGATTTTTGAAGACTTATATTCACTTCATTTCATCGATTTTATGAAGACTTATATTCACTTCAAATTTCATTAGATTATCTTAAGATGTATGTTCACTTCAATTTTCATAAGATATTTTGAAGAATTATATTCACTTCAAATTTCATCGATTTTTGAAGACTTATATTCACTTCAAATTTCATTAGATAATCTTAAGATGTATGTTCACTTCAATTTTCATAATATTTTTGAAGACTTTTATTCACTTCAAATTTCATCGATTATCTTAAGATGTATGTTTTCAATTTTCATAAGATTTTTGAAGACTTATATTCACTTCAAAGTTCATCATATTTTTGAAGACTTATATTCACTTCAAATTTTATCGATTTTCAAGACTTTACACTTCAAATTTCATCGATTATCTTAAGATGTATGTTCACTTCAATTTTCATAAGATTTTTGAAGACTTATATTCACTTCAAACTTCATCATATTTTTGAAGACTTATATTCACTTCAACTTTTATCGATTTTTGAAGACTTATATTCACTTTAAATTTCTTAAGATTATCTTAAGATGTATGTTCACTTCAATTTTCATAATATTTTTGAAGACTTATATTCACTTCAAATCTCATCGATTTTTGAAGACTTATATTCACTTCAAATTTCATTAGATTATCTTAAGATGTATGTTCACTTTAATTTTCATAAGATATTTTGAAGACTTATATTCACTTCAAACTTCATCATATTTTTGAAGACTTATATTCACTAAAATTTTATCGATTTTTGAAGACTTATATTCACTTCAAATTTCATCGATTATCTTAAGATGTATGTTCACTTCAATTTTCATAAGATTTTTTGAAGACTTATATTCACTTCAAACTTCATTAGATTTTCTGAAGACTTATATTCACTTCAAATTTCATTAGATTATCTTAAGATGTATGTTCACTTCAATTTTCATAAGATTTTTTGAAGACTTATATTCACTTCATTTCATCGATTTTGAAGACTTATATTCACTTCAAATTTCATTAGATTATCTTAAGATGTATGTTCACTTCAATTTTCATAAGATTTTTTGAAGAATTATGTTCACTTCAAATTTCATCAGATTTTTTGAAGACTTATATTCACTTCAAATTTCATTAGATAATCATAAGATGTATGTTCACTTCAATTTTCATAATATTTTTTGAAGACTTTTATTCACTTCAAATTTCATCAGATTATCTTAAGATGTATGTTCACTTTAATTTTCATAAGATTTTTTGAAGACTTATATTCACTTCAAACTTCATCATATTTTTTGAAGACTTATATGCACTTCAAAGTTCATCATATTTTTTGAAGACTTATATTCACTTCAAATTTCTTAAGATTATCTTAAGATGTATGTTTACTTCAATTTTCATAAGAGTTTTTGAAGACTTATATTCACTTCAAAGTTCATCATATTTTTTGAAGACTTATATTCACTTCAAATTTTATCAGATTTTCTGAAGACTTTACATTCACTTCAAATTTCATCAGATTATCTTAAGATGTATGTTCACTTCAATTTTCATAAGATTTTTTGAAGACTTATATTCACTTCAAACTTCATCATATTTTTTGAAGACTTATATTCACTTCAACTTTTATCAGATTTTTTGAAGACTTATATTCACTTTAAATTTCTTAAGATTATCTTAAGATGTATGTTCACTTCAATTTTCATAATATTTTTTGAAGACTTATATTCACTTCAAATCTCATCAGATTTTTTGAAGACTTATATTCACTTCAAATTTCATTAGATTATCTTAAGATGTATGTTCACTTTAATTTTCATAAGATATTTTGAAGACTTATATTCACTTCAAACTTCATCATATTTTTTGAAGACTTATATTCACTAAAAATTTTATCAGATTTTCTGAAGACTTATATTCACTTCAAATTTCATCAGATTATCTTAAGATGTATGTTCACTTCAATTTTCATAAGATTTTTTGAAGACTGATATTCACTTCTAACTTCATTAGACTTTCGAAGACTTATATTCACTTCAAATTTCATCAGATTATCTTAAGATGTATGTTCACTTCAATTTTCATAAGATTTTTTGAAGACTTATATTCACTTCATTTCATCAGATTTTATGGAGACTTATATTCACTTCAAATTTCATTAGATGATCTTAAGATGTATGTTCACTTCAATTTTCATAAGATTTTTTGAATTCTTATGTTCACTTCAAATTTCATCAGATTTTTTGAAGACTTATATTCACTTTAAATTTCTTAAGATTATCTTAAGATGTATGTTCACTTCAATTTTCATAATATTTTTTGAAGACTTATATTCACTTCAAATCTCATCAGATTTGTTGAAGACTTATATTCACTTCAAATTTCATTAGATTATCTTAAGATGTATGTTCACTTTAATTTTCATAAGATATTTTGAAGACTTATATTCACTTCAAACTTCATCAGATTTTTAGAAGACTTATATTCACTAAAAATTTTATCAGATTTTCTGAAGACTTATATTCACTTCAAATTTCATCAGATTATCTTAAGATGTATGTTCACTTCAATTTTCATAAGATTTTTTGAAGACTTATATTCACTTCAAATTTCATTAGATTTTCTGAAGACTTATATTCACTTCAAATTTCATTAGATTATCTTAAGATGTATGTTCACTTCATCTTTCATAAGATTTTTTGAAGACTTATATTCACTTCATTTCATCAGATTTTATGAAGACTTATATTCACTTCAAATTTCATTAGATGATCTTAAGATGTATGTTCACTTCAATTTTCATAAGATTTTTTGAATTCTTATGTTCACTTCAAATTTCATCAGATTTTTTGAAGACTTATATTCACTTCAAATTTCATTAGATAGTCTTAAGATGTATGTTCACTTCAATTTTCATAATATTTTTTGAAGACTTTTATTCACTTCAAATTTCATCATATTTTTTGAAGACTAATATTCACTTCAAATTTCATTAGATTATCTTAAGATGTATGTTCACTTCAATTTTCATAAGACTTTTTGATGACTTATATTCACTTCAAATTTCATCAGATTTTTTGAAGACTTATATTCACTTCAAATTTCATTCGATTATCTTAAGATGTATGTTCACTTCAAATTTCATAAGATTTTTTGAAGACATATATTCACTTCAAATTTTATCAGATTTTCTGAAGACTTTACATTCACTTCAAATTTCATCAGATTATCTTAAGATGTATGTTCACTTTAATTTTCATAAGATTTTTTGAAGACTTATATTCACTTCAAACTTCATCATATTTTTTGAAGACTTATATTCACTTCAAACTTCATCAGATTTTTTGAAGACTTATATTCACTTCAAATTTCTTAAGATTATCTTAAGATGTATGTTTACTTCAATTTTCATAAGATTTTTTGAAGACTTATATTCACTTCAAACTTCATCATATTTTTTGAAGACTTATATTCACTTCAAATTTTATCAGATTTTCTGAAGACTTTACATTCACTTCAAATTTCATCAGATTATCTTAAGATGTATGTTCACTTCAATTTTCATAAGATTTTTTGAAGACTTATATTCACTTCAAACTTCATCATATTTTTTGAAGACTTATATTCACTTCAAATTTTATCAGATTTTTTGAAGACTTATATTCACTTTAAATTTCTTAAGATTATCTTAAGATGTATGTTCACTTCAATTTTCATAATATTTTTTGAATACTTATATTCACTTCAAATCTCATCAGATTTTTTGAAGATTTATATTCACTTCAAATTTCATTAGATTATCTTAAGATGTATGTTCACTTTAATTTTCATAAGATATTTTGACGACTTATATTCACTTCAAACATCATCATATTTTTTGAAGACTTATATTCATTTCAAATTTTATCAGATTTTCTGAAGACTTTACGTTCACTTCAAATTTCATCAGATTATCTTAAGATGTATGTTCACTTCAATTTTCATAAGATTTTTTGAAGACTTATATTCACTTCAAACTTCATCATATTTTTTGAAGACTTATATTCACTTCAAATTTTATCGATTTTTGAAGACTTATATTCACTTTAAATTTCTTAAGATTATCTTAAGATGTATGTTCACTTCAATTTTCATAATATTTTTTGAAGACTTATATTCACTTCAAATCTCATCAGATTTTTTATTGACTTATATTCACTTCAAATTTCATTAGATTATCTTAAGATGTATGTTCACTTTAATTTTCATAAGATATTTTGAAGACTTATATTCACTTCAAACTTCATCATATTTTTTGAAGACTTATATTCACTTTAAATTTTATCAAATTTTCTAAAGACTTTACATTCACTTCAAATTTCATCAGATTATCTTAAGATGTACGTTCACTTCAATTTTCATAAGATTTTTTGAAGACTTATATTCACTTCAAACTTCATCATATTTTTTGAAGACATATATTCATTTCAAATTTTATCAGATTTTTTGAAGACTTATATTCACTTCAAATTTCATTAGATTATCTTAAGATGTATGTTCACTTTAATTTTCATAAGATATTTTGAAGACTTATATTCACTTCAAACATCATCATATTTTTTGAAGACTTATATTCATTTCAAATTTTATCAGATTTTCTGAAGACTTTACGTTCACTTCAAATTTCATCAGATTATCTTAAGATGTATGTTCACTTCAATTTTCATAAGATTTTTTGAAGACTTATATTCACTTCAAACTTCATCATATTTTTTGAAGACTTATATTCACTTCAAATTTTATCAGATTTTTTGAAGACTTATATTCACTTTAAATTTCTTAAGATTATCTTAAGATGTATGTTCACTTCAATTTTCATAATATTTTTTGAAGACTTATATTCACTTCAAATCTCATCAGATTTTTTATTGACTTATATTCACTTCAAATTTCATTAGATTATCTTAAGATGTATGTTCACTTTAATTTTCATAAGATATTTTGAAGACTTATATTCACTTCAAACTTCATCATATTTTTTGAAGACTTATATTCACTTTAAATTTTATCAAATTTTCTAAAGACTTTACATTCACTTCAAATTTCATCAGATTATCTTAAGATGTACGTTCACTTCAATTTTCATAAGATTTTTTGAAGACTTATATTCACTTCAAACTTCATCATATTTTTTGAAGACATATATTCATTTCAAATTTTATCAGATTTTTTGAAGACTTATATTCACTTCAAATTTCATTAGATTATCTTAAGATGTATGTTCACTTTAATTTTCATAAGATTTTTTGAAGACTTATATTCACTTCAAATTTCATCAGATTTTTTGAAGACTTATATTCACTTCAAATTTCATTAGATTATATTAAGATGTATGTTCACTTCAATTTTCATAAGATTTTTTGAAGACTTATATTCACTTCAAACTTCATCATATTTTTTGAAGACATATATTCACTTCAAATTTTATCATATTTTTTGAAGACTTATGTTCACTTTAAATTTCTTAAGATTATCTTAAGATGTATGTTCACTTCAATTTTCATAATATTTTTTGAAGACTTATATTCACTTCAAATCTCATCAGATTTTTTGAAGACTTATATTAACTTCAAATTTCATTAGATTATCTTAAGATGTATGTTCACTTTAATTTTCAAAAGATATTTTGAAGACTTATATTCACTTCAAACTTCATCATATTTTTTGAAGACTTATATTCACTTCAAATTTTATCACATTTTCTGAAGACTTTACATTCACTTCAAATTTCATCAGATTATCTTAAGATGTATGTTCACTTCAATTTTCATAAGATTTTTGAAGACTTATATTCACTTCAAACTTCATCATATTTTTTGAAGACTTATATTCACTTCAAATTTTATCAGATTTTTTGAAGACTTATATTCACTTTAAATTTCTTAAGATTATCTTAAGATGTATGTTCACTTCAATTTTCATAATATTTTTTGAAGACTTATATTCACTTCAAATTTCATCAGATTTTTTGAAGACTTATATTCACTTCAAATTTCATTAGATTATCTTAAGATGTATGTTCACTTTAATTTTCATAAGATATTTTGAAGACTTATATTCACTTCAAACTTCATCATATTTTTTGAAGACTTATATTCACTTCAAATTTTATCAGATTTAAGACTTTATTCACTTCAAATTTCATCAGATTATCTTAAGATGTATGTTCACTTTAATTTTCATAAGATTTTTTGAAGACTTATATTCACTTCAAACTTCATCATATTTTTTGAAGACTTATATTCACTTCAAACTTCATCAGATTTTTTGAAGACTTATCTTCGCTTCAAATTTCTTAAGATTATCTTAAGATGTATGTTTACTTCAATTTTCTTAAGATTTTTTGAAGACTTATATTCACTTCAAACTTCATCATATTTTTTGAAGACTTATATTCACTTCAAATTTTATCAGATTTTCTGAAGACTTTATATTCACTTCAAATTTCATCAGATTATCTTAAGATGTATGTTCACTTCAATTTTCATAAGATTTTTTGAAGACTTATATTCACTTCAAACTTCATCATATTTTTTGAAGACATATATTCACTTCAAATTTTATCAGATTTTTTGAAGACTTATATTCACTTTAAATTTCTTAAGATTATCTTAAGATGTATGTTCACTTCAATTTTCATAATATTTTTTGAATACTTATATTCACTTCAAATCTCATCAGATTTTTTGAAGACTTATATTCACTTCAAATTTCATTAGATTATCTTAAGATGTATGTTCATTTTAATTTTCATAAGATATTTTGAAGACTTATATTCACTTCAAACATCATCATATTTTTTGAAGACTTATATTCACTTCAAATTTTATCAGATTTTCTGAAGACTTTACATTCACTTCAAATTTCATCAGATTATCTTAAGATGTATGTTCACTTCAATTTTCATAAGATTTTTTGAAGACTTATATTCACTTCAAACTTCATCATATTTTTTGAAGACTTATATTCACTTCAAATTGTATCAGATTTTTTGAAGACTTATATTCATTTTAAATTTCTTAAGATTATCTTAAGATGTATGTTCACTTCAATTTTCATAATATTTTTTGAAGACTTATATTCACTTCAAATCTCATCAGATTTTTTGAAGACTTATATTCACTTCAAATTTCATTAGAGTATCTTAAGATGTATGTTCACTTTAATTTTCATAAGATATTTTGAAGACTTATATTCACTTCAAACTTCTTAAAAAAATTTTAAGACTTATATTCACTTTAAATTTTTTCAGATTTTCTGAAGACTTTACATTCACTTCAAATTTCATCAGATTATCTTAAGATGTATGTTCACTTCAATTTTCATAAGATTTTTTGAAGACTTATATTCACTTCAAACTTCATCATATTTTTTGAAGACTTATATTCATTTCAAATTTTATCAGATTTTTTGAAGACTTATATTCACTTCAAATTTCATTAGATTATCTTAAGATGTATGTTCACTTCAATTTTCATAAGATTTTTTGAAGACTCATATTCACTTCAAATTTCATCAGATTTTTTGAAGACTTATATTCACTTCAAATTTCATTAGATTATATTAAGATGTATGTTCACTTCAATTTTCATAAGATTTTTTGAAGACTTATATTCACTTCAAACTTCATCATATTTTTGAAGACATATATTCACTTCAAATTTTATCGATTTTTGAAGACTTATATTCACTTTAAATTTCTTAAGATTATCTTAAGATGTATGTTCACTTCAATTTTCATAATATTTTTGAAGACTTATATTCACTTCAAATCTCATGATTTTTGAAGACTTATATTCACTTCAAATTTCATTAGATTATCTTAAGATGTATGTTCACTTTAATTTTCATAAGATATTTTGAAGACTTATATTCACTTCAAACTTCATCATATTTTTGAAGACTTATATTCACTTCAAATTTTATCAGATTTTCTGAAGACTTTACATTCACTTCAAATTTCATCAGATTATCTTAAGATGTATGTTCACTTCAATTTTCATAAGATTTTTTGAAGACTTATATTCACTTCAAACTTCATCATATTTTTTGAAGACATATATTCATTTCAAATTTTATCAGATTTTTTGAAGACTTATATTCACTTCAAATTTCATTAGATTATCTTAAGATGTATGTTCACTTCAATTTTCATAAGATTTTTTGAAGACTTATATTCACTTCAAATTTCATCAGATTTTTTGAAGACTTATATTCACTTCAAATTTCATTAGATTATATTAAGATGTATGTTCACTTCAATTTTCATAAGATTTTTTGAAGACTTATGTTCACTTTAAACTTCATCATATTTTTTGAAGACATATATTCACTTCAAATTTTATCAGATTTTTTGAAGACTTATATTCACTTTAAATTTCTTAAGATTATCTTAAGATGTATGTTCACTTCAATTTTCATAATATTTTTTGAAGACTTATATTCACTTCAAACTTCATCAGATTTTTTGAAGACTTATATTCACTTCAAATTTCATTAGATTATCTTAAGATGTATGTTCACTTTAATTTTCATAAGATATTTTGAAGACTTATATTCACTTCAAACTTCATCATATTTTTTGAAGACTTATATTCACTTCAAATTTTATCAGATTTTCTGAAGACTTTACATTCACTTCAAATTTCATCAGATTATCTTAAGATGTATGTTCACTTCAATTTTCATAAGATTTTTTGAAGACTTATTATATTCACTTCAAACTTCATTATATTTTTTGAAGACTCATATTCACTTCAAATTTCATCAGATTTTTTGAAGACTTATATTCACTTCAAATTTCATTAGATTATATTAAGATGTATGTTCACTTCAATTTTCATAAGATTTTTTGAAGACTTATATTCACTTCAAACTTCATTAGATTTTCTGAAGACTTATATTCACTTTTTTGAAAATTGAAGTGAACATACATCATAAGATAATCTAATGAAATTTGAAGTGAATATAAGTCTTCAAAAAATTTGACGAAATTTGAAGTGAATATAAGTCTTCAAAAAATTTTATGAAAATTGAAGTGAACATGCATCTTAAGATAATCTAATGAAATTTGAAGTGATTAACATATAATGATAATCACAAACTGCTCATTCACTATTTCCATGACAGTCTCACTGGTGCCGCACTATAGTGGTACCTGGGACTAGATAGTGCAAATATTCAGACATTCAATGACCTAGGTGAATCCTTTGTTTGACAATACAAATTCAATTTGGACATGTCTCCAGATCGAGATCAACTCCGTTCTATGTCTTAAAAGGAAAAATAGACGTTCAAAGAATACGCCCAACGTTGATAGGAATCGCTGCCCAAGTCAATCCACCATTCGAAGAAAAAGAAATGACCAACGTCTTCCTGAACACTCTTGGCCCATTCTGCTACGAACGCATGGTCGCCAGTGCTCCTGGAGATTTCACCGAAATGGTAAGCATGGGGATGCGACTAGAAGAAGGAGTCCGAACAGGACGCCTAACCAAAGAAATAGGGTCTTCAAGTGGAACCAAGAAGTTCGGAACTGGTTTCCTGAAGAAGAAAGAACATGATGTTGGAATGGTATCCCGAGGGAAACCAAGGAAAAATGTTAGTCGCCGACAACAGGTAGCCACGATAGCACCAATTGTTAATGCAAGTTCAAACATGGGAATTACCCCGCAATTCCAGCAAACTCAACAGCCTCGACAACAGGGTCAACAATTCAACAATCAGAACCGTGCACCTCGAATCTCCCAGTTTGATCCAATTCCGATGACATACACGGAATCATATCCTGCCTTGATAGAATGGAATATTATGCAAACAAGGTCACCACCTCCGGTACCAGACAAGTTACCTTGGTGGTACAAAGCAGATATGTCTTGCCCTTTTCATCAAGGGGCACCGGGTCATGATCTCGAACACTGCATAGCACTGAAAGCCGAAGTCCAAAGACTAGTGAGGGCTAATCTTCTCTCCTTCAGGAATGCAAATCCAAATGTACAAGCAAATCCGCTTCCCAGTCATAGTGGACATACCGTGAACTAGATACTAAGGAAAACAGATCGGTATCTTATCACTAACATAAATATGATAAGAGAAAGCTTGGTATAGCTCCATGATACATTCAGTACAATGGGCGCCTTCGCTAAACATGACTACACAGCTTGCAGAATCTGCTTCACGGATTTTCAAGGATGTCCGACCGTGAGAGCAGACCTTCAACGGTTAATAGACATTGGCGATATTCAGATCTTCAGAAACAGAAACGATTATGACATAAATATGGTAGGGTATTATCCGCACGAGCTTTTAGTCTCAGATATCAACTCAGAAATTCCCGAAGTAAACGTCATTATCCCCTATATCAATGTGCCCAAGTGTGTAGAAGTGGAGTACAACGGTCCAAAAGTTCCAGATTCTCCTTTGGTGATCTGTTTACCTGGTCCTGTTCCTTACAGCTCTGACAAAGAAATTCTCTATCAGTACAATACAACTATGATAGAAGATGGGAAAGAAAAACCCATACCAACTCTTTCAGCTGTTGTTAACATCGCTGAAATCGAACGAGTAACGGGAAGTGGACGTGTGTACACCCCGTTGCCACCAAAGTAACCCATTGCTCCCGCTGTTGGACAAAATCTGGTTAATACACCTCCCGAGAATCCCATAGGGATTTCTGTTGGTAATCCAAACATAAACGTTGGTCCATCTGATGGAACCAACGTCAACTCAGATTTTGACGAGATTCTAAAGCTAATCAAGAAAATTGAGTACAGAGTTATAGATCAACTAATGCAGACTCCCTCCAAAATTTCAATATTATCTCTACTTCTTAATTTCGAAGCCCACCGAGAAGCTTTGATGAAAGTGCTAGATCAAGCTTACGTAGATCACGACGTGACTACAGATCAGTTTGGTGGAATTGTAGGCAACATAATAACTTGCAACAATTTAAGCTTCAGTGATGAAGAACTCCTAGAGGAGGGAAGAGATCACAATCTTGCTCTACATATCTCTATGATTTGCCAATCAGACTCTCTGTCCAATGTGCTAGTAGACACCAGTTCATCCTTGAATGTAATGCCAAAAACGACTCTCGCTCGTTTATCTTACAAAGGAGCGCCGATGAAATCCAACGATATAGCGGTCAAAGCCTTTGATGGGTCAAGGAAATCCGTTATTAGGGAAGTCGACCTTCCAATGACGATTGGTCCGCATACCTTCCAAATCACCTTCCAGGTCATGGACGTGGCAGGTGCTTATAGTTGTTTGCTCGGGCGACCGTGGATACACGCGGGAGCGATGCCCACGCTCCACCAAACAAGTTTACAAAAATGGGAAGCTAGTAACCATCATCGGTGAACAAGCTTTACTAGTAAGCCATTTATCTACCTTTTCTTTCATCACCGCCGATGTTGAAGGGACACAGTTCAAGGACTCTCGTTAGAAGGTGAATCTACAAGGAAAAGCAGATCGTCTATCTCCTCTTACAAAGAAGCAGCGCAGATAGTGAAAGACGGTAATGCCGCAGGTTGGGGACAAGTAATAAATCTTGTCAACAACGAGACAAAAACAGGGCTCAGATTTGCTCCAGTATTTCTAAAAGCCAATCAAAGGGATGAAGCACTTCATCCAATCAAAGAAGTATTCCACAGTGGGGGTTTCTTAAACCCTGTTCTTCAAGAGGTTAATGTTCTTACCGATGAAGCTGATAAAAACAATCTCTCTGAATCCGAAGAGTGGAGCACTTATCTTAATAGCTCTGAATATGTGTCCCAGAAAGAACCGTACGCGCCGTTCTATCCTCCGACAGACCAATTCAAAGGCATGTTCCTACAAAAGAATGAGAATGAAAATCCACCTATCCCTTCTGAAGTTTGGGATACCTTGGGAGAACCAAGTGGAAAGTTTGACTACATGGTGAGATATACTGCACCTGAAAGCTCAAAAATCAGAATTGAAGAAATCCAACCAACTGGATGGGACGATCCTCTTGAGTATCCTAGTCAACCAGAAGAGTTATACACATCTTCTCGATCTCATCATCAAATTGAAATCCCAAATGAAGATCTCTACTTTAATACGCCTGCCGAGTTTGTTAAGCCAGATTTTAACTATCACTACATCAACGTAATCACCGAAGAAGAACAAGAAGACAATTCTGGAAATGAGTTAGAAAGCATCGCAGACAATGAGTCTCTCCACTCAGAAGATTGGGAAGTACATCCCAAGAATCCAGAATACATTCCACTTGAAAACACATATGCTGCATACTATGCTCCTCGATCTGTCAATCAAGCAGAAGAAGATCGGTTCAGCAGCACAAAAGGCAAGGTCAATCAACCAGAGTCTTCAAATCCTGTTCGACCAACGACCAAAGTCTACACAAGAAATAAGCCAAAAGAGGAACTACCAGAGTATCTAGACTTCCAAGGAGTTCGCCAATATTGGAAGCCTGTTAAAGCTCAGACTGATGTTCTTAGTTCTAAGTAGTTTATTTTGCTTTTGTTTTGAACTCTCGCCTCGCCCAAAGTGGAGAGATGTTTTACAGGGTTTAGCCTTTAAATAATTTCTCTTTGTCTTGCCCAAGACAAATGAGTTTGTATTTAGGGCCCTGTTTCATATTGTGAATCATAAATAAAAGCATTGTTTTGATTCCAAATTTTGTGTTTGTTTTTCGTTTTTACCTCTTATGGAAATGGTAATCCTAAAAAACCCAAATAAAAAATAACAAGCATCTTCAAAAAAAAAAATATAATAAATAATCTGCATACACTTTCACATTAACTTTTTCTAAAGAAGAGTTAATTAATCAAACATAAATCAGACATGCAGATTAGCAAATGGACAAATCCATTGAACGTAATAATCCTATGCTCTCTCCCAACTTTGAATTCCCTGTGTTCAACACCGAAGAAGAAGTTGAAGAAGAGATACCGGATGAGATTTCTCGACTACTTAAGCACGAGGAAAGAATCATTCAGCCCCACAAAGAGCCTTTGGAAGCAATCAACTTAGGTTCTGAGGAAGACAAAAAAGAAGTAAATATCGGAGCTCTACTCGACAACAACGTCAAGGGAAAATTGATAGATCTTCTCAAAGAATATGCTGATGTGTTTGCTTGGTCTTACCAAGACATACCAGGTTTAGATACCAGCATCGTGGAGCATCACTTGCCATTAAAACCGGAGTGTCCGCCAGTTAAACAAAGACTGAGAAGAGTTCACCCAGACATGGCCGACAAAATCAAAAAGGAAGTTCAAAAGCAGCTCGACGCAGGTTTCCTCGTCACCTTTGAATATCCTCAACGGTTAGCCAACATAGTACCTATCTCAAAGAAAGACGGAAAGGTCAGAATGTGTGTTGACTACCGGGACTTGAACAAAGGTAGTCCAAAATATGATTTCCCACTACCGCATATCGACAGGCTAGTGGATAGCATTGCAAATTTCAACGTATTTTCCTTCATGGACGGTTTCTCTGGCTACAATCAGATCAAAATGGCTCCCGGAGACATGGAGAAGACATATTTCATCACGCCATGGGGCACGTTTTGCTACAAAGTAATGTCATTTGGATTAAAGAATGCAGGCGCAACTTACCAAAGGGCGATGACTACTCTCTTTCATGACATGATGCACAAAGAGATCGAAGTCTACATAGACGACATGATAGCAAAGTCTGACACTGAAGAAGAGCATATAGAATAATCTTAAATTTGTTTCAATGACTAAGGAAATTTCAGCTTCGTCTGAATCCTAACAAATGCACCTTTGGGGTAAGATCCGGAAAACTCCTAGGATTCATTGTCAATCAAAGAGGTATTGAAGTTGACCCTGACAAAGTCAAGGCTATTCAAGAAATGCCTATGCCACATACAGAAAAGCAAGTAAGAGGATTTCTTGGACGGTTGAATTACATCTCCAGATTTATCTGTCAAATGACTGCTACTTGTGGGCCGATATTCAAGCTTCTCCACAAAAATCAAGAGGTTGTGTGGACAGAAGATTGCCAAAGAGCGTTTGACAGTATCAAGGAATACTTGTTAGAACCTCCAATATTGATTCCTCCAATTGAAGGAAGACCATTAATCATGTACCTTACCATGCTAGAAGATTCCATGGGTTGCGTGCTTGGACAACAAGATGAAACTGGTAAGAAAGAGCATGTCATCTACTACTTGAGTAAAAAGTTCACAGATTGTGAAACTCGTTACTCCATGCTCGAGAAAAAATGTTGTGCTTTGGTGTGGGCTTCGAAACGTCTCCGCTAGTACATGATCAATCACACGACTTGGTTAATCTCCAAAATGGATCCAATCAAGTACGTCTTTGAAAAGCCTGCCTTAACAAGGAGAATCGCTCGATGGCAGATGCTATTATCTGAATATAACATCCAGTACTGCGCCCAAAAAGTGGTCAAACGAAGCATTCTTGCCGATCATTTGGCTTATCAACCGATCAACGAATACCAATCTCTCAAGTTCGACTTTCCTGACGAGGATGTTATGTACTTAAAGATGAAAGATTGTGACGAACCATTACCTGAAGAAGGTCCTGATCCAGAATCTAGATGGGGCTTGATCTTTGATGGAGCAGTTAATATTTTTGGCAATGGAATTGGGGAAGTCATCATTACTCCCGAGGGTTCTCATATCCCATTTTCCACTAGATTGCTATTTGATTGCACCAACAACATCGCAGAATATGAAGCTTGTATCATGGGTATCGAAGAAGCCATCGACTTGAGGATCAAGATCCTTGACATATATGGAGATTCAGCCCTTGTGATCAATCAAATCAAAGACAAATATGAAACTCATCATCTTGGTTTGATTCCCTACAGAGATTATGCAAGACGTTTGTTGACTTTCTTTAACAAAGTTGAACTGCATCATATCCCTCGAGATCAGAATCGAATGGCAGACGCCTTGGCTACTTTATCTTCCATGTTCAAAGTCAACCATTGGAATGATATGCCTAAGATCCGTATCAGACGCCTTGAAAGACCTGCATACGTGTTTGCAACTGAAGCAGTCATCGATGATAAACCGTGGTTCCACGACATCAAACGCTTCCTTCAAGCTCAAGAGTACCCACTCGGGGCATCATACAAAGATAGGAAAACTCTAAGGAGGATTTCTAGAAATTTCTTCCTGAATGAAGATGTGCTATACAAAAGAAACTTCGACATGGTCCTGCTCAGATGTGTGGATAGACACGAAGCAGACATGATAATTCACGAAGTGCATCAAGGGTCCTTTGGAACCCATTCAAATGGGCATGCAATGTCCAGAAAAATCTTGAGAGCAGGATACTATTGGATAACAATGGAATCTGATTGCTGTAAACACATCAAGAGATGACACAAGTTCCAGATCTACGCAGATAAGATCCATGTGCCACTGACTCTACTCAACGTTCTCTCTTCTCTGTTGCCTTTCTCCAAGTGGGGCATCGACATGATTGGGATGATTGAATCAAAAGCGTCTAATGGACATCGCTTAATTTTAGTGGCTATTGATTACTTCACCAAATGGGTCGAAGCAGCATCTTACGCCAACGTTACAAGACAAGTGGTTGTGAGGTTCATCAAAGACAATCTCATTTGCCGATATGGAGTTCCAAGTAAGATCATTACAGAAAATGGATCAAACTATGTGAGGAATTCAAGATTGAGCATCATAACTCATCTCCTTATCGGCCAAAGATGAACGACACCGTTGAAGCTGCCAACAAGAACATCAAAAAGATCGTCCAGAAAATGGTCATCACTTACAAAGACTGGCACGAAATGCTGTCATTTGCTCTACATGGGTATCGTACTTCAGTACGTACTTCAACAGGGGCAACTCATTTTTCTCTAGTATACGGCATGGAAGCAGTGCTCCCCGTAGAAGTTGAAATTCCGTCAATGAGAGTTCTCATTGAAGCTAAGTTATCTGAGGCCAAATGGTGTCAAAGAAGATACGACCAACTGAACTTAATTGAAGAAAAGCGCTTGTCTGCTCTGTGTCATGGACAATTATATCAAATAAGGATGAAGAAAGCCTTCGACAAAAAGGTCTGACCTCGTGAATTCCAAGAAGGCGACCTCGTGCTTAAAAAGATTCTGTCTTTTCAACCAGATTTTAGGGGCAAATGGACTCCTAATTACGAAGGCCCATACATCATCAAAAGAAGCTTTTCTGACGGTGTTATGACTCTCACAACCATGGGCGGTGATGAACTCCAGCATCCTGTGAATGCTGATGCAGTTAAGAAATACTTTGTCTAAAAAGACAAAAGAACAGCTCGGTAAGTCGAAAACCCGAAAAGGGCGACTTAGGCAAAAAAGAGCGTCTCGGTGGACTGAAAACCTGAAAAGGCGGTCCAGGCAAAAATTAGAGACAATAAACAGAAAATATCCGGATAGATTGAAAACCTGAAAAGGCAATCTAGGCAAACTTAAGGATCAAAAATGACAAAGTAATCGATCGATCCAGATTGTTAATCAAGAATCTTCCATCAACAGATCTTCAATCAAATCTTCTAAAGCAACAAGCACAGTTGGAATTCAAAGTTGTTAGGGATAATAGTGGTTATTGCTTTCAATGTAGCCTTTTCCCAATAAATTATCATTTCCAACTCTTTGTAAATAGTTCATGGAATCACGCCTTTGGCTGATTACTATTCTATCAATAAAATTTGAGCCTTGTGCCCATTTGTTTGCAATTCTTGATTTATTCTGTTTTGCAAAATAACACTTTTTCTTGTGAAAATCACTTTTGAAACTAAAAAAAAAAGAGTTTTAAACGAATTTTTACTTTAAAATTTTGAAATAAAAGCGAAATTTTCCTTTGAACTATGAACACAGAAAAAACTTCAACAGTTTTTCCATAAGTGTTTCGACCTCTGAAAGATAAAACAACTGCTAAGAAGTCTTCTTCTCCTTAAAAGAGATCATCGAAGGACGTTATTCTTATCCAAAAAGAATCCCCAACAAGGTTGCCAATGAAATTCCTTTTCCATAAAAGTTTAAAGCATGCAACTCAGATTTATCATCAGTAACGTCTACACCATGGTTGTAGATTTTGCTGAGTATTTGTTTGAACTGTGACGTAGTCCTTTTCCCAAATACCCTTTTTGTTGTCTTTTCAAGTATTATCAGCATGCATATGACATTCATGACATTCATCATTCATACATAATAGCATCATTTATACATTTATGCATTTCTCAATGTTTGCTTCAATATCACTTGTTTAGGTTGCATTTATTCTCAAAAACAAGTATGGGTGTGTCATCTCTTCAGTAGATTTTCCCCAAGCAGAAAAATACATTTTCTTCTCTGTCATATTCCCCAGCTGAGATCATTCCTCATTTGGAACGAAGTCTTGATTAACCATTTCTTTCCAATTCATTCCTGGATAGAATCTAGTCTCTAATCAACTCAGGATTAGATTTTAAAAAATCTACCTGCAAACAATAAGCAATAGCCTCGTCATCCGAGCCGCTTATTCCCTTTTTATCTTAAAACTTGTCATAAAACGATTGTTCTTCTTAGCAAGTTCAAATCATGAAAGTTCAAGAAATCCCCGCAGTTGTCTTTCTATCTAAAGGAAAACATGTGTCTTTTCAATCAAAATGCCAGCATCTTCTCAAGAGAGAGATCCCCGACAAGATTGTATCTGTGAAAATAGAAACTCATTTGAGATCTGTTTCCATCATTGTCTGTTATTCACAAGGCTGAATACTCAGTAAATTTCTTAAAAGAATTACCTTGTTATAGTTATCACTTTGCTGATAATTGGTAATATCTTCAGAACTCATTACCATAAACTATCACAAGGTTGATAATTGGTAATATCATTTTCACTTACCTTAAAAATTGTCACAAGGCTGACAGAAGGTAATCTCCTTGTTCCCCAAAGCGAAATAGATATTCACTTACGTTATGAATCTATTTTCCCAATGAAACATATTGCTTGTTTCCCAACAAACAGGATTCTCTTTTCTAAAACAGATTGAGTCATCCTTACAATATTTCCCCCATCATATCAATCTTTGATATCTCCAGGGTGAACTTTTTACAATCATTTTACATCACTCGCATTTTTTTGGTATCTTAGGTCCAAAATTTGCGTATTCTGATATTTAAGCCTCTTCACACCTATCGAGACGAAGATCTTCATCTTCATATCTCAGGTTAAAGAAACTTAAATAGGGGCATCTGTCATACCCCAATTTTTGACCTAAGATACCACCTTACATTATCCACATGCATTATAACAGTTCGAAATAGAAGATCGTGCGTGGCTTCTAGAAGTCAAAATCAGGGTTTCTTCAAAATTTCATCTGTTCAAGATCTAATCAATTAGGGTTTGAGTTTCCACTCACCTCAATTGATCTATCTTAATCAATCATCAACATTTGATCTTCAGATTCCCAACTTTTTCTCATGATCTACCATGAATCGACCAATTAGGGTTTTGATCGAGGATAGTGAATCATTGACTTTCTGCTCAATGAATGAACTATTTGCTTGGAGATTGATCTTAACATCCTCAATGAAACATCTTAAATTAATTTCTTGATTCAAAACATTTCAAAAGTCCATGTTTCTTCATCAGACAAATTCTAAATCATCTGATGAAAATTCATCTGCTCAAAAAAGTCAAAGTTTGACATTTCGTCAACTTTTTCAAGACCAAACTTTTTCAATCATAAAAACATTTCAAATGATCCATCATGATCATTAAAAATCAAGAATGTGAAAAAGTCAACAAAAAGTCAAGATTTGAAAATTTTCTAACTTAGAAAATTTTTCAAGTGTTAAGAAACATGGTTTTTTCCTACTTTCATGGTTATTTTTCACCTAGATCCATTTGGATTCCGAAAAAACTCAAAACATAAAAGTTGTAGCCCTTGTTACAAGCTTTCAAAAATGTCCAAGAACTTGTAAAAACACTTTGTCGAGCTATACTTTTGATTTTGAAACATAAAGCTCCAAAACCATGGAATTTCAAGTACATGCTTCAAAATTACAAGTCATTTTTCACAAATCTCCCTTCTAGAAGCCTTGTCACGAGCTAGAGGTAGATTATAACTGATAAATATCAGTTTGAATGATTGAGGAAAGGATTGAATCAAAGAGAAAAACTTAACCATGGTTAAGAAAGTAACTTTTGCATTAAATGCAAAAGATTCCTTCTTACCTCTTAAGCAAGTTGTAAGTTTCCCTCAATGATAGCCATGCCATATCATTCAGATTTCTTGGCCTATAAATAGTGGTCATTTCCTCAAATTAAAATCACACCAAAGCTATCATAATCAAGTTTTCTTTCTTTCTTTCTTGAATTCTAAGTTATAAAGTTCAAAGAGGGAATTTTTGCAATCTTCAAGCCTTGCAAAATCTGAGAGAATTTAGGTTTCTAACATGTTCTAAACATCAATTAGAAGTTGTTCAAAACTTAAAATCATCACAAAAGCTTCCCAAACTCAGAATCATTTTCAAAAAATCAAAAGCTTGCAAATGATGCCTGAACATCCAAACTTCTAATTTGCTCGTGCTAACTTTGATTTAACACTTCAAACATCATCCATATACTTCATATGAGTGATCCAGATCATCATCCCTGACCTGTAACATCTCCAACCTCAAATTCGAAACTTACATCAAGTAGCTGCAGTTGGACTTGGGTGGAATGATCCAGACCATTTCAAAGCAAGCATATTGTTCAAACACCTTCCATAAGATCCAGTGGTGCTATAGCAATCATCAAACAACAACTAGAAACACTTTAAATAGGATTTCGATTTCAGTTCGAAGAGGTAAGTTACTCATACTTTGAACTCTATGATTCATGCATTCTAGTTCAAAAATTGCTTGGCCATTTTGTTTCTACACTCATGCTGATCATTAACCCTCAATCAATTTCATAAATCATGATCCATACACGATTTCATGTTGATTCTTAGAATTAGGGTTCATCTGGGCACGTTCAAAATTAATCATTCTAAACTGAAAATAAATGAAATTAATCATCACCATCATGTTCCTGGGTTCAAAACGAGCAAGGTTGATGTTTACATATTTCAATTTCATCAAGAAATGAAGAATCTATGAATTGATGAGGATTGAAGAAGAAGATGAACAATTGCCCACGTGATTCCATTTCCAGAAATTCAAATAGTTAGTTTAAAATATAATAACATGGAATAAAATAAATAAACGGATGTATTACCCCCCAGTGGTTGCCAGCACGCTTTTCATGTTCCTTGCTTTGCCTATGGTCCAGGGTTCGAAAAATCTTATGAAAATTGAAGTCTAAGAGGAGCACGTTTTCATTTTGTCATTTTTTCACTTTCCTTCATTTTAAACATTTCAAAGACTTGTTTTTAAATATAATTAAATGGATGCGTGTAAATAACAAGACAAGCACTTGGCTCAGTGGTAAAGCTTTTCACTTCCAAGCCAAAGGTCATGAGTTCAAACCTCCTTTGGACCAAAATCAAATTTTTACCACTTGTTTTCTTCCCATTTTCTATCAAACTTCAACATTTTCCAAAACCAATCAAAACTTCTCATTATGAGATGATTTTTTGCACACTTGTCATTTAATATACCTATTTTATGATTATGTCAAAAAAATCCAAGAATATTTTCTTTTGATTATATTTTTATTAAGTTAAAAATGAAACATTTTAAGTATTTCTTAATACTTTTCAAAGATGTTTTCTTTCAAACTTTCAAAACTCAAATCTTTTCAAAACTTCTTGTGAATATACTTCACTTTTCAAAATCATCTTCAAAACCTTTTTCAAAACATTTCAACAAACTTACACTCTTTTTTCCATGATCGACCCGATTTTGAAGATAAAACCGAACTAGTTTTTTCCTCAAATTTCTTAATCGATCATGGGCCTCCCCCACGGTGTAAGTCCCAATCCTTTTATGTACATATTAAATTTCCTTGTACATATTCAAACATCTTTGTAAATATCCAAGCATAAACAAACTTCGTTCGTTTGTTTTCATTCGCTTGTTTATACACCAAATCCATTGGTATTAAGAGAAGAATTATTCCCAGTGAAACTGCTCTTAAACCAATGAGCCTCCCTCACGGTGTAAGTCCCAACCCTCCTATGTACATACTCATTTCCTTGTACATAAAACAATCCTCCTATGTACATACTCATTTCCTTGTACATAAAACAACCCTCCTATGTACATATTCATTTCTTTGTACATAAACACCCCTTCGTGTACATATTCATTCCCTTGTACAGATTCAAACTTGTATATATTCAAGTTACACTAGCTTTAAACGCTCGTTTTATACACTTGTTTATATTTCCTTCATAAACTCCTGGGAATACATATCACACATTTGTTTATATAACTGTTCAGCTATAACATAACAATTAACCTAACAACAAGGTTCCCCTTTAGCCTCCTCTTAGGCTTCGTATAAGATAACTCATTCATCTGAGTTAGCCTCCTCTTAGGCTTCATATAAGAAAACACTCCCCTGCTGAGTTAGCCTCCTCTTGGGCTTCGTTCAAAAGAACTCCTCGTTGAGTTTAGCCTTCTCTTGGGCATCAAACAAGAAAGAGACCAGGAAATCTCTTAACAGCCTCCTATTGGGCTTCCAATACCAAGAATCACCCGCGCTAGGATAGAACCCTGAGAGGATGATTTCCCGGTGAAATCACTCTTGAAATCCTAAGAGGATGGTTTCCCGGTGAAACCACTCTTAAAGCCAAAGCCAGCCATACCCTATAGCTTCCTCTTGAGCTTCATGCAAGGACCCTCGATGACCCTCGGAATGCCTTCTCTTGGGCTAACAATACAAGGACCCTCGATGACCCTCGGAATGCCTTCTCTTGGGATTACAATACAAGGACCCATGGGCTTCTTAAAAGCATCCCCCTAATCCATAATCAATTTCTCCTCGAGATTTAGACATTTATCATCTCTATGGAAGAAGTATCTCATCTATCACATCACATACAATCAAATACTTTTCAAACTCTTTTCAAACAAAAACATCTCTTAATCGTAAGTGGTAACGCTTGTACACTCAAGCAAAACACCCAATGCTTACAATTAAAAGATTCAATCATTTTTCAAACATCTTTCTTAACTTGTAAGTGGTAACGCTTGTACATTCAAGAAAAACACCTATAATTTACGATGAAAGATTTAATCAATCAACCTTTCAAAATGTATGTGATGAAATAGATTAGATACATTTTTCATTAAGATGACATTCGTCTTTGTCTCTTAATAACATCCCGTTGCTTCCACTAGCATAAGTGGGAACTACGATTGCTCTGACTTTCTAAACCTCCCTTTGAAAATACGTAGGCACAAGGTCGTATCCTTGGCGAGCAAAAATTATTTCTCCCTCAAACCAAACAAAAACATAGCTCCCTTTAGATCCGAGCTACAAATGCTCTGATTCCCATTAAGGGATATGCATGCAGAAGATCCCAATGATCTTTGCGAGCACAATAATAACAAAACCTAGGATCCCACATAATCTACCTTTCTTAAAATCCAAAGGAGAAACTTTCCCAACAAAACACACAAACATCTCAAACTATTCATATATAAAGCTATAGATAACTATATATATTTAGGGTGCCACATCTATTCCCTTTATATAACAAACCCGCTTGCCCGGAATCTCCCCAATACGTTGCGTCTAGTTCGCGCTAGTCGTAATGCATATCATATCAATTGAGGGTATTGCAACTTTCCCCTTTTTCATAATCATTTTTCTTGTGTTGAAAATGATAAAGCTTGACGCTCGCAGCATCTTTATAAAAAAATCAAAAGAGTAAATCGTTTCGAGCCAGAGAATCGAATTCTAATTCGATTCCCTCGCGCGTCACTTTTTAACGCGAACACTATCCCTTCTATGAATCGGTTACAAAGGAATTTCATCACAAATGGAAGGTTTTGGATCTCCATCAGAGTAATGGATCTGCTAATAAGAAGTTCAACCAAGCTTCAACAAAGAGTTCATACGTTTAAAAATGTCAGATATTGGACACTGTGAGTTGAAATTAATGAAATTTCATAATTTTTTTTTATGATACCATAATTCATACTTGAAAAATCAGTGTCTATGTGAACGGATAAGAGGTTTGTCTCTATGCGAATGGCATAAGTTTGACTTTTTTTTCTAGAGTTGTTTTATGTTTAGTGTTTCATGTTATATATAGAAGTTTTCCAAATAACTTAGGTTGCAAAAGTTGAATTCTTGACAGGTAAATTTACTTATGAGACCAATCTTAGTGTTTGATGTTATATTCAGAAGTTTTCCTAAGATTGCTAAAGTTGAATTCTTGACCAGTAAATTTACTTATGCGACCAATCTTAGTGTTTGGTGTTATATACAACAGTTTTTCTAATTATTTGAGGATTGTAATATTGGAATTCGTTGAGAGATTAATTTCCTTATTAGACCTCTTATGTAAGAGTAGAGCCATAGAGGATTTTGATAATTTAAAAAGTCTATAATGTAAGATATCATAATCATATAATATTAGAAATTGAAAAATATGGATGCGGGGAGTTTATTTTATTGGAAGATATTTATCTTCTTTATTTAAATAAATCATAATCTTTATTTTAGTTGGTTCCATATTCTTATTAATCTTTTCTAAAAATTTAAATAATTACAAAATATCGTTGATGTTAATTGGTAGAACTAATGAGAATGATTTTAATCTCGTGATTCACTTTTATGATGTTTTTATCTTTTATCATTATTTTTTTATCAATTTTATATTGTTTAGAAAGAATTTAATATACAATTATAATTTTCAGAATAATTATTAAAACTCTTTGATTTTAAAAAATTAATAGGTTTAATTTTTAGATTATTAACTGAAAAGTTATAATTGAGTCTTTTATAACCTATTAATAAAATTATCACATGTATATTGAATAAATAAGAATTATGTAGAATTATTTAACTTTCTATTCAAGAATAATTATTTTCGTCATTAATAAAATTTCCTAAAAACTATATTAAATGATAAATTGACCATAATGCATTGAAGAAGTTGAGTGCTTGGCAAATATAAAGTATAATATTGAATATTTTTACCGAATATTAAATATTACAATTTAAATTATTTATAATATTTGAATATCTGAACTAATAAATTATTTTGAATTTAATATAATTTATTAATAAGTTTATGACATTTTTATAAGGATATTTTTATTTTATCTATCACCAACCTATTTCTTAGCCTTAAATATTTTAAGGAAAAAAGACAAATTTAAAGACTATATATATGAGGAGGGATATTCTTACTGCAAATCATGACTATTAATTCTTATGAATCCAATGGTGAGGAATAATAAGTAAGAGTTTTCTCTCTCCACACTTAATTATTTATTATTCCTCACAATTGGATTGATAAGAATTAATGGTCAAGATTTGGAGTAAGTCTTGATAACTTACTCTTTAGAAAATATTTCTAAAAGAAACAGTCAAATTAAACATCCCAAAAAATATTATAAATTAAAATAACGATTTCACAATTGCTGCACAAAATTTTTCCAAAAGAAATTTGACATAGTAATTCGAAAATTTGTACAGAATCAAAATC
The DNA here is from genome assembly GCA_021764765.1 of Vicia sativa. Taxonomy (NCBI): domain Eukaryota; kingdom Viridiplantae; phylum Streptophyta; class Magnoliopsida; order Fabales; family Fabaceae; genus Vicia; species Vicia sativa. The sequence continues at coordinate 117,226,553 of CM038795.1, read as the reverse complement.
AACTTAAACTTCAATATGCATCAGCATCAACTTTGGACCCAATTTCAGGCCAACCATTTAGAAAAATAGTTGAACATAAGTTTCGGTCTTGTAGTTGTATCTAATAATGTAGTTTCATATTATATTAGAAACTTGCATAAATGAATTGTGCTAGTACCATTCAAAAGAATTTTGCACTGGTAAACATGAATGGACATGGCCATATTAGTTTGGTGTAGTTTCATATTATATTAGAAACTTGCATAAATGAGTTGTGCTAGTACCATTAAAAGGAATCTTGCACCGTTAGACATGAATGGACATGGCCATATTAGTTTGGTGTGAATAATATATATATATATATATATATATATATATATATATATATATATATATAAATAGCAATTCATGCCAATTCTAAAATGTGACTAACTAATAGATTTATATTGATATGATATGATGTTGAAATTGCAAGGACTTCCGCTTCTATTCCTGGCAAGACAATTGCAGGGCTTTCAGCCAACCACGGCTATAAATGGCTCCAAATTGTACTATTTATTGAGTTAGAAGCTATAGAAGACCCAGCATAATATAACATAACATGGATATAAAGCAGAAAAAATTAATTAAAATATCAAATAACTAATGCAGTCAATCTGCAGAACTAATGAGTAAAAAATTACTTGTTTTTCTTTTCAATCTCTAAAACTAATTTTCAAGCATGATAGAAGGTTCTTGTTATTTAAGACATACCAAGAAAACTCCAATACATATTAGATAAAGTATTATTAGAGTTCATGAATTTCAACTCACAATGTCCATGGGCAACTATTGGTGCTATTCGATTAATCACCTCACAAATCAATTGTGCTTGAAAATACCTGTATAATATGAAAAATCTATAAGCAGTATAGTGTGTATATATATATATATATATATATATATATATATATATATATATATATATATGTTAAGTTAAGTTGAACATCTACTTATCAACTATTTATATAATAACATATTATATTTTTAAAATAGTTTATTTATTTTAAAATAATAATTTAAATACATTTTACTTAAAAGAACAAGTATTCAATTAAAATTTATAAATACTTAAAAATTTATCTAAAATTAACTATATTTTATTAACTACATTTTGCATAAAAAAAATTATTTTTCACCAAAGGGTTCTAACCTCCTCTCAATTATAGTGCTAGGAAATCGAATTATAGTTATCTCTACTAAATTCATGGTAATTAATTAAAACACCAATTGATTTAAATATAAATTAATTTAATGATAATGATTTATCATATAGTTAAGCTACTATCAAGGAAATTTCTATAAAAATAAATATTGTACATATATTCTAATAGACATTTTTAACTTGACTCCCTTATCTATCATATAAGAAAACAGAACGTTTTTCAACCAACAACTTAGCTATTGTCATTTGGGATTTGAGAATTCCTCAAAAATTGGGCCACATTATCAACATTGATCAATCTTTAATTCTGATGGCAAGTTACAAGAAACATGTTACGTGTGCATGGCTATTGCAATTTCCACCCTTCTATGAATCGGTTACAAAGGAATTTCATCACAAATGGAAGGTTTTGGATCTTCCTCAGAGAAATGGATCTGCTAATAAGAAGTTCAACCAAGCTTCAACAAAGAGTTTATATGTTTAAAAATGTCAGATATTCGGCATGAAATTACTTCATTTCTTTGTGAGGTGATTAATGAGTAACACCGATAGTTTCCCTGGACACTGTGAGTTGAAATTCATGAACTTTGATAATAATTTTTTTATGATACCATAATTCATACTTGAAAAGTCAGTGTCTATGTGAAGGGATAAGAGGTTTGTCTCTACGCGAAGGGCATAAGTTTGGCTTTTTTTTCTAGAGTTTTTATGTTTAGCATTTCATGTTATATACAAAAGTTTTCCTAATTACTTAGGGTGCAAAAGTTGAATTCTTGATAGGTAAATTTACTTATGAGACCAATCTTAGTGTTTGATGTTATATACAGAAGTTTTGCTAAGGTTGCTAAAGTTGAATTCTTGACATGTAAAATTACTTATGCGGCCAATCTTATTGTTTGGTGTTATGTATACAAGTTTTTCTAATTATTTGAGGATTTTAATATAGGAATTCGTTGATAGATTAATTTCCTTAGTAGACCTGTTATGTGAGAGTAGAGCCATAGAGGATTTTGATAATTTAAAAAGTCTATAATGTAAGATATCATAATCATATAATATTAGAAATTGAAAAATATGGATGTGGGGAGTTTATTTTATTGGAAGACATTTATCTTCTTTATTTAAATAAATCAAAATCTTTATTTAAGTTGGTTCCATATTCTTATTAATCTTTTCAAAAAATTTAAATAGTTACAAAATATCAGGTATTTTAATTGGTATAGAATTAATGAGAATCATTTTAATCACGTGATTCACTTTTATGATGTTTTTATCTTTTATCATTGATTTTTTTTATCAATTTTATATTGTTTAAAAAGAAATTAATATTCAAAGGAATCTTGCACTGGTAAACAGGAATGGACATGGCCATATTAGTTTGGTGTGAATTACATATATAAGCCAAATAGCAATTCATGATAGAAAAATAATAAGTGCTAAAATGTGAGTAACCAATAGATTTATATAGATACGATATGATTTTGAAATTGCAAGGACTGCTGCTTCTGTTCTTGGCAACACAATTCCAGGGCATTTAACCAAGCACGACTCTAAATGGCTCCAAATGGTATTGTTTATTGAGTTAGAAGCTTTAGAAGACCTGCATAATATAACAAAACATGGATATAAAGCAGAAAAAATTAATCAAAATATCAAATAACTCAAGCAGTCAATCTTCAGAACTAATGAATCAAAAATTACATGTTTTTCTTTTCAATCTCTAAAACAAATTTTCAAGCATGATAGAAGGTTCTTGTTGTGTAAGACATACCAAGAAAACTCCAATACATATCACATAATGTATTATTAGAGTTCATGAATTTCAACTCACAATGTCCATGGGCAACTATTGGTGTTATTCGATTAATCACCTCACTAATCAATTGTGCTTGAAAATACCTGTATAATATGAAAAATCTATAAGCAGCATTGTATGATGAATTATATATATATATATATATATATACATATATATTAATTAAGTTCAGTTGAACATCTACTTATCAACTATTCATATAATAACATATTATATTTTTAAAATAGTTTATTTATTTTTAAAATAATAATTTAAATAAAATTTACTTAAAAGAACTAGTATTCAGTTAAAATTTATAAATACTTAAAAATTTATCTAAAATTAACTATTTTAATTAACTACATTTTGCATAAAAAAATTAGTTTTCACCAAAGGGTTCTAACCTCCTCTCAATTATAGTGCTAGAAAATCGAACTATAGTTATCTCTACTAAATTCATCATCATTCATTATTGAGTTAATTAACGATTAATTATATTATCCAAATTTTATATATTATTAATGAGGTGTATTTACGAAAATGGAATACATATTTATCAATAACCTATTATTCTTAAAAATATTATAATTTTTTAATAATACAACGTTTGTAAACATTTCTCGTTGACATTTTTATTTAAAAATGAAATTCAATTTTGTATAATGGGATTAAATTTTAGGTGGAGGCTAACATGGTGGAGTTTAATTATTTCTTTATCATGGTACATAATTAAAACACCAATTGATTTAAATATAAACGAACTTAATGATTATGATTTATTATATCCTTCACCAACTATCAAGGAAATTTCTATAAAAAAAAAAATTATACATATATTCTAATATACATTTTTAACTTGACTCCCTTATCTATCATATAAGAAAACAAAACATTTTTCAACCAATAACTTAGCTATTGTCAGTTGGGATTCGAGAATTTCTCAAAAATTGGGCACATTATCAACATTGATCAATCCTTAATTCTGATGGCAAGTTACAAGAAACATGTTACGTGTGCATGGCTATTGCAATTTTCACCCTTCTACTATCTCTTCTTTGAATTGGTTACAAAGGAATTTCATCGCAAATGGAAGGTTTTGGATCTCCATCAGAGCAATGGATCTGCTAATAAGAAGTTCAACCAAGCTTCAACAAAGAGTTTATATGTTTAAAAATGTCAGATATTAGGCATGAAATTACTTAATTTCTTTGTGAGGTCATCAATCGAGTAGCACAGATAGTTTCCTTAGACACTGTGAGTTGAAATTCATGAACTTTGATAATTTTTTTTATGATACCATAATTCATACTTGAAAAGTCAGTGTCTATCTGAACGAATAAGAGGTTTGTCTCTATGCGAAGGGCATAAGTTTGACTTTTTTTACTATAGTTGTTTTATGTTTAGTGTTTGATGTTATATACAGAAGTTTTCCTAATTACCTAGTTTGCAAAAGTTGTGTTCTTGGCAGGTAAATTTACTTATGAGACCAATCTTAGTGTTTGATGGTATATACAGAAGTTTTCCTATGGTTGCTAATGTTGAATTCCTGACAGGTAAATTTACTTATGCGACCAATCTTAGTGTTTGGTGTTATGTACAAAAGTTTTTCTAATTATTTGAGGATTGTAATATTGGAATTCGTTGAGAGATTAATTTCCTTATTAGACCTGTTATGTAAGAGTAGAGCCATAGAGCATTTTGATAATTTAAAATGTCTATAATGTAAGATATCATATTAATATAATATTAGAAATTGAAAAATATGGATGTGGGGAGTTTATTTTATTGGAAGATATTTATCTTCTTTATTTAAATAAATCATAATCTTTATTTTAGTTGGATCCATATTCTTATTAATCTTTTCTAAAAATTTAAATAGTTACAAAATATCGTTGATTTTAATTGGTATAGAATTAATGAGAATGATTTTAATCTCGTGATTCACTTTTATGATGTTTTTATCTTTTATCATTGATTTTTTATTAATTTTATATTGTTTAAAAAGAAATTAATATACAATTATAATTTTCAGAATAATTATTGTAACTCTTTGATTTTAAAAAATTTATATGTTTAATTTTTAGATTTGTATATGAAAAGTAATAATTGAGTCTTTTATAACCTATTAATAAAATTGTCACATGTATATTGAATAAATAATAATTATGAAGAATTATTTAATTTTCTATTCAATAATTATTATTTTCTTCACTAATAAAATTTCCTAAAAGCTATATTAAATGATAAATTGACCATAATGCATTGAAGAAGTTGAATGCTTGGCAAATATAAAGTATAATATTGAATATTTTTACCAAATATTAAATATTACAATTTAAATTATTTATAATATTTGAATATGTGAAATAATAAATTATTTTGAATTTAAAATAATTTATTAATAAGTTTATGACATTCTTTATAAAGATATTTTTATTTTATCTATCACCAACCTATATCTTAGTCTTAAATATTTTACAGAAAAAAGACAAATTTAAAGACTATATATATGAGGAGGGATATTCTTGACTATTAATTCTTATCAATCCAATGATGAGGAATAATAAGTAAGAGTTTTCTCTCTCCACACATAATTATTTATTATTCCTCACCATTGAATTGATAAGAATTAATGGTCAAGATTTGGATTAAGTCTTGATAACTCGCTCTTTCGAAAATCTTTCTAAAAGAAACAAAATCAAATTAAACATCACAAAAAATATTATAAATTAAAATAACTATTTCACAATTGCTGCACAAAATTTTTCCAAAAGAAATATGACACATTAATTCCAAAGTTTGTACAGAATCAAAATCCACTTAAACTTCAATATGCATCAGCATCAACTTTGGACCCAATTTTAGGCCAACCATTTAGAAAAATAGTTGAACATAAATTTCGGTCTTGTAGTTGTATCTAATAATGTAGTTTCATATTATATTAGAAACTTGCATAAATGAATTGTGCTAGTACCATTCAAAGGAATCTTTTACTGGTAAACATGAATGGACATGGCCATATTAGTTTGGTGTAGTATCATATTATATTAGAAACTTGGATAAATGAATTGTGCTAGTACCATTAAAAGGAATCTTGCACCGGTAAACATGAATCGACATGGCCATATTAGTTTGGTGTGAATAACATATATAAGTCAAATAGCAAGTCATGACAGAAAAATATTAAGTGCTAAAATGTGAGTAACAAAGCTAAAATGTGAGTAACCAATAGATTTATATTGATATGATATGATTTTGAAATTGCAAGGACTTCCGCTTCTGTTCCTAACAACACAATTCTAGGGCTTTCAACCAACCACGGCTCTAAATGGCTCCAAATTGTACTATTTATTGAGTTAGAAGCTATCGAAAACCCTGCATAATATAACATAACATGGATATAAAGCAGAAAAAATTAATCAAAATATCAAATAACTCAAGCAGTCAATCTTCAGAACTAATGAATCAAAAATTATTTGTTTTTCTTTTTAATCTCTAAAACTAATTTTTCAAGCATGATAGAAGGTTCTTGTTTTTTAACACATACCAAGAAGACTCCAATACATATCACATAAAGTATTATTAGAGTTCATGAATTTCTACTCACAATATTCAAGGACAACTATTAGTGTTATTCGATTAATCACCTTACAAATCAATTGTGTTTGAAAATACCTGTAAAATATGAAAAATCTATAAGCAGCATAATATGATGAATTATATATAAATTAAGTTCAGTTGAACATCTACTGATGAACTATTCATATAATAACATATTATATTTTTAAAATAGTTTATTTATTTTTAGAACAATAATTTAAATACAATTTACTTAAAAGAACTAGTATTCAATTAAAATTTATAAATACTTAAAAATTTATTTAAAATTAACTATTTTTTATTAACTAGATTTTGCATAAAAAAATTAGTTTTCACTAAAGGGTTCTAACCTCCTCTCAATTATAGTGCTAGGAAATTGAATTATTGTTATCTCTACTGAATTCATCATCAATCATTATTGAGTTAAATAAGATTAATTATTTTACCCAACTTTTATATATTATTAATCAGGTGTATTTACGAAAATGGAATACATATTTGTCAATAACCTATTATTCTTAAAAATATTATAATTTTTTAATAATAGAATGTTTGTAAATATTTCGTGTTGACATTGTATTTAAAAATGAAATTCAATGTTGTATAACGGGGTTAAATTTTAGGTGGAGGATAACATGGTGGAGTTTAATTATTTCTTTATCATGGTAAATAATTAAAACACCAATTGATTTAAGTATAAACCAGTTTAATGATTATGATTAATATATGGTTAACCTACTATCAAGAAAATTTCTATAAAAATAAATATTATACATACAAGCTATTTAATAGCACTTTTTTTTGTTTTTGATAGCGCTTAAAAGCGCTATTAACCGCGCCACTATTGTAAATATTTTTTGTTTAATAGCACTTTAAAAGCGCTATTAAAGTACCAATTTATAATAGCATTTTAACTAAAGTGCTATCGAAGTCAGCATTTTGCATGTTTTTTATTTGTTTTTGATAGCACTCTAAACAAAAAGCGCTAATATATAACATAAGTTTGATAGCGCTTTCTCTTAAAAGTGCTATTATAAGATGTATTATTAATAGCACTCTCTACAAACCGCTATTGTAGTACAATATTTTTTTTTACACAAAATCATTTTTTTGGTGTAAATATCAAAAAACTATATTCAATTCAATACAAATAACGCTTTAAGTTACTCATTATATATATTATGATCCATCAAATACTAAATATCACATAATGGTTTTTAGTAGTAGTTCACACCAAAAAAAAAAAGTCAACTTTACCATGCATAGCTTATCCTATTAAGCTTCAAAGCATAACCTAGGAACACTAACATATAAACCTACAGTACTATGATTGTTTATGAATACTGCCAAATCATTTTCAAGAAAGATAATATTGACAAACTAAAACTTGATCAGTGTATGGTCCCTAGCATGCTAACTTGCTATTTAAGAATCAAACGCGTTAATCAAATCATACCATACAAAGCAATTAACTTAGAAAAATTTAAGAGAAGTAATTTCCAAGCAGGTTCCAAAAACTTCATATTTCATTTAAAGGTAGTAGTATTTGTACATAAGAAAGACATTAGAATTTGCTGAAAATGTCATCCTTGGCAATTGAACTATCTCGAAACTTCTCAATTGAAAAAGCCATTCTTTAAGTCAAACTAGTTCCCTAATCTATAACATATAGTTCTATTCTATCTAATACTCATTTGGAACCGCAATTGCAAGAAAAAACTAAAAACATATAAAACAAGTAACATGTTAATGAGTTTTTACATGTCATTTTACTTCTATTTCTATACCCAACAATTCGAGCTCAACGATGGTTGTGACACCCCAAAAATAATTCGGTAATTAAATAATTATGATTTTTAATTATTAAATTAATTGAGAACATAATTTATTAATATATTGAATTATTGAGATTAAATATGGATTTATTGGAAGTATGTTGAGTAAAGTGGGGTGTGAGGAGTAAAAGACTCTACTCACATTAATTGATTTATTTTAATTATGTTAAAAAGGAATAAAAGGAATTTAATAAGGAAAGGAGTCATTTTTGGAGAAAACAAGATACGTGAAGTGAGAAGAGGAGAAAAGAAGGAAGAAGACCTAGAAGCGTCAAAATTCGAAGAACCCACAAGGTAAGGGGTGATTTCGATTGATTATTGCTTATTATAGGTTTTGATTTTGGTAATATAGATCAAAGTATGTTAGGAAACCTTAGTTGGGAATTTCTAGGTTTCCATGGATGTATACTTAATTGTGTCAGATTGTGTCAGATTGTGTCTGTTTGCGTCAGAATATAGGTTGGAATCAATTAAGGTGTCAGTTATTGAATAGAAATGATGGAAATATGTTGTTTGATGTGATAATGATGCAAATTGGATGTGTTTTAGTGTCTCCCATGTTGGAATTCGTATGGGTATGTGTGGATGGGGTTTGGAATGAAAGAATGCTGTCAAAAATGCAGAAAATGACTTTTTGGTACGTAGGAACCAGTTCCCAGTGGGGAGGAACCGGGTTCCACCTTGAAAAATTTATAAAGAATTAAAAAATACACTCAGGAACCGGTTCCTGTATGGGTAGGAACCGGGTTTCCATACATTTTTCCAGAAGCGCATTTTTGAACTTCTGCAGGAACCGGTTCCTGTATATGTAGGAACCGGGTTCTGCTTATTTTTTTTTTAAATTTTAAAACTTCAAAAATTCATAACTTTCAAACCGTAAGTCCGTTTTGAGCGCCGTTTTGGACGTTATTTCCTAAATTTAATGCTCTACCTTACGAAATGAAAATATTTTAGAAAACTTGAAATTATTTTGGAAAGGGGTCGAATTTCGAAATAAATGATTATTACTGACACATAATGATGTATGTGTATTAGAGGACCTTTGGTGATGGGAATACTGATAATGTGTAGATGTAATAGCATGTTTATGCTGATGTTAGATGTATGCATGATTGGTTGATATATCATGTTGATTGGTTTGCATGTTTATGCTGATGTTAGACGTATGCATGGTTGGTTGATATATCATGTTGATTGTTGTGATTCAGTTATGTTAAATGAATGTATACATAGACTGATTGATGTTGCATGCTAGTGAGGTGCGTGCATTTGCATTGTTTGGTGAAGTTAATTCCCATTGTGCAGAATTTGACTTGGATTGCCGATAACCGATACCGAGTGAGGATGGGTGGTTAGTGGATTCGTGTCCGGTGGTTATGGACGAATCGATGGAACCGTATCCGTTGATGATGGATCGTGTTGGGTGACTTGGTCACGTGTCGGTACCGCATGCATTGAGTCTGCATTGTATTTGTATGAAGTGATAACATGTTAGGATGTCTTCCAGTGTTACTCTTCTTTGATTGTTATGATTATGCATGATGAAAGTGGTTGTGTGTGTGAATCTGAATTTATGTTAAGTGGGTGAAATAATATGCTTGTGATATATTATTGATTGAAAGACTTATAATATGCTTTAATTATGAGAAGTCTCACCCTTACTTTACCATTTCAGATTAAGGTTAGCAGATGAAGAGTCGGTGAGGATGGCTCTAGAGCTTATCGTTTAGTCCGCGTGTCAGTGTCATGCTCTGATTAGATTGTAACACTGGGGAACGTTAGATGAGGAATTAGACATTGGTTTATTGTTTAATTAAAATTTTGTTGGGAATACAATGATTGAATTATTCCGTTTTGGTGATGATATTTTCCGCTGTGTAAGACATGGTCTTAACTTGACAGAATTATTTGAAAATGTTGATCCTCAGTGTAGCATGGCTACTGTTTGATTGAAGGTTTATGTTATTTATTAATTGTGACATCCCTGACTTCCGTGTTAACTCTGATTAAAAGATGATCTAGATATTAATTTAATTGATATATTCGGGGTATTTAGTTGGGGTGTTACAATAGTGGTCTCAGAGTCGTCAGAAAAGTTACCATGATAAGAGGAGGAAAGACCTTGAGTTCAGTGAAGGAGAGCATGTGTTTATGCGGGTTACTCCGATGACTGGTATTGGTCGAGCTTTGAAGTCAAGGAAGTTGACTCCACGATTTATTGGTCCTTTTCATTACCAAGAGAGTTGGAAGGTTGCATATCGCTTGCTTTGCCGTCACTTGCGAATCATGATGTTTTCATGTGTCTCAACTGAGGAAGTACATTGTTGATCCGTCTCATGAGATTCGGGTAGACGATATACAGGTACGAGAGAATTTGACTGTGGAAGCGGTACCTGCGAGGATTGAGTATCGGAAGTTGAAACAGTTGCCAGGCAAAGAGATTGCATTGGTAAGAGTGGCTTGGGAGGACCAATGATGGAAATGTCACTGGGAGTGGAGAGTCGATGAAGGACTCGTATCCCGAACTATTCGTCTGAGGTATGTTTTCGAGGACGAAAACTCTTTTAAGTTGGGGAGAGTTGTGACCCCCCAAAAATAATTCGGTAATTAAATAATTATGATTTTTAATTATTAAATTAATTGAGAACATAATTTATTAATATATTGAATTGTTGAGATTAAATATGGATTTATTGGAAGTATGTTGAGTAAAGTGGGGTGTGAGGAGTAAAAGACTCTACTCACATTAATTGATTTATTTTAATTATGTTAAAAAGGAATAAAAGGAATTTAATAAGGAAAGGAGTCATTTTTGGAGAAAACAAGATACGTGAAGTGAGAAGAGGAGAAAAGAAGGAAGAAGACCTAGAAGCGTCAGAATTCGAAGAACCCACAAGGTAAGGGGTGATTTCGATTGATTATTGCTTATTATAGGTTTTGATTTTGGTAATATAGATCAAAGTATGTTAGGAAACCTTAGTTGGGAATTTCTAGGTTTCCAAGGATGTATACTTAATTGTGTCAGATTGTGTCAGTTTGTGTCAGATTGTGTCTGTTTGTGTCAGAATATAGGTTGGAATCAATTAAGGTGTCAGTTATTGAATAGAAATGATGGAAATATGTTGTTTGATGTGATAATGATGCAAATTGGATGTGTTTTAGTGTTTCCCATGTTGGAATTCGTATGGGTATGTGTGGATGGGGTTTGGAATGGAAGAATGTCAAAATGCGTAAAATGACTTTTTAGTACGTGGAACCGGTTCCAGTGGGGAACCGGTTCCACCTTGAAAATTTATAAAGAATTGAAAAATACACTCAGAACCGGTTCTGTGGGTAGGAACCGGTTCCCATACATTTTTCCAGAAGCGCATTTTTGAACTTCTGCAGGAACCGGTTCCTGTATATGTAGGAACCGGGTTCTGCTTATTTTTTTTTTAAATTTTAAAACTTCAAAAATTCATAACTTTCAAACCGTAAGTCCGTTTTGAGCGCCGTTTTGGACGTTATTTCCTAAATTTAATGCTCTACCTTACGAAATGAAAATATTTTAGAAAACTTGAAATTATTTTGGAAAGGGGTCGAATTTCGAAATAAATGATTATTACTGACACATAATGATGTATGTGTATTAGAGGACCTTTGGTGATGGGAATACTGATAATGTGTAGATGTAATAGCATGTTTATGCTGATGTTAGATGTATGCATGATTGGTTGATATATCATGTTGATTGGTTTGCATGTTTATGCTGATGTTAGACGTATGCATGGTTGGTTGATATATCATGTTGATTGTTGTGATTCAGTTATGTTAAATGAATGTATACATAGACTGATTGATGTTGCATGCTAGTGATGTGCGTGCATTTGCATTGTTTGGTGAAGTTAATTCCCATTGTGCGGAATTTGACTTGGATTGCCGATAACCGATACCCGAGTGAGGATGGGTGGTTAATGGATTCGTGTCCGGGTGGTTATGGACGAATCGATGGAACTGTATCCGGTTGATGATGGATCAGTGTTGGGTGACTTGGTCACGTGTCGGTACCGCATGCATTGAGTCTGCATTGTATTTGTATGAAGTGATAACATGTTAGGATGTCTTCCAGTGTTACTCTTCTTTGATTGTTATGATTATGCATGATGAAAGTGGTTGTGTGTGTGAATCTGAATTTATGTTAAGTGGGTGAAATAATATGCTTGTGATATATTATTGATTGAAAGACTTATAATATGCTTTAATTATGAGAAGTCTCACCCTTACTTTACCATTTCAGATTAAGGTTAGCAGCTGAAGAGTCGGTGAGGATGGCTCTAGAGCTTATCGTTTAGTCCGCGTGTCAGTGTCATGCTCTGATTAGATTGTAACACTGGGGAACGTTAGATGAGGAATTAGACATTGGTTTATTGTTTAATTAAAATTTTGTTGGGAATACAATGATTAAATTATTCCGTTTTGGTGATGATATTTTCCGCTGTGTAAGACATGGTCTTAACTTGACAGAATTATTTGAAAATGTTGATCCTCAGTGTAGCATGGCTACTGTTTGATTGAAGGTTTATGTTATTTATTAATTGTGACATCCCTGACTTCCGTGTTAACTCTGATTAAAAGATGATCTAGATATTAATTTAATTGATATATTTGGGGTATTTAGTTGGGGTGTTACAATGGTAGGTAAGTAATCTTCTTTTCTTGTAACAATTCTTGAAACAAACCTGCCTCAGTTTCTTGACCTCTTCATTCAATTCCAAACCAGGAATTTTCTCCAACAACTTCTTCTGCTTCTCCAACTTAGCAACCTCGTTGTCCAGTCCCATTTCCTACATCACACAAACAACAACAATAAAACCTTACAAACATTGAACATTTGACACTAAACATAAACAACTTAATATTAATCTTGATTATGTGGGTCCTAATCCTACAATGTAAGGAAAATGAGTAACAAAGATAATGCTATTTTTCAAGTCATTGAAGCAAACAACATAAGGATATGAATGTACTACCTTAAGATTGGCCATGAGTAACATCAAACTCGTCAACTTTCTGTGAGGCCACCTTGTGATATTGAGCTCTCTGCACCTCTTCTTTAAAAGGGTCACACTGATGTTCAATCTCTTAGCAGCTAGTGATATAGGAACATCAAAATGCTTCTTAATCTCATCATATTGCAAACAAGACTTCTTATCCCTAATGATACTAGTTCTACCACTTGACAATGGCAATGAGAATTGACTCTGTTCTTGATACTCATATTCCTCCTCTTTCTTCACAATCCTCGAAAACTCGTTTCCGATTTTCACAGAAGATTCAGCAAAACTACAATCGCCAACACTCTCATCTTTGTCATTGCATTGAGGTGGTTTTGGTTGTTATTGTTAACCTCAAAATCTTCATGAAAGAGCGGGAGGTTGAAATCCAAGTTGAAATTTTCAAGATCCTTGAACTCATTGATGAAAAGCTGATTGCTTTGGTATGATACCTCCCTTCCCCAATCAAACTCGGGAAAACCCTCAAATGGCGAAAAATCAGTGATTCTGTACATTAAAAAATGGAGGAAAAACGGTTACAACAAACAAGAAACAAAGCTCAACCTCAAAAATCGCGTAGAACACTGTTCTATTGAAGGAAAAAAAACCGAATAAAAAAACCATAGAAAAACAATAACAGATGAAAAACGAGTAGGGTGAAACTGATCGTGGAGACGAGAGAGAGGGTGGGGATAGATTGAGAGAAGAAGCCATATTTCTTCACATATGAATCTCGTAATCAACTCACCCTCTGACCTTTTCCAAAAATTGCAGTGGACGTTTGCGACGAACTCGATTGATGAACAACCCATATAGATCTTCAGCTGGCCCATTTGCAAAACAAATATACACAAGTTAAGACTTTTTATATGGTAATTAATACAAATAGTTTAAGAGAAACTAGAAGCAACTGACAAAGTTGCACGAAATACATATATCAGCCATGTCAAAAGTGGTGATTCCAGCATCAACCCGGCATCAATGTTGCCTTATCAATGTTGCCTCATTCACCCTTTGTGTGCCACATTCCATTCACAACCCGACATACGTCCAATGACTCGTTCCCGTTGTTGACCATAATTCGCTGGTTATCCACCTGCGTAGTCACACAACCTGCTACAACAATGAATATCAACACAACAACAATTCCGCAGCAGCAGAAATCAACCAAAAAAGAGAAAGAATTCAATTCAGGCATTTCACCGAACACTTGGTGTGCAAGTTACAAAACGGCAAATTCGCTAATAATTTAATATTATATATAAACCATAATTGAACAACAATCACAAAGAAGCAAAGATGAAGAAGATTGAAACGAATTCAACGAAAAATACGCATACCAAATTCCATCATGTGTCGGTCCAAGGCGGTGAAGGCGGAAGGTCAAGGTCAAGGCAAGAAAAGCCCCAAATCCCAAAACGATGGATTTAGAGAAGGGAATGAGGGTTTAGATTTTTCGGCGAACAGTTTCGGCGAAGGATTTGGAACGTGAAAATTCATGCATGATTTGGAAGATATGGGTTTCAACCTAAAGAATACGGAAAATGGGTGAAAATGAAAACTGAAATATTATCTGTATACTGTTAGTTTTTATTCATCTAACTCAATATCAATTTTTCTTTTAAATCTTAAACAAATATAATATATAATATATAATAATAATTTATTATAAGAAAAACTAAAATATTTTATTTAATTTTTCTCATGTACAATTGGATTAAGAAAAATCATCGGCACATTCAGTAGTAGTACAACGGCTTTTCTTCTTCTTTTCTTTAATTAGAAATTTTTATTAATATATTGGTATAAAAAAGTGAATTCGGTCAAAAAAATTATTAAATTGAAATAAAATTTCAATTTAATTAAACTGTACATGTTTATATAAAATAAAGTACGGTATTACATGTAATTTATACAATATTATTAAAAGAATTTTTTCTCATAGAAAATATAATTTAAAAATTACGATTTTTTTACATGAGCATAAATTATTTATTATTTTTTATATCTTTTATTTTCATGACTTTTATAATTTTGATTTAATAGAAATTATTCCATCTATTATAATCCTTAGATTAAAAGATATATTTTGCTATTTAAAAATATATGAGCAACTAAAATTAAAACTCTTCCACCAACTTAAATATAGCAACAGAAGAGTATAAAAGGGGATAAATTAAGAAGAAATAAAAAATTTAATTAAAAAAATATTATAAGAGAAAACAATAGTGCTTTGAAAAAAAAGTTATCTTAATGTATAATATTAATAGCGTTTTGACAGAAGTGCTATCTTAGTGTATAATATTAATAGCGTTTTGATGAAATTGCTATCTTATTGTATAATATTAATAGCGTTTTGAAGAAAGCGCTATCTTACTGACATTTTATAATAGCGTTTTGTCACAAAGTGCTATCAAAATTATATTGTATATATCCTATAATAGCATCTGACCCTAAAGTGCTATTATAAATGTGTTTTTTCCTTTTTCATAGCACTTTATTTAAAAGTGCTATTAAATTAGGCGATACAAAATATCAATTTTGGCGATGTCTAGACATTTTTAACTCGACTCCCTTATCAATCATATAAGAAAACAGAGCATTTTTTAGCCAACAACTTAGCTATTGCCATTTGGGATTTTAGGAATTTAGAATTCCTCAAAAACTGTGCCACATTATCAACATTGATCAATCCTTGATTCTGATGAATTTTCACCCTTCTATGGTTACAAAGGAATTTCATCACAAATGGATGGTTTTGGATCTCCATCAGAGCAATGGATCTGCTAATAAGAAGTTTCAACCAAGCTTTAACAAAGAGTTTAACAAAGAGTTTATATGTTTAAAAATGTCAGATATTCAGCATGAAATTACTTCATTTCTTTGTGAGGTGATTAATCGAGTAGCACTGATAGTTTCCTTGGACACTGTTAGTTGAAATTCATGAACTTTGATAATATTTTTTTTATGATATCATAATTCATACTTGAAAACTCAGTGTCTATGTTAAGGGATACAAGGTTTGTCTCTATCTGAAGGGCATAAGTTTGGCCTTTTTATTCAAGAGTTGTTTTATGTTTAGTGTTTGATGTTATACACAGAAGTTTTCCGAATTACTTAGGTTGCAAAAGTTGAATTCTTGACAAGTAAATTTACTTATGAGACCAATCTTAGTGTTTGGTGTTATGTACAAAAGTTTTTCTAATTATTTGAGAATTGTAATATTGGAATTCGTTGCGAGATTAATTTCCTTATTAGACCTTTTATGCAAGAGTAGAGCCATAGACAATTTTGATAATTTAAAAAGTCTATAATAAGATATCGTTATCGTATAATATTAGAAATTGAAAAATATGGATTTGGGGAGTTTATTTTATTGGAAGATATTTATCTTCTTTATTTAAATAAATCATAATCTTTATTTTTGTTGGTTCCTTATTCTTATTAATCTTTTCTAAAAATTTAAATAATTACAAAATATCGTTGATTTTAATTGGTATAGAATTAATGAGAATGATTTTAATCTCGTGATTCACTTTTATGATGTTTTTATCTTTTATCATTGATTTTTTATCAATTGTATATTGTGTAAAACGAAATTAATTATTGTAACTTTAATTTAAGAATTTTGTTTAACTGAAAACTTATAATTGAGTCTTTTTTAACCTATTAATAAAATTATCACATGTATATTCAATAAATAATAATTATGAAGAATTATTTAATTTTCTATTCAATAATAATTATTTTCTTCAATAAATTTTTTTCCTAAAAGCTATATTAAGTGATAAATTGACCATAATGCATTGAAGAAGTTGAATGCTTAGAAAATATAAAGTATAATATTGAATATTTTTACCAATATTAAATATTACAATTAAAATTATTTATAATATTTGAATATGTGAATTAATAAATTATTTTGAATTTAAAATAATTTATTAATAAGTTTATGACATTTTTTATAAAGATATTTTTATTTTATCTATCACCAACCTATTTCTTAGCCTTAAATATTTTATAGAAAAAAGACAAATTTATAGACTATATATATGAGGAGGGATATTCTTGACTATTAATTCTTATCAATCCATTGGTGAGGAATAATAAGTAAGAGTTTTCTCTCTCCACACTTAATTATTTATTATTCCTCACCATTGGATTGATAAGAATTAATGGTCAAGATTTGTAGTAAATCTTGATAACTTGATAACTTACGCTTTGGAAAATCTTTCTAAAAGAAACAAAATCAAGTTAAACATCACAAAAAATATTATAAATTAAAATAACTATTTCACAATTGGTGCACAAAATTTTTCCAAAAGCAATATGACACATTAATTCCAAAATTTGTATAGAATCAAAATCAACTTAAACTTCAATATGCATCAGCATCAACTTTTCAGTCTTGTAGTTGTATCTAATAATGTAGTTTCATATTATATTAGAAACTTGCATAAATGAATTATGCTAGTACCATTCAAAGGAATCTTGCACAGGTAAACATGAATGGACATGGCCATATTAGTTTGGTGTAGTTTCATATTATAGTTTGGTGAAGAAATTCTCATTCCTTCACTGGATAGTTAAAGTTTTTGATTATTTCAAATGAAGGTAATAACTTTGATATTAATTAAGTTCAGTTGAACATCTACTTATCAATTATTCATATAATAAAATATTATATTTTTAAAATAGTTCATTTATTTTTAAAATTAATAAGTTAAATACATTTTACTTAAAAGAACTAGTATTCAATTAAAATTTATAAATACTTAAAAATTTATCTAAAATTAACTATATTTTATTAACTACATTTTGCATAAAAAAATTAGTTTTCACCAAAGGGTTCTAACCTCCTCTTAATTATAGTGATAGGAAATCGAATTATAGTTATCTCTACTAAATTCATCATCATTCATTAATGAGTTAATTAACGATTAATTATTTTATCCAACTTTTATATATTATTAATCAGGTGTATTTATGAAAATGGAATACATATTTATCAATAATCTATTATTCTTAAAAATATTATAATTTTTTAATAATAGAATGCTTGTAAATATTTCTTGTTGACATTTGTATTTAAAAATGAAATTCAATGTTGTATAATGGAGTTAAATTTTAGGTGGAAGATAACGTGGTGGAGTTTAATTATTTCTTTATCATGGTAAATAATTAAAACACCAATTGATTTTAATATAAACGAATTTAATGATTATGATTTATTATATGGTTAACCTACTATCAAGGAAATTTCTATAAAAATAAATATTATACATATATTCTAATAGATATTTTTAACTTGACTCCCTTATCTATCATATAAGAAAACAGAACATTTTTCAGCCAACAACTTAGTTATTGCCATTTGGGATCCTAGGAATTGAGAATTCCTCAAAAATTGTGCCACATTATCAACATTGATCAATCTTTAATTCTGATGGCAAGTTACAAGAAACATGTTACGTGTGCATGGCTATTGTAATTTCCACCCTTCTACTATCCCTTCTATGAATCGGTTACCGAAGGCCATGAATATTTTTCTTCAACTGCTCCACTCCCAATCATGGATGTATTATTTATAACCCTCCCAAACCATGCATATTTTGCATTCTGGCTTGTCCTGGTATCTCAACTGTCCAATTTTTAGCTGCCTGACTCAACAAAGTTGGCATTATGGCCAAACTTGTGGCGAAAATCTACTACATCGACCACAACAATGAATTAAGGAAGGTCTCTCCATCAGAGCAATGGATCTACTAATAAGAAGTTCAACCAAGCTTCAACAAAGAGCTTATATGTTTAAAAATGTCAGATATTCGGCATGAAATTACTTCATTTCTTTGTGAGGTGATTAATCGAGTAGCATCGACAGTTTCCTTGGACACTGTGAGTTGAAATTCATGAACTTTGATAATATTTTTTTATGATACCATAATTCATACTTGAAAAGTCAGTGTCTATGTGAAGGGATAAGAGGTTTGTGTCTATGTGAAGGGCATAAGTTTGGCTCTTTTTTTCTAGAGTTGTTTTATTTTTAGTGTTTGATGTTATATACAGAAGTTTTCCTAATTACTTAGGTTGCGAAAGATGAATTCTTGACAGGTAAATTTACCTATGAGACTAATCTCAGTGTTTGGTGTCATGTACACAAGTTTTTTATTATTTGAGGATTGTAATATTGGAATTCGTTGAGAGATTAATTTCCTCATTAGACATGTAAGTGTAGAGCCATAGATGATTTTGATCATTTAAAAAGTCTATAATGTAAGATATCATTATCATATAATATTAGAAATTGAAAAATATGGATGTGGGGAGTTTGTTTTACAATGTAACAACTCCATGGAAAAATAATATTGGATGAGCTCAGCTATGCAATTATAACTGAATATTCCAGTTTATTCATCTAAAGCTTCTCCATTTTGGTCCTCTATTTTGTCACGAAATGCTCCAACACAGACACCCATTTTTCTATGGCAAGGAGTGCGTCAGTGTTGGACCAATTGTTACACTCCTTTCTTCGAACAAGAAACCTGGAAAAATGGTGTAAAAATATATTCAAATGTATTAATATTGAGAACAAATCAAGGATTTCTTATTGCTGTAGATAGATCGAAAGTTGATCTATGTCCAACAACTATCACTCATTTACTCCAATTGCATTGCTTTCTTATTCAGTAAAAATTGGAGCAATGGTTTTACTTATTAATATATGCGTACATGTTTTAGTTCTTAAATAGATGTTATCTAATATTGATGAGTATGTGTCTATAATTACATTATTGATACGTACCAATTTCAAAAAATATGAGTAAAAATATATTTAAGTTTCTATATCTCTGTATTTTTTATATGTTCACTTTGTTGTCACACTCACAAACCTTTGTATCATAATAGCATATTTTCACACCCGTGGCTGAAATGTGACTTAAATAATATTAATATGTATGATTAAAAAATCACAAATCCAAACTTAAAGAGCTCTATTTATATAAATTATCAGTCATTCATATCAGTAACAAAAATGAAATATCATTGTTTAATTAGTTAAAAATTGGTGCATGGCCTAATCTTCAACTTCTAAACATGGACTTCAATATTTTAGCAGCCAATGGCATATGCTTTTATTCCTTCAAAGATAGACTCATGTGTAATGTTAACATGTTAATGGATGTTTTAACATCTAAAACTTTGTGTGTGTCAATAGATATAAATATTGCAGATGATTGTATTGTGTAGTTGTAACTTCAAATTTTAATATTGCAAGTGACTGTACTGTGCATGAGACCGTGACAGAGTACAATCTGTTATTTATCTGATGTTATGATAATCTCATATTTTTTATTTATGTGGTTATTAAATAAACAAATTTCCTATTATCTTCATGTGTACACTATAGAAAAATTTCATTGATTCTCTACACCATAAAAATAGGAATACAAAACAATATATATATATATATATATATATATATATATATATATATATATATATATATATATATACTCACATAGGCTTTAGTAAGATAACCTAGATGTTAATCCAATCTTCTTAAATAAGGTTAAATTTCAGCATTGAGAAAAATATACATGTCAATTGTGTAATTTTATTACCATTTTTTAAATATTTTTGTATTATGATTTCAGAATAATCATCTTTATTATTCGATGCATTTATGGGAAAAATGTGTTACTTATAAATTAATTAAATATATTTTTAAAATAGTAGTATGTGAATATACTATTTTGTTAATAAGTAAATACTATCATTTACGGGAAACAATAGTATTTTGTTAAATTAATTAAATATATTTATATTTATCATGTCAAATTTATAAGTAGGTAAATCAAAAATTAGATCTAAGATTATCAAAAACTTAAAAAGACGTATCAATACCCTGTATTAGAAAAGACGTTATCACCTCATTTATATTAGACGTCTTTTTAGGTTTATGTGATATATTTATACCCTGTTTTTGTTATATTATAAATTTAATTATATATTAAAAAATTAATATTTAATCATTAATGTTGAAAGATTTATATTCAATTACATATTTTATTTCAAGATACCCTGAGGTGTATATTTTCATTTAGAATTGAAATTTGAGGAGTAGTTGTCCTATATTGTAGGAGTAGTTATTCCAAAGTTAAATATTTAATTTATTATTATAAAAATATTAGAATAAAAATTATTTTGTAATTGGTTAGTTCCTTACTTGAAATAAAATATATTTAAAAACTATTTAAATATTTAAAGAAAGGTTAATAAAACAATATAAAATTAATTGGTATTTAGTAATTATTTTAGACTCATGAATTAACTAAAACATACAAGAATTTTTTCAAATTAACTTTATAATTGTAATCATGATAAAAAAAGGTTAAATGATATTCATGAATATTTAATGGTAAATGATAATCATAAAAAATTAATGAGAAATGGTAAAAACTTATGAGGAACATATTTATCACTACAGAATAAATAAATTTAAGATGATACGACAAATATTTATTTTTACAATTATTTTTAAAATTATAAATAACTTACAAATATTTTTATAAATGATAAAAAATAAAATATTTATTCAATTGTTTTAAACACGAATAAGTTAAAAAAGTTTTTTATAAATAGTCACACGGGTTCAAATTATTTATAAATTAGAAAAATTCTACATCTTGATATAATTATTTGTAGAAACAAAAATAGGTTACAATCACTTTTATAAACAAGAAAAGTTACAAATATTTGTATAAACGAAAAAAAATTCAACTATTTATGCAATTGTTTTTAAGATGAATAAGTTAAAATATTTTTATAAATTGTCACAGTTTCAAGACACTTATAAACGAGGAAAAGTCTAGATATTGATATAATTACATTTATAAACGAAAGTAAGTTACAATAATTTTTAGAAACACGAATAAATTAGAAATATTTTTATAAGTGGAAAAAACTCATGATTGTATATTATAAGTATATGAATGTTAACCAATTGAATACATGAAATGGATTCACGGATATATGTGAACGTATCTAAGAAATTTAAGGTTTAAACTGTTTATTTTAATGTACATCTTTTATATCTTAAATCTTTCTTTTGCTATTGTTTTATATAATTTTAGTTAGAGAATTGATTGTACGGTTTATTATAAGTATGAATCAATGCTTAAAAGTCGGTTCATATTATTAACTTATATTTTGTAATTATATAAATATTAACTAATTGAAGTATGAATTCAAACTTTATAAATGAGTGTTTAGTATATGTTTAATGACTTTTGTTTTTAATCTTTTTAAATAAATTTTTAATAATAGAGTTTATGATTTGTTTAAATAAAGAAGAAAAATATCTCATAATTATTTTAATCTGTAAATATGTTTAAAAACAAAAATATATTGTTAGATACTGTAACGCCCGTTTTTATTTAATATTATATTATATTAATATTCTGAATTACCGTTTGACGATTGTTTTGGCGACGAAAATAATTATATTAATTAATATATCTATTAACTTATATGGCGACGTTCCGTTCGGTCCGTTAAAATATTATTCGGATCTGATATTTTAATTCCCCGGAATTATTTTAATTGATTGAATTAATTATATTAATGATATAATTAGAAAGGGGTGTGGTAAGCATTTTATTAGAATTGGGTTTTTCACCCTTGGTTTACTAGTAAGGAAAATACCATTATAAGAATCATTTTCTCCTCATTTTCCTTCCATTCCAAAATACCAAAAACCAAACATGAGAATTTGGAAGCTAGTAAGAAAACAAGTTATAAAACCATTTTCTTCTCCTTTTCCTTCCATTGTGAACACAAAACCAAAAATAGAAACTAGAGAGGAAAAGAAGGGGTTTTGGGAGAAGAAGAACAAGAGGAGAAGATGAGGGAGATCTTGAGCAAGAGAGGAAGCTTGAGGTTGAGCTTTGGAGCATCACCATGGATCAACCAAACTAGAGGTAAGGGGTTTGATTTTTCCACTTCCTATAGTTAGGGTTTTGATGCATATATTGTGATTTTGTGATGAAATAGGTGTTGTGGTTTTGAGTTTGGTGTTTGATGGTTTGATTCCCATTTCATATTGTTAGGGTTTGGTGGGTTTAGTTTGAATTGAGGAAAAATTGATAGTAGAGTTTTATGAGTTTGTGGGTTGATTGTTGAAATGTTTAGAGGAGTTGAAATGGGTGTAGAAATTATGAGTAATATTATTAGTAGTATGGTATAATGAAAATATAATAAGGAAATGGAAATAGAAAAGAAAACAAAGTAGTAAAACTTGAAAAACCAGAAAAACAGTGAAACAGTAAAAATGCAGGGCAAAACGATGAAGATGAAGTACCAAAGGGGGGGAGGCGCCCACCCCCACATTGGAGGCCACCGTCCCAGGCCCTAAGGCGGACGCCCCCATGCCTTCTTGCTTGTGGGACGGACGTCCCCTTCTAGTAGGAGAGGAGATGAGTTTTTGCCATTTTCCGTTTTCTGTATTTTGAAGGTTTTTCTGTTTGCTGTCAAAACTATTTCCTGCATAATTTTCCAATTGGATTCTGTTAGTTTTAATTTCCTTAGTTATTCATACTACTAGTTAGTATTAAGAAAATATAATTAGGGGATGAGATAGCCGATTTAATTTAGAACCCGATTATGTTTCGATTTTCCAATTTCGGTAAATTCGGCGACGGAGCAAGTTGCTCCGAATTCAACGAAAATTGACGTGCTAGCTAAGTTCGACGTGTAGAACGTAGTGGTGAAGTTAGTTTTTAGAAATTGCGAGTTTTTACGAAGCGACCCAAAATAGGCCAATTTACGGTAAATTAAACCGAATTGTGTTTTAGTGGATTTTAGGTACGTATGGACAATCCAATTTCGACGTTGACGATTATGAATAATGCCAGTTATTAGGAATTACTTTCGCGACGATTATTGACGTTTTGACTATTTTTCTATTTTCGGAATTTAGCGAATTAATTGATAACGATGCGGTGTTAATAAACGTAAATTTTGCGACGGTGTATTTATTAAAGAATACTTGTTGATGTGCAATGTGATGATTAAATTGAGGTTGTTAATAAATGCTTCCGATTTGTGAATGCATGACTTTTGATGAATGTATTAGTGATGTTTGCATAATGCAACTATGATGGGATGTTATATTTATCTTGTTTTGGATAAATTATGGCGATGTGGGCTTTATGCCAATTTGAATGAGCGGAGATTGTTGTTTGTGTGTTGTGTTGTTTTATTGTCGAGTCACATACATTTCATAAGCGAAGAGGGGTTTTATGCCAAGCGATGATGGCTTTTATGCCAAGCGATGATGGCTTTTATGCCGAGCAAAGATCGGCTTTATGCCAAGTGTCCCTAATTACGGACAAAGCGATGGGTACCACATGCACAACATAGTCGTGTCTCATGGAGTCGGTTATGTTTATGTTTGAGTTGTTTGGCGTTGGGTTTTTGTCGATTGATGGATGATATTAAATTGCGATGATATATGATGCGATGATGTTTGTGATGATATTGTGATGATGGGCTTTATGCCAAAAGCGAAGATGGGCTTTAGCCAATTTGTGATGATTTGTTTATGTTGCTTATATTATTAGCATTATTTAATGTTGTTGGTTGATGTTGTTGTTTAAGACTGTCATGTTAATTAGTGGCGTATAGCTTGTGATGATTTCGTAGTGATGAAAGTTCAGGTGTTGTTGCGATGGAGTATGCCGATGAGGTTATGACGATATAGTGTAGATTATATACATTAGAATGACGAGTAAAGTAAGTGAGTTTTGATTATGTGTTGGAATTGCACTTATTAATCTATACCCTTTATAATTCCAACACTATATATATATATATATATATATATTTTATCATGCCTTTAACTATATGATTTGGATTATCTCACCCTTTACTTGTTTCGCCGTTACCTATATATTGGTAACGTGCAGGTTATGAAGACGGAGTCTATAGCCGTTGTAGTCGAGTCGGTGTCGCTCTGATACGTAGCACTCGGGGGGAAATATTTATGTCGACTTATTGTTGTTGTTTTATTATTATTTCTTTTGTGAATAAGAACCATAATTTATAAAAACCTGATTTTGATGAAGAAGTTTAATAAAGGAGGTGTTTTGACTTCTATGAATCATTTTATGTTTTCCAGCGATGCTAGGTATCCGAGATTTATGCTTTAAAACAAACTGTTTAAAGTGAGTTGTTTTTGAAGGTGTGACGCCTCAGTATTTACTTTATGAAATTTTAAATTACTCTGATTTTTGTATAATAAACTTTGGGTAGATTTGGGGTGTTACAGATATGATTATTTTTATAAACGAGAATAAGTTACGAATGTTATTTTCAATTAAAAAAATACTATGGATAACGTGTAATTTGTATGTCAAAACAGATGAATGTGAACGTATCTATACATATCAGCGGTATACTATTCATTTTAATGTCAATCTCTAAAGTTATTTTGCTGCTGTTTATAGAATTGAAGTTAGAGATTTAGCTATACAGTTTATTATAATTACAAATGAATGTTTAAAAGTCGGTACATTATTAGCCTACATTTGTAACTATGTGAATGTCAATCAATTAAAAAATGAATTTATATTATATTGTATAATTTATTGAAATATATTTTTGTATGTTTTCCATATTTTATGTACCATATACTCTTGCTACATACATTCTACATATTTTTTTAATTTAAACTAAATCTCTATACTTTAAACATATTTTTTTATAATATTGAATTTTGCATAACATCAATATTGAACAAAATAACTAAGCACCAACAGGTACCTGTGCGGACGCACGGGTATCACACTAGTTTATGACAAACTACAACACTAATTTTATTATAAATTTAATATTGATAATAATTAAAATAGATAATATTATATTATATGTATGTAAAGATTAATTAAAGTATAGAAATAATTGTAAAATTAAATATTAATGATTTTTTAAACTTTTTTATGCCAATTAATCATAATTTATCTATTGGATATTTGACTAATAATTTTTAAATGTTATTTATATTAGTTGATTGTAATTTAAACCTGGGACATTTTATTAGGGGTTAAATATATTTTTAGTCCTTATAAATATGCGACCCTGCAATTTTGATCCCTCTAAAATTTTTCTTTGAATAATGGTTCTCGTAAAATTATTATGCACGTAGTTTTAGTCTCTGTTGTTAAAACCATGTGTATTTTTGAATGATTATTTTACAGACATGTGTAGAATGTTATAAAAAGTTTCTCGAAAAAAGAGAAACTCAAAATTTGATTTCTAAATCGAGATTTTCATTGCTTTTATAAATATCTTTTGAAAATTTAATAATTCATATTTAATTCTTCTCATTTTAAAAAATTCTAAAATTTAGTAAATACATATTTTATAGTATTTTGAATACATATGAAAATATTTATTCAAAAAAATAAAATATTTAAGGGTAATTAAACCGATTTAAAATTTTTAAGAAATAACAGAGACTAAAACTGCATGAATACAAATTTTGGGAGGACCACTATTCGAAGGAAATTTTTAGAGGGACCAAAATTGTAAGGTTGCATATTTATAGGGATTAAAAACGTATTTAACCCTTTTATTAGTTATTTCACTAGAAGAAAAATTGTCTCTCCGACGTGATTTACTGATGTGATAAACACGTGGCAAAAAACGGACACTTGTGGCGTGTTTATGACATCACTATTGTTTTAATATTAAAATAATAAGTTTAATGTTAGCACGTAGAGTCAGATTTAAAAAAACATTGTGTCGTGAAAATCACGTCGCAACATTTAAATTAAAATAGACAATTAAATGTGTCAGGTGTTCTGAAGGAGAAAATTTGAAATTTTAAAAAATTAGGTTGTGGTGAGTATATCACGTTACAACAATTTAAGAGGAAAAACTCTCTGACATTGAAATAATGGGGTCCTGGTGTAACACCCCTTCTAAAATACCCCGCGATTACATTAATTAAATCAGAGTTAACACGTAAAACAAGGGATGTCACAATTATGAAATAAATAAAACTTCAATAAAAACAGTAGCCATGCTATACCGAGGGTCACTATTAAAAATAATCAATCCAATTAAGACCATGTCTTACACGGCAGAAAAATACCATCAAATAAACGGAATAAAACCATATCATGATTATTCCCAAGTAAATTCAAATAACAATTGAGTACTAAACAAGTCGTCGGCTAAACGTTCCCTAGTGTTACAACCTATCAGAGCATGACACTGACACGCAGACTTAAAATGACATAGCTCTAGAGTCATCCTCACCAACTCCTGAGCTGATAACTTCAATCTGAAATCATTAAAGTAAGGGTGAGATTTCTCATAATTAAAACGCATTATAAGTTCCTCAATCAACATATATCACACGCATATTATTTCACCCGTTCCGGCATAATTCAGATTTTGATACATAGTTACAATCATACAAATCATTATGCACAACAATTAACAACGAAAGAATCGTAACACTGGAAGACATCCTAACATGTTACAATTCCATGCAAACACAAATGCAGACACGATGCATGTGGTACCAACATGTGACCAAGTCACCCACACTGATCCATCATCAACCAGATGCAGTAATCATCGATTCGTCCATAACCACTCGGACACGAATCCAGCCTAACCACCCATCATCACCCGGGTACGGTTAACGACAATACAAGTCAAATTCCACACAATGGGAATTAACTTCACCAGAAATGCATATGCACGCACAACACGAGCATGCATCATTCAATCAGTCTATGAAACACACCAAATTATCATAACTGAGACAAACACCAAAACATGATATTCTCAACGATCATACATTCAACCAGCAATATATACATGCCTTCCATTCACATAATACTAACACAACCAATGCCACAGATTCGCTACTGTATACACACCAGTGTACGTCAACTAATTACCACTTAATTCGGAATTCGACACATTTTCAAAATAATTTCAAGTTATAGGAAATCTTTTCATTTTATAAAATAGAGCATTAAATTTAAGAAACAATGTCCAAAACGGCGCTCAAAACGGACTTACGGTTTGAAAGTTATGAATTTTCAAAGTTTGGAATTTTTCAAAAAGTTACAGTGGAACCCGGTTCCTCCCTGGAGTAACCGGTTCCCACAAAGTTCAAAAACCACGCCCCTGGAAAAATGTATGGGGAACCCGGTTCCTCCAGGTAGGGAACCGGTTCTCAGAAGAAAAATCACTTTCTTTGGAAAATTTCAACGTGGAACCCGGTTCCTCCCCGGGAGTAACCGGTTCCTAAGTTCAAAAATGCCCATTTTCACCATTTCACACACTGGAACCCGGGTTCTCCCACTGGGGAACCGGTTCCCACGACTCACAGAGCCAAAAATACCAGTTGACAGCAACAGTTTTCCAAAATCATTTTCCATTCTTTCCAAAACGTACCCATACGTTCCAACATAATAAAATCACTCAATCAACAACATTAACATACAATATAACATGATTTGTTCATTCCTATTGACCCTATAACATACGAACCAATGGATTCTACACAATCCGACACAATTGGGTTAATCCTACGGAAACCTAGAATTTCTAAACTGGGAAACCTAACATACTATGATCCATACTATTGAATTCAAAACCAATAATACGCATTAATTAATCGAAATCACCCATTACCTTGTGGGTTCTTCGACTTCCGACACAAATTGGCTTTTCCTCCTTCCTTTCCTCTTCTCAAATGCACGTACTGTGAATATTTCCCAAAAGTGACTTTTTCCTCTTTTCCTTCTTTTATTCCTCTTATTATTCTAACATAATAAAAATAAAATAAATAGTGTGAGTAAAGCATTTTACTCCTCACACCCTCACTTTACCCTTCACACCACCAACAATTCCACTTTCATTTTAATTAATTAATTCCAATAATCCAAAAATATCAATAATTAAATTTATAATTAAATTAATAATTAAATTAATAATTAAAAATTCTAATTATTTAATAATCGAATTATTTGGGGTGTCACAACTCTCCCCTACTAAAAAGAGTTTTCGTCCTCGAAAACATACCTTAGGCGAAAAGTTCGGGATACGAGTCCTTCATCTGACTCTCCAGCTCCCATGTGACATTTCCATCTGCTGGTCCTCCCCAAGCTACTCTCACCAATGCTATATCCTTACCTCGCAACTGTTTCAACTTCCGATCCTCAATTCTCGCAAGCAATGCTTCAACAGTCAAATTCTCTCGTACCTGTATATCATCTACCTGAATCTCATGAGACGGATCAGTAATGTACTTCCTCAACTGAGACACATGGAAAACATCATGCAAATTTGCAAGTGACGGCGGTAAAGCAATCTGATACGCCACCTTCCCAACTCTCTTGGTAATCTGAAACGGACCAATAAAACGCGGAGTCAACTTCTTTAACTTCAAAGCTCGACCAATACCAGTCATCGGAGTAACCCGCATAAACACATGTTCTCCTTCACTAAACTCGAGGTCTTTCCTCCTCTTATCGTGATAACTTTTCTGACGACTCTGAGAAGCTCTCATCTTCTCCTGAATCATTTTAATATTTTCTGAAGTCTGTTGGACAATTTCCGGTCCAACCATACCACTCTCTCCAGATTCATACCAACACAACGGTGTCCGACCCCTCCTACCATACAATGCCTCAAACGGAGCCATACCAATACTCGAATGAAAACTATTGTTGTAGGTAAACTCAATCAACGGTAAGTAGTCATCCCAAGCTCCACCTTTCTCTAACACACAAGCTCTTAACAAATCCTCTAGCGACTGAATCGTTCTCTCCGTCTGACCATCTGTCTGTGGATGATAAGCAGAACTCAATCGCAACTTAGTACCCAAGGCTTCCTGCAATCCCGTCCAAAACTTAGATGTAAACCTCGGATCTCGATCTGACACAATACTAGAAGGAATACCGTGCAAACTCACAATCTTCTCGACATACAATTCTGCCAACCTCTCCATCGGATAATCCATTCTCATCGGGATAAAGTGAGCAGATTTTGTCAACCGATCAACAATAACCCAGATAGAATCACAATTCTTCGCTGTTCTTGGCAAACTAGACACAAAATCCATAGAAATGCCATCCCATTTTCATTCCGGAACAAACAACGGTTCCATCAATCCTGACGGTTTCTGATGTTTGATTTTCAACTTCTGACAAACCAAACAAGCATACACGAACTCAGCAATTTCCTTTTTCATTCCAGGCCACCAAAACAATTTCTTCAAATCATGGTACATTTTAGTAGCACCAGGATGAATACTCAACCCGCTACGATGTCCTTCTTCCAAAATACTCTTTCTAATCTGGGCAACATCTGGAACACACACCCTATCACCAAATCTCATAACGCCATTCTCGTCATTTCGGAACTCACCTCCTTGGCCCTGATTGATCAATGTCAATTTATCAACTAAACCAACATCAGATTTCTGTCCATCTCGAATTTCTTCCAGTATACCACTAGTTAGCTTCAACATACCCAATTTCACACTATTCGGAGTAGTTTCACATACCAAACTTAAGTCTATGAACTGTTCAACCAAATCCAATTCACGAACCATTAACATAGACATATGCAAGGACTTCCTACTCAAAGCATCCGCAACAACGTTTGCCTTACCAGGATGGTAATTCAAACCGAAATTGTAATCCTTCAGAAATTCCAACCACCTTCTCTGTCTCATGTTGAGCTCTTTCTGATCGAAGAGATACTTCAGACTCTTGTGATAATTGAATACTTCAAATCGAGAACCGTATAAATAATGCCTCCACAACTTCAAAACAAATACAACAGTTGCCAACACTAAATCATGAGTCGGATAATTCCTTTCATGAACCTTCAATTGTCTTGAAGCATAAGCCACCACCTGCTTATCTTGCATCAACACACCACCTAATCCCATCAACGACGCATTACAATACACAACAAAAGACTTCGCCGGATTCGGCAAAATCAAAATCGGAGCACTAGTTAACCTTTCCTTCAGCTTTTGGAATCCTTTCTCACATTCAGTATCCCAAACAAACACCTGACCCTTTCTGGTTAACTTAGTCAATGGCAACGCCAATTTGGAAAATCCTTCGATGAACTTCCTGTAATAACCTGCAAGACCAAGAAAACTACGGATCTCAGAAGCATTCTTCGGTGCTTCCCACTGAGATACCGCTTCTACCTTCGTAGGATCAACAACAATTCCATTCTTGGAAATTACATGGCCAAGAAAACTCACTTCACTTAACCAGAATTCACATTTGGACAACTTCGCATAAAGCTTCTTTTCTTTCAACAATTCCAATACAACTCTGAGATGTTCTACATGCTCTTCATCGCTCTTCGAATAGATCAAAATGTCATCAATAAATACCACCACAAATTTATCCAGATACGGATGAAATATCATGTTCATATACTCCATGAAAACACCAGGTGCATTAGTAACTCCAAACGGCATAACAGAATACTCGTAATGTCCATACCTCGTTCTAAATGCAGTTTTCTGAATATCTTCCGTATTCACACGAATCTGATGATATCCAGACCTCAGATCAATCTTACTGAATACACAAGCTCCAACTAACTGATCCATCAAATCATCAATCCTCGGCAATGGATACCGATTCTTGATTGTCACCTTATTCAATTGTCGGTAATCAACACATAGTCTCATTGAGCCTTCTTTCTTCTTAACCAACAACACCGGGGCACCCCACGGCGAAACACTAGGACGAATAAACTTATTCTCAAGCAACTCCTCTAACTGCTTCTTTAACTCAGCTAATTCAGATACCGACATGCGATAAGGTGCCATCGACACTGGACTAGTTCCAGGAATCAAATCTATAGTAAATTCCACTTCTCTCTCAGGTGGCAATTCACTAACGTCTTCCGGAAATACTTATGGAAATTCATTCACCACTTGCAACCCATCACCCTTTGCCTTTCCCTCCGCTTCTATTGCAGAATACAACATAAACACCACAGCACCATCTTTTACAGCTAGGTTTATCTGTTTAACCGACATAGTCACATCTTCAACACTAACCTCTTCAGGGAAAATAACCGTCTTCGCAAAGAAGTTGATATGAACCTGGTTGAATTCCAACCAGTTCATTCCAAGAATGATATCAAGTTGTTCTAACGGTAGGAACACTAAATCCATACCGAAACCCCTACCAAAAATCACAATAGGACAATTCCTACAAACATATGAAGTAGTCACTGAACCCGACGCAGGAGTGTCAATAACCATACTTCCATCCATATTAGAAATATCCAGATTCAATCTTTTAGCACAATCCAAAGCAATAAAAGAATGTGTGGCTCCAGCATCAATAATCGCAATCAAAGGAATATCGTTAATAAAACATGTACCTTTAATCAACCGATCATCTAGCTTAGTCTCTGATCCAGACAATGCGAACACTTTACCACCAGCTTGCTCCTTCTTGGGTTTTGTACACTGAGGACGAGTATGACCTTCTTCACCACAGTTGTAATAGGTCACCACCCTCACTCTGCAATCATTGGCCACAAGGCCGAACTTCCCACACTTGAAACACTTCTTATCATTACTCTTGCAGTCCACCATACGATGTCCTGACTCACCACACTTGTAGCACTTAATGGAAGAACCAGAATCTCCTCCACTAGACTTCTTCCAACCACCAGATCTCTGATTACTCCTATCATAAGGCTTACCACGATCCATCTGTTGCTTACCCTTTCTATCGACATACCCTCGAGCATTCGACTTAGTACTAGCAAGGTCCTCTTCTAGAATCCTACTACAGTCTACCAAATCAGAAAACCTTCGAATACGCTGATACCTGATACCCTTCTTGATCTCATCACGAAGACCATTCTCAAACTTAATACATTTGGAAAATTCTCCATCTGCATCGTTAGTGTAATGAGCATAATACTTCACCAATTCAGTAAACTTCGAAGCATACTCACTCACCGACCTCTTGCCTTGCTTGAGCTCCAGAAACTCAATCTCCTTCTTACCCCGAATGTCTTCAGGAAAGTACCTCCTTAGAAAAGCCCTCCTGAACACAACCCAAGTCAACGCAATACCATCTCCTTCCATTTCCGTCCTGGTAGCAACCCACCAGTCATCAGCTTCCTCTACTAACATGTGAGTACCATACCTCACTTTCATCTCCTCAGCACAATCAATCACTCTAAAGATCCTCTCGATCTCCTTCAACAACTTCTGAGCACCTTCGGGATCATGTGCACCCTTGAACAATGGAGGATTATTCCTCTGAAAATTCCCCAATTGTCGGTCAGCACCAATAACAGCTACCTGCTGGTTCCCTCTGATCACTCCAGCTAACATTCCCAATGCTTCAGCAATAGCAGCATCGTCTCTTCCGTTACCTCTTCCAGCCATTGTTCTGTAACATTACAAAACAATCTCATCAGCATACAAGTATCGACAGTGTCATCTTACACTAGTCGCATACTAAAGGGATAACGACACTAAGACAAGACCGACTATGCTCTGATACCACTATTGTAACACCCCTTCTAAAATACCCCGCGATTACATTAATTAAATCAGAGTTAACACGTAAAACAAGGGATGTCACAATTATGAAATAAATAAAACTTCAATAAAAATAGTAGCCATGCTATACCGAGGGTCACTATTAAAAATAATCAATCTAATTAAGACCATGTCTTACACGGCGGAAAAACACCATCAAATAAACGGAATAAAACCATATCATGATTATTCCCAAGTAAATTCAAATAAAAATTGAATACTAAACAAGTCCTCGGCTAAACGTTCCCCAGTGTTACAACCTATCAGAGCATGACACTGACACGCGGACTTAAAATGACATAGCTTTAGAGCCATCCTCACCAATTCCTGAGCTGCTAACTTTAATCTGAAATCATTAAAGTAAGGGTGAGATTTCTCATAATTAAAACGCATTATAAGTTCCTCAATCAACATATATCACACACATATTATTTCACCCGTTCCGGCATAATTCAGATTTCGATACATAGTTACAATCATACAAATCATTATGCACAACAATTAACAACAAAAGAATCGTAACACTGGAAGACATCCTAACATGTTACAATTCCATGCAAACACAAATGCAGACACGATGCATGTGGTACCAACACGTGACCAAGTCACCCACACTGATCCATCATCAACCGGATGCAGTAATCATCGATTCGTCCATAACCACTCGGACACGAATCCAGCCTAACCACCCATCATCACCCGGGTACAGTTAATGGAAATACAAGTCAAATTCCACACAATGGGAATTAACTTCACCAGAAATGCATATGCACGCACAACACCAGCATGCATCATTCAATCAGTCTATGAAATACACCAAATTATCATAACTGAGACAAACACCAAAACATGATATTCTCAATGATAGTGGTAAGAAGACCCAACGTTTGAAATTTCTAGGACTTCCGCTTATGTTCCTGGCAACATAATTGCAGGGCTTTCAGCCAAACACGACTCTAAATTGCTCCAAATTATACATTTTATTGAGTTAGAAGCTATAGAAGAACATGTATGACAAAACATAACATGGATATATAGCAGAAAAAATTAATCAAAATATCAAATAACTCAAGCATTCAATCTTCAGAACTAATGAATGAAAAATTACCTATTTTTCTTTTCAATCTCTAAAACTAATTTTCAAGTAGGATAGAAGGTTCTTGTTATTTTAGACATACCTAGAAAACTACAATACATATCAGAAAAAGTATTATTAGAGTTCATGAATTTCAACTCACAATGTCCATGGGAAACTATTGGTGCTATTCGATTGTATAACTGAAATATGATGAACTTCAATATATATATATATATATATATATAACTGAAATAGAATAGTCCATTATTTCATTCAACAAATATTCTCCATGTCAGTCTTCACATTCATGCAACATAATATGATGAATTCTATCACAATGAATTTACAATTTATTAAGTATTCCTCAGGCAGACCTTTTCCTTCAGTATCTTCATCCAAATTCGTCTCCGTTGTTCTCATCTCCCAAGCATAGAGTAATAATAGATCTAATAAAAAAGACAACATAAAATTAACAGTCTATTTGTGAACTTGAATTACTAAACACTTCTCATAGCTTGTGAATCATATTAAACACCAACGCCTTCATATCATCAAAAACAAAAACGCAGAGGGTGGAAAGGTTACGACTTAGTTAACATTATAAAACATATGGATCTGAATCTGGGAACTCCAGCCGCCACTTCATCTTCTTCAATTCCAATCAAACAAAAACCCAAATTCGTTAATAACCTAACCCTAAAAACTAAAATTGAAACCACAAAAATAGATGAATAAAATGAAATACCTTAAGGCAACATATGAATTTGACATGACCACAACCATGCTTGATCCGACGACACCATTCCTACGCTTGAATGTTTGAAACAAATAAATTAACAGATTAATTTTTCACTTTTGGATTTGGGTCTGTTTTCCAAATAAGAGTGAAGGGAGATGCAGAGGGATGGGCTATCGGCGGTGGTTTAAAGAAGAGGGTTTCAACTGCTTATCTTCAATAAAATAATTGGGGTTTTCAAAGCTTGTAATGGAGTATAAGTTGGGGGAATTGAAGAGAGTACGGTCGGTTTATGTAAGATTTTAAAATTAGAAGAAGAAATTTTTTTAGGGTTTATTGGAAGTTGTAGCAAAAGGTGTATATCAATGAGACTCCTCGTATTCCAACATAGAGCTAATTATTGTTTTAATTCGAAATGTAGGGTTAGTTGTGTTAATACTGACACCCCAAATACTTCAATTATTTAATAATTAGAATTTTAATTATTAATTTAATTAGAAGTTTAATTACTAGTATTTTTGAATTATTGGATTTAATTAATTAATTAAATAAGAATTGAGGTGTTGGGGTGTGTGGTTGAATTGGAGGGTGTGAGAAGTAAAACACTCTACCTATTCTAATTATTTCATTATTATTATTTTGGAATAATAAAAGGAATAAATAAATGAAAAGGGAAAAAGAGAAGGAATTGGAGGTTTTCACTATACGTGCATTTGAGAAGAGAAGAGGAAGAGGGAAAAAGCCAAAGCGTCGGAATTCGAAGAATCATCGCAAGGTAACGGGTGATTTTGTCTGATTGATATGCCTTATGGGTTTTGATAATCAATAGGATTGAATAATACGTTAGGAATCCCGATTTAGGATTTTCTAGGTTATGCCGTAACGATGTGGTCTGACGTAAAAACCCCAATTGGAATATATAGTGATTGTTACTATGTGTAAATTGATGTTGTGGATTGATTAGGGAGTGTAATTATACTGTTAATTGTATGTAAGAATGCATAATTTTTACTGCATATGTTGTACTTTGAATGTTGGAAAAGATTTTGGTTGATTGGAATTGCAAACAGTGGGAATATCTGGTTTTGGGGGAAAATACGCAGCATGAGTCGACACATAAGCCCTTGCATCGACTCATGAGGCACTTTTGGGAAGCTTGGATCGACACATACAAGTTATGTATTGACACAAGACAGTTTTGCATCGTTACGAGAGAGTATGTATCGACTCATACTGTGTTCAACCAGAAAAATTGAAAATTTTAGCTATGAGCAGACACATACTGTGTGAAAAAATTGAAAATTTTAAGCTATGAGCCGACACATGAGCTTATGCGTCGACACATACTGAACAGAAACAGAAAAATAACTTTTGGAAAATTGTTTCGGTGATATCTTTGCGACCGAAACTCCGATTTAGTTGTAGTTGGAACCATTGGAAAGCTGGAAGTGTGAATTATCCTATAAAAACACTTTAAAGACCTAGTAAGTGAATCTTGTTGAATTAATATGACCTTTTGTATGAGGAATTCGTTGTTGTCGTGGTTGTTCGTCGTTGATGTTGTAAATACTTGATAGATGTTAATATCATGTGTTGTGACTGACATTGTATATTCATGATTATGCTGTTATCATGTGATGTTTGTTGGTGTTGGCTATGTATGGAATGATGTTGTAATATCACATTCCATTATTTGAATGTTGCATGCTTTTGATGTGCATGCATATACATTCTGGTGGTAGCTAATTCCCATTGTGCGAAATTAGTGAGATTTTTCCAATAACCGTTTCCGGGTGATTATGGGTGGTGAGGCTGGATTCATGTCCGGGTGATTATGGACGAATCGATGTTGGTGACTTAGTTCACGTTTTGGTACCACATGCATTAAGTCTGAATTTCATATGGATTATAACATGATAGGATGGTTTCCAGTGTTATAATTTCATTGTTGTTGTTATTGTGCATATTGATCGGTGTGAATCGCAATTGTGTACTGACATATGATTATGATAATGAGGGTGAAATAATGTATTGAACTGTTTTATTGTTTTTAGAAACGTATAATGTATTTTAATTGTTGATGAAATATCACCCTTACTTTGATGATTTTAGATTGAAGTGTTAGCCGCTTAGGAGCTGGTGAGGATAGCTTTGAGCTGTGCTATTTAGTTTATCTGCGTGTCAGTGTCATGCTCTGGTAGTTGTAACACTGGGGAACGATTGTTTTAGAGTTATAGTTTTAAACTCTATTTTCTTTTGGTTTATGTTGGAATAATTATGAGTTAAATTTATTCCGGTTTTTATGTTATTTTCCGCTGTGTAGGACATATTATTGGTTTTGGCTATTTTTAATAAAGTTTTTCAGTGAAGCATGACATTTTGAATGAGATTTTCTATTTAAATAAATTGTAATTCCCTTTATTATATGTTAACTCTGATTTACTTATTAAATTTGCGGGGTATTTTAAAAGGGGTGTTACATTAATGACATGAAATAAAATAAAAGAAAAATATACCAAAAAATAAGGTAATGACACCTCAGTTGCAATAAATACCAAATCAATATGGTGAGAGTATTTTGAAGAAATGTCTAATGTGCCCTTGTGACATGCTTTGTCGATGACATCAACTCAAAATTAATGATCAATAGAGCTTTGACAATTGGAGAGACTTTACTAAATATGAATGTCATAAATGAAAACACCGTAGTAAAAGAGTCTTACGTCACACGGTGATGCCAACCAGAACTAAACCACCTATAAATTATATCTCTTAGTACAAATCCATTGATATTGAATTTTTCTCTGGAGAGAGATATTTATATGACCCAAGCCAAACCATTTATAATAAATAAACCTTAAAGTTAACTCTCACAAAATTACTACACCACTTACTCACAACTCCTGCCCAACAAAATTATCGACCCAAAATTACTCAAACCCACAACCTACCATACACCCAACCACAAAACCAAAAACATACCCCATACCACCAATAACAAGATACTTATTATCAAAACACCTAACACCCATTTCCCCCCTAATACATGACTCAAACACCTGAGATGAATCATCAATGAATGAATTAGAGTAACCAGGGGTGTGGAAGTTTTACATATATATTATGTATATGAAATATTATTGAATATATTTGTGGTTGAGATATTTAGTTCAGTGGTAAAGTAAGAGGCTATTTATTCACAAGTCATAGGTTCAAAACATTGCTATGTCTATTTTGAATTATAACTGTTTTACAACTGAAACAAAATTGAATTCAAAATGATCGGTTGGTTGTTTCAAGCACACGACCTTTGGGAGAATATTATTCCTCAAAAAGTTGTTTCTCTTCCTCAAGTGGTTTCAATTTCTCTATAAATATAGACACTTGAGAAGTAGAAGGAACATGAAAAATAGATATTTATCCAACCTTTTCTCTACCATTTCAAATATTCTAAATCATCCTTTTACTTTATTAATGTATGAGTAAAGTGTAGCAAACATAATTCTGTAAACTACTATCAAAAGATACGCTTAGTGTGTTTGTGTAATTCACATAAAGGAATTCAAAGTATCCTGAAGGGAATTTGCTGTTAATCTCAATTGCATCCAATATACTATAATTGGTGGGGGCAAATTGTTCCTAAAGGTTAGTGTGAAATTCACACGCTTTGAATTTTCAAGTATAATTTCCATCAACACTTTCTTTGATCAAGGGCTGCCACATATCTACCAACAACCACAAATATCCAACAATATTTATGAACAATTATTACTTAATCAATTGAGGCATCACTTAAAGAAATGACATCTAATTTTCCGAAATTGGATAAGTTTGATGGAGGAAACTTTATTCGTTGGCAGAAAAAGATGAAATTTTTGCTTACAACTTTGAAAGTGGAATGCGTTTTGAATACAACAAAGCCAGAAGAAAGGGAAGAAGAAACAACCATTGAAACAAGAGAGAGGAAAAAATAGGAAAATGATGATTACATTTGCATGGGCCATATTCTTAACGATATGTCAGATTCTTTGTTGGATATCTATCAAAGCAGTGAATCTACAAAAGATCTTTGGGATAAATTCGAGTCAAGGTACATGCAAGAAGACGCTACAAGTAAGAAATTTCTTGTTCCTCATTTTAATAATTATAAAATGGTAGATAATAGACCTGTTATGGAACAGTTGCATGAAATTGAACGTATTCCAAATATTTACAAACAACACAAAATGCACATGGACGAAACCATCATCGTGTCATCCATAAAGATAAACTCCCACCTTCGTGGAAAGATATAAAATGGACCTTGAAACATAAAAAGGAGGATATATCTCTCGAGCAATTGGGTAATCACCTTCGGTTAGAAGAAGAGTATCGTAAAGAAGATACTAAAGAGCAATTTACTCATGAGAAAATACATGTTGTGGAAGATGGAAAATCTAAAAGGTCTAATGATAATATGGAAATAGATGGTGAAGATGTTCATGACAACAATGGAAATGGACAAAGGAAAAGAAAGAAAGTTGCTTCCATTGTGGCAAACCGGGACATTTTAAAAGTGAATGTAGGTTCTTGAAAAAGATGAACCAAGAGAAGAACTCAAGTGCACGAAAGGATCATCTTGTTGCATAGAAGTAACTTCTAGAAATTACTCACTTTTAGGAATGTGTATACAATGTCGTAGAAAGGTTATAATTATGTTTGTGTTGTAATAAAGTGTGGATTTATTTGGTTTGTATTATTTATTGTGTGCTATACTTATATGAAAGTGGATTTATATTTATTTACAGAGAACTTAAATATGAAATTTGTTTGTTAATATTTTCTAAAATATTAATCATAAAGTATTTAATTTGTGTTTACTAAAAATTTGTTACATAAATATATATATATATATATATATATATATATATATATATATATATATATATATATATATATATATATATATATATATATATATATATATATATATATATATATATATATATATATATATAATTAGTATAATATGTTTTGAACTAATGTCATGAAATAGTAAATAATGTTTTATTTATTTTATTAAATATGTTTAAGTGTTATAACTTAAAATTCAATCTTATTTAAAGTATAATCATTGATAATTATATATTAAATTTCAAGTATATGCATATACGTTTTGTATGTTATGTAAATGATAAAATTAGATTTATAGTTGAAAATTTGAGTTATAGTAAGAAATTCTCATTCCTTCACTAGATAGTTAATGTTTTCGATTATTTCAAATGAAGGGGATAACTTTGATATTAATTAATTTCAGTTGAACATCTACTTATCAACTATTCATATAATAACATATTATATTTTTAAAATAGTTTATTTCTTTTAAAATTAACAATTTAAATACATTTTACTTAAAAGAACTAGTATTCAATTAAAATTTTTAAATACTTAAAAAATTGTCTAAAATTAACTATACTTTATTAACTACATTTTGCATAAAAAAATAGTTTTCACCAAAGGGTTCTAACCTCCTCTCAATTATAGTGCTAGGAAATCGAATTAAAGTAATCTCTACTAAATTAATCATCAATCATTATTGAGTTAACTAACAATTAATTATTTTATCCAACTTTTATACATTATTAATTAGGTGTATTTACAAAAATGGAATACATATTTATCAATAATCTATTATTCTTAAAAATATTATAATTTTTAATAATATTTCGTGTTGACATTTGTATTTAAAAATGGAATTAAATGTTGTATAATGGGGTTAAATTTTAGGTGGAGGATAACATGGTGGAGTTTTATTATTTCTTTATCATGGTAAATAATTAAAACACCAATTGATTTTAATATAAACGAATTTAATGAGTATGATTTATTATATGGTTAACCTACTATCAAGGAAGTTTCTATAAAAATAAATATTATACATATATTGTAATAGATATTTTTAATTTGACTCCCTTATCTATCATATAAGAAAACATAACATTTTTCAGCCAACAACTTAGCTATTGCCATTTGGGATCCTAGGAATTGAGAATTCCTCAAAAATTGTGCCACATTACCAACATTGATCAATCCTTAATTCTGATGGCAAATTACAAGAAACATGTTACGTGTGCATGGCTATTGCAATTTTAACCCAACCACTCCACTCTCAATCATGGATGTATTATTTATAACCCTCCCAAACCAAGCATCTTTCACATTCTGGCTTCTCCTAGTATCTCAAATGTCCAATTTTTAGCTTCCTGACTCAACATAGTTGGCATTATGGCCAAGCCTTTGGCAAAAATCTGCTACATTGACGACAAGAAGGAATTATGGAAAGTCTCTGTTTGGGTTCATCACAAATGGAAGGTTTTGGATCTCCATCAGAGCAATGGATCTGCTAATAAGAAGTTCAACCAAGCTTCAAAAAAGAGTTTATATATTTAAAAATATTACTTCATTTCTTTGTGAGGTGATTAATCGAGTAGCACAGATGGTTTCCTTGGACACTGTGAGTTGAAATTCATGCACTTTGATAATATTTTTTTATGATACCATAATTAATACTTAAAAGTCAGTGTCTATGTGAAGGGATAAGAGGTTGAGTTGTTTTATGTTTAGCGTTACATGTTATATACAGAAGTTTTCTTAATAACTTAGGTTGCAAAAGTTGAATTCTTGACAGGTAAATTTACTTATGAGACCAATCTTAGTGTTTGATGTTATATACAGAAGTTTTCCTAAATATTAGTGTTTGATGTTATATATAGAAGTTTTCCTAATTACTTAGGTTGCAAAAGTTAAATTCTTGACAGGTAAATGTACTTATGAGACCAATCTTAGTGTTTGGTGTTATGTACAAAAGTTTTTCTAATTATTTGAGGATTGTAATATTGGAATTCGTTGAGAGATTAATTTCCTTATTACCTGTTATGTAAGAGTAGAGCCATAGAGGATTTTGATAATTTAAAAAGTCTTTAATGTAAGATATCATTATCATATAATATTAGAAATTGAAAAATATATAAAATGGATGTGGGGAGTTTATTTTATTGGAAGATATTTATCTTCTTTATTTAAATAAATCATAATCTTTATTTTAATTGGTTCTATATTCTTATTAATATTTTCTAAAAATTTAAATAATTACAAAATATCGTTGATTTTAATTGGTATAGAACTAATGAGAATGATTTTAATCTCGTGATTCACTTTTATAATGTTTTTAGTTGGAGGATAACATGGTGGAGTTTAATTATTTCTTTATCACGGTAAATAATTCAAACACCAATTGATTTAAAGATAAACGTATTTAATTATTATGATTTATTATATGGTTAACCTACTATCAAGGAAATTTCGCTAAAAATAAATATTATACATATATTCTAATAGACATTTTTAACTTGACTCCCTTATCTATCATATAAGAAAACATAATATTTTTCAACCAACAACTTAGCTATTGTCATTTGGGATTCGAGAATTCCTCAAAAATTAGGTCACTTTATCAACATTGATCAATCCTTAATTCTGATGGCAAGTTACAAGAAACATGTTACGTGTGCATGGCTATTGCAATTTCCACCCTTCTACTATCCCTGCTATGGATCAGTTAAAAAGGAATTTCATCACAAATGGACGGTTTTGGATCTCCATCAGAGTAATGGATCTGCTAATTAGAAGTTCAACCAAGCTTCAACAAAGAGTTTATAAGTTTAAAAATGTCAGATATTCGGCATGAAATTACTTCATTTCTTTGTGAGGTGATTAATCGAGTAGCACCGATAGTTTCCTTGGACACTGTGAGTTGAAATTCATGAACTTTGATAATATTTTTATATGATACCAAAATTAATACTTGAAAAGTCAATGTCTATGTGAAGGGATAAGAGGTTTGTCTCTATGCGAAGGGAAGGGCAGAATTTTGGCTTTTTTTCTAGAGTTGTTTTATGTTTAGCGTTTAAAGTTGAATTCTTAACATGTAAATTTACTTATGAGACCAATCTTAGTGTTTGATGTTATATACAGAAGTTTTCCTAAATATTAGTGTTTGATGTTATATACAGAAGTTTTCCTAATTACTTAGGTTGCAAAAGTTAAATTCTTAGACAGCTAAATTTACTTATGAGACCAATCTTAGTGTTTGGTGTTATGTACAAAAGTTTTTCTAATTATTTGAGGATTGTAATATTGGAATTCATTGAGAGATTAATTTCCTTATTATACCTCTTATGTAAGAGTAGAGCCATAGAGGATTTTGATAATTTAAAAAGTCTATAATGTATGATATCATTATCCTATAATATTAGAAATTGAAAAATATGGATGTGGGGAGTTTATTTTATTGGAAGATATTTATCTTCTTTATTTAAGTAAATCATAATCCTTATTTTAGTTGGTTCCATATTCATATTAATCTTTTCTAAAAATTTAAATAATTACAAAATATCGTTGATTTTAATTGGTATAGAATTAATTAGAATGATTTGAATCTCGTGATTCACTTTTATGATGTTTTTATCTTTTATCATTGATTTTTCATCAATTGTATATTGTTTAAAAGGAAATTAATATACAATTATAATTGTTAGAATAATTATTAAAACTCTTTGATTTTAAAAAATTTATAGGTTTAATTTTTAGATTTGCAAC
This sequence comes from Vicia sativa, assembly GCA_021764765.1. Classification (NCBI taxonomy): domain Eukaryota; kingdom Viridiplantae; phylum Streptophyta; class Magnoliopsida; order Fabales; family Fabaceae; genus Vicia; species Vicia sativa. The sequence continues at coordinate 117,182,024 of CM038795.1, read as the reverse complement.
TGAAAAGTTATAATTGAGTCTTTGATAACCTATTAATAAAATTATCACATGTATATTGAATAAATAATAATTATGAAGAATTATTTAATTTTCTATTCAATAATAATTATTTTCTTCAATAATAAAATTTCCTAAAAGCTATATTAAATGATAAATTAACCCTAAAGCATTGAAGAAGTTGAATGCTTGGCAAATATAAAGTATAATATTGAATATTTTTTCTAAATATTAAATATTACAATTTAAATTATTTATAATATTTGAATATGTGAACTAATAAATTATTTTGAATTTAAAATAATTTATTAATAACTTTATGACATTTTTTATAAAGATGTTTTTATTTTATCTATCGACAACCTATTTCTTAGCCTTAAATATTTTACAGAAAAAAGACAAATTTGAAGACTATATATATATATATATATATATATATATATATATATATATATATATATATATATATATATATATATATATATATATATATATATATATATATATATGAGGAGGGATCAAATTACACCAATTAGTTACACCAAGTATTACACTCATTTATAACCTTTGATTTATTTAAAATCTAATGGTTATAATAAAAAGACATCTTAGTAAAACCTTTCCTTTTTTCACAAGACCAACCATTCCATATATATTTTACTAATAAATGTCATATATTTTAAACAAAGTATTCTTTTTCTCTCAAATAAATAATCAATTTCATACATAATAATATTTACCATCAAAGAAAAAAAAATGTGACTTGAAATTTGTTTAAAATATATTATTTTTAATTAGTACTTTTTATATTTACTATTAAAAAATTACTATCAAATTGAAATTATTTGAAATTGTTCTCTTAATATTTGTAGGTTTATTTAAATTAAATTATATTCTATTAATTTAAATAAAATAATAAAATAAATATATTTTTAAATTAAATAAAATTATATTCTATACATTTAAATTAAACGAAAAATTTATATATTTTTAAAATAAAATACATAATAATATTAAAACTGCACATAATTTTAAAAAATATATTTAAAAAATAAGTAGAAAATGTAAAACAAAATAAATTTTAATTGATGATCGCTCACTTTATCTAAATTTTATTTAAATTATGATTATAATTTTATTTAATTTGAAAAATTAAAAATAAAATAAAATAAATAATGAGAAATTTAATTTAAACAAAATGGAAGAAAACAATTTTTATTATGTAAGTATTTTTAAAATTGTTTTCTTCCATTTTAATTAAATTAAATTTCTCATTATTTATTTTATTTTATTTTAATTTTTCAAATTAAATAAAATTATAATCATAATTTAAATAAAATTTAGACAAAGTGAGCGATGATCAATAAAATTTATTTTGTTTTATATTTTCTACTTATTTTTTAAATATATTTTTTAAAATTATGTGCAGTTTTTAAAAATATATAAATTTTTCGTTTAATTTAAATGTATAGAATATAATTTTATTTTATTTAAAAATATATTAATTTGATCATTTAACTTAAATTAATAGAATATAATTTAATTTAAATAAACCTACAAATATAATGAGAACAATTTCAAATAATTTCCATTTGATAGTAATTTTGTAATGGTAAATATAAAAAGTACTAATTAAAATAATATATTTTAATAAAATTTCAAGTCACATGATTTTTTCTTTGACGTAAATATTATTATGTATGAAATTGATTTTTATTTGAGAGAAAAATACTTTGTTTAAAATATATGACATTTATTAGTAAAATATATATGGTGGTCTTGTGGAAAAGGAAAGGTTTTACTAAGATGCTTTTTAATTATAACCATTAGATTTTAAATAAATCAAAGGTTATAAATGAGTGTAATACTTGGTGTAACTAATTGGTGTAATTTGATCCCTCCTGAAGCATTGAAGAAGTTGAATGCTTGGCAAATATAAAGTATAATATTGAATATTTTTTCTAAATATTAAATATTACAATTTAAATTATTTATAATATTTGAATATGTGAACTAATAAATTATTTTGAATTTAAAATAATTTATTAATAACTTTATGACATTTTTTATAAAGATATTTTTATTTTATCTATCGACAACCTATTTCTTAGCCTTAAATATTTTACAGAAAAAAGACAAATTTGAAGACTATATATATATATATATATATATATATATATATATATATATATAGATATATGAGGAGGGATATTCTTACTCCAAGAGTAAGTTATCAAGACTTACTCCAAATCTTGACTATTAATTCTTATCAATCCAATGGTGAGGAATAATAAGTAAGAGTTTTCTCTCTCCGCACTTAATTATTTATTTTTCCTCACCATTGAATTGATAAGAATTTATGGTCAAGATTTGGAGTAAGTCTTGGTAACTTACTCTTTAGAAAATCTTTTTAAAATAAACAAAATCAAATTAAACTTCACAAAAAACGTTATAAATTAAAATAAATATTTCACAATTGTTGCACAAAATCTTTCCAAAAGAAATATTACACACTAATTTCAAAATTTGTACAGAATCAAAATCATCTTAAACTTTAAAGTTCAATATGCATCAACATCAATTTTGGACCCAATTTCAGGCCAACCATTGTATCTAATAATGTAGTTTCATATTATATTAGAAACTTGCATAAATGAATTGTGCTAGTACCATTCAAAGGAATCTTGCACTGGTAAACATGACTGGACATGGCCGTATTAGTTTGGTGTAGTTTTATATTATATTAGAAACATGCATAAATGAATTGTGCTAGCACCATTCAAAGGAATCTTGCACTGGTAAACATGAATGGACATGGCCATATTAGTTTGGTGTGAAAAACATATATAAGTCAAATAGCAATTCATGACAGAAAAATATTAAGTGCTAAAATGTGAGTAACAAAGCTAAAATGTGAGTAACTAATATATTTATATTGATATAATTTTGAAATTGCAAGGACTTCCGCTTATGTTCCTGGCAACACAATTGCAGGGCTTTCAACCAACCACGGCTCTAAATGGCTCTAAATTGTACTATTTATTGAGTTAAAAGATATAAAAGACCCAGCATAATATAACATAACATGGATATAAAGCAGAAAAAATTAATCAAAATATCAAATAACTTAAGCAGTCAATCTTCAGAACTAATGAATCAAAAATTACTTATTTTTCTTTTCAATCTCGTGAATTTCAACTCACAATGTCCATGGGCAACTATTGGTGTTATTCGATTAATCACCTCACAAATCAATTGTGCTTGAAAATATCTGTATAATATGAAAAATCTATAAGCAGCATAGTATGATGAATTATATATATATATATATATATATATATATATATATATATATATATATATATATATATAATTAAGAATTAAGTTCAGTTGAACATCTACTTATCAACTATCCATATAATAACATATTATATTTTTAAAATATTTTATTTAATTTTAAAATAATAATTTAAATACATTTTACTTAAAAGAACAAGTATTCAATTAAAATTTATAAATACTTAAAAATTTATCTAAAATTAACTATATTTTATTAACTACATTTTGCATAAAAATATTAGTTTTCACCAAAGGGTTCTAACCTCCTTTCAATTATAGTTCTAGGAAATCGAATTATAGTATTCTCTACTAAATTCATCATCAATCATTATTGAGTTAATTAACGATTAATTATTTTATCCAAATTTTATATATTATTAATCAAGTGTATTTACAAAAATGGAATACATATTTATCAATAATCTATTATTCTTAAAAATATTATAATTTTTTAATAATACAATGTTTGTAAATATTTTGTGTTGACATTTGTATTTAAAAATGAAATTCAATGTTGCATAATGGGGTTAAATTTTAGGTGGAGGATAAATTGGTGGAGTTTAATTATTTCTTTATCATGGTAAATAAATAAAACACCAATTGATTTAAATATAAACGAATTTAATGATTATGATTTATTATACGGTTAACCTACTATCAAGGAAATTTCTATAAAAATAAATATTGTACATATATTCTAATAGACATTTTTAACTTGACTCCCTTATCTATCATATAAGAAAACAGAACATTTTTCAACCAAAAACTTAGCTATTGTCATTTGGGATTCGAGAATTCCTCAAAAATTGGGCCACATTATTAACATTGATCAATCGTTAATTCTGATGGCAAGTTACAAGAAACATGTTACGTGTGCATGGCTATTGCAATTTCCACCCTTCTACTATCCCTGCTATGAATCAGTTACAAAGGAATTTCATCATAAATGGAAGGTTTTGGATCTCCATCAGAGCAATGGATCTGCTAATAAGAAGTTCAACCAAGCTTCAATAAATAGTTTATATGTTTAAAAATGTCAGATATTCGGCATGAAATTACTTCATTTCTTTGTGAGGTGATTAATCGAGTAGCATCGATAGTTTCCTTGGACATTGTGAGTTGAAATTCATGAACTTTGATAATAATTTTTTTATGATACCATAATTCATACTTGAAAAGTCAGTGTCTATGTGAAGGGATAAGAGGTTTCTCTCTGTGCGAAGGGCATAAGTTTGGCTTTTTTTTCTAGAGTTGTTTTATGTTTAGCGTTTCATGTTATATACAGAAGTTTTCTTAATTACTTAGGTTGCAAAATTTGAATTCTTGACAGGTAAATTTAGTTATGAGACCAATCTTAGTGTTTGATGTTATATACAGAACTTTTCCTAAATCTTAGTGTTTGATGTTATATACAGAAGTTTTCCTAATTACTTAGGTTGCAAAAGTTGAATTCTTGACAGGATAAGGACTTCTACATAAGTTAAAATCTTTTGATCTTCTACATATTATTCTATTTTCCGCTTTGTAGGACATATTATTGGTTTTGGTTATTTTTAATAAAGTTCCTCAGTGAAGCATGACATTTTGAATGAGATTTTCTATTTAAATAAATTGTAATTCCCTTTATTATATGATAACTCTGATTTACTTATTAAATTTGTGGGGTATTTTAGAAGGGGTGTTACATTAATGACATGGAATAAAAGAAAATTAAAATATACCAAAAAAATAAGGTGATGACACCTCAGTTGCAATAAATACCAAACCAATATGGTGAGAGTATTTTGAAGAAATGTCTAATGTGCCCTTGTGACATACTTTGTTGATGACATCAACTCAAAATTAATGATCAATAGAGCTATGATAATTGGAGAGACTTTACTAAATATGAATGTCATAAATGAAAACACCGTAGTAAAAGAGTCTTACGTGACATGGTGAGGCCAACCAGAACTAAACCACCTATAAATTATATCTCTTAGTAAAAATCCATTGATATTGAATTTTTCTCTGGAGATAGATATTTATATGACCCAAGCCAAACCATCTATAATAAATAAACTTTAAAGTTAACTCTCACAAAATTACTACACCACTTACTAACAACTCCTGCCCAACAAAATTATCGACCCAAAATTACTCAAACCCACAACCTACCATACACCTAACCACAAAACCAAAAACATACCCCATACCACCAACAACAAGATACTTATTATCAAAACACCTAACATCCATTTCCCCCCTAATACATGACTCAAACACCTGAGATGAATCATCAATGAATGAATGCATGAATGAATTAGAGTAACCAGGAGTGTGGAATCTTTTGTAGATGTTTTCCAAAATATAATATGGAATTTGTACATTTATATTATGTATATGAAATGTTATTGAATATATTTGTGGTTGAGATATTTAGTTCAGTGGTAAAGTAAGAGGCTATTTATTCTTAAGTCATGGGTTCAAAACTTTGCTATGTCTATTTTGAATTATAACAGTTTTACAACTGAAACAAAATTGAATTCAAAATGATCAGTTGGCTGTTTCAAGCACACGACCTTTGGGTGAATATTATTCCTCAAAAAGGTGTTTCTCTTCCTCAAGTGGTTTCAATTTCTCTATAAATATAGACACTTGAGAAGTAGAAGGAACATGAAAAATAGATATTTATCCAACCTTTTCTCTACCATTTCAAATATTCTAAATCATCCTTTTACTTTATTAATGTATGAGTAAAGTGTAGGAAACATAATTCTGTAAACTAGTATCAAAAGATAGGCTTAGTGTGTTTGTGTAATTCACATAAAGGAATTCAAAGTATCCTGAAGGGAATTTGCTGTTAATCTCAATTGCATCCAATATACTATAATTGGTGGGGGCAAATTGTTCCTAAAGGTTAATGTGAAATTCACACGCTTTGAATTTTCAAGTATAATTTCCATCAACGCTTTCTTTGATCAAGGGCTGCCACATATCTACCAACAACCACAAATATCCAACAATATTTATGAACAATTATTACTTAATCAATGGCGGCATCACTTAAAGAAATGACATCTAATTTTGTGAAATTGGATAAGTTTGATGGAGGAAACTTTATTCGTTGGCAGAAAAAGATGAAATTTTTGCTTACAACTTTGAAAGTGGAATATGTTTTGAATACAACAAAGCCAGAAGAAAGGGAAGAAGAAACAATCATTGAAAAAAAAGAGAGGAAAAAATATGAAAATGATGATTACTTTTGCATGGGCCATATTCTTAACGATATGTCAGATTCTTTGTTGGATATCTATCAAAGCAGTGAATTTGCAAAAGATCTTTGGGATAAATTCGAGTCAAGGTACATGCAAGAAGATGCTACAAGTAAGAAATTTCTTGTTTCTCATTTTAATAATTATAAAATGGTAGATAATAGACCAGTTATGGAACAATTGCATGAAATTGAACGTATTCCAAATATTTACAAACAACACAAAATACACATGGACAAAACCATCATCGTGTCATCCATAAGGATAAACTCCCACCTTCGTGGAAAGATATAAAATGGACCTTGAAACATAAAAAAGAGGATATATCTCTCGAGCAATTGGGTAATTACCGTCGGTTAGAAGAAGAGTATCGTAAAGAAGATACTAAAGAACAATTTACTCATGAGAAAATACATGTTGTGGAAGATGGAAAATCTAAAAGGACTAATGATAATATGGAAATAGATGGTGAAGATGCTCATGACAACAATGGAAATGGACAAAGGAAAAGAAAGAAAGGAAGTTGCTTCCATTGTGGCAAACCGGAACATTTTAAAAGTGAATGTAGGTTCTTGAAAAAAATGAACCAAGAAAAGAACTCAATTACTTCTATGCAACAAGATGATCCTTTCGTGCACTTATATGAAAGTGTATACGATGTCGTAGAAAGGTTATAATTAAGTTTGTGTTGTAATAAAGTGTGGATTTATTTGGTTTGTATTATTTATTGTGTGGTATACTTATATGAAAGTGGATTTATATTTATTTACAGAGAACTTAAATATGAAATTTGTTTGTTAATATTTTCTAATTAATCATAAAGTATTTAATTTGTCTTTACTAAAAATTTGTTACATATATATATATATATATATATATATATATATATATATATATATATATATATATATATATATATATATATATATATATTTTGAACTAATGTCATGAAATAGAAAATAATGTTTTATTTATTTTATTAAATATGTTTAAGTGTTATAACTTAAAATTCAATCTTATTTAAAGTATAATCATTGATAATTATATATTAAATTTCAAGTATATGCATACATGTTTTGTATGTTATGTAAATGATAAAATTCGATTTAAAATAATTAAACTAATCTAACTATTCGAATATAAGTGTGATCTGATTTACATGGTTGAATGTATGATAAAATATTGAATATGATAACATATATGATCGTTATTGTTTCAAATAGAGAAATTTGATAATTATGTTTATTGTGGTTGTTTTACATGTTTATTGTATTAACTAAAATATGATGTGTGCATATTGAAATATAAGAGAAACTTTAAATCATATTGCTTGTTATTAAATGGTTTAATAACAAATATTGAATGATTTAAAATGTTAGAATGATATACAAAGTAATTCAATGACTAAATTGGCATAGTTGTGTGATATATGGTTAAATTATCAAAGTATATAAAAGATATATCTATGTGTATGTTTGAATATTCAAAATTAATAATATTGAAATATCTTGCAATTATTTGACGAAATAATTGACAAGAATATGATGTTGATGACATCAAGTAGGGATGTGATAAAATCTAATATCTAATTAATCACCAATGGTGGAAATCCAACTCACACTTGATTAATATTAAGTCTTGAGTTCAATGATGAAAGTAAACTATTAGAGTGATTGAAGTACTTGACAATAGATACATTCTAAGGAGTAAAAGTACTTGCACCATAAGAATAAATATGGTAGGATGAGATTTTCCTCTTAATAGACATATATCATATGTTTGATGGAATGCATAATTATGGGTGTGTTTCTGATATAGTCTACCTATACAAGAATGAAGTGGGGTCGCTTCATAGAGTTAAAGGGTTTTGCTCTTAAATTCTTCGTGAAAAGGATATGTGACACAAGGCCGTATGAAATGTGTCAATTTTTATAATTCTTTTGATAATACAGAGATTTCATGTGTGAATTATGCACGCTTGGTCTAATGAATAATTGGTTCCAAGCCTGTCTACCAATCTATTTAGGGATGAGTGAAAACTTAATTTACTAAGTAATGGTTCAAATCGTAAGATATCATTATCTAAAACCATGATATTTCCAAAAATATGAGACTTGGTTATATTTTGTAAATGGTGGGAGATTGTAGATGTTTTCCAAAATATAATATGGAAGTTGTACATTTTATTATGTATATGTAATGTTATTGAATGTATTTGTGGTTGAGATATTTAGTTCATTGGTAAAGTAAGAGGCTATTTCTTACCTTTGGGTGAACAGATGTCTCAATTACCATCTAATCTAATGCATCTCTTGAGCATGAATCTGAATGTCACAAACATACGGCTTTATTTTACTATGCAAATATTACTCCTCAAAAAGGTGTTTCTCTTCGTCAAGTGGTTTCAATTTCTGTATAAATATAGACACTTGAGAAGTAGAAGGAACATGAAAAATAGAAATTTATCCTACCTTTTTTCTACCATTTTAAATATTTTAAATCATCCTTTTACTTTATTAATTCATGAGTAAAGTGTAGGAAACATAATTTTGTAACCTATTATCAAAAGATACGCTTAGTGTGTTTCTGCAATTCACATTAATTAAGGAATTCAAAGTATCCTGAAGAAAATTCGCTGTTAATCTCAATTGCATTCAATATACTATAATTGGTGGGGACGAATTGTTCTTAAAGGTTAGTGTGAAATCACACGTATTGAATTTTCAAGTATAATTTCCATCAACACTTTCTTTGATCAAAGTTGAAAATTTGAGTTATAGTAAGAAATTCTCATTCCTTCACTAGGTAGTTAAAGTTTTCGATTATTTCAAATGAAGGTGATAACTTTGATATTAATTAAGTTCAGTTGAACATCTACTTATCAACTATTCATATAATAACATATTATATTTTTAAAATAGTTTATTTATTTTAAAATTAATAATCTAAATACATTTTACTTAAAAGAACTAGTATTCAATTAAAATTTATAAATACTTAAAAATTTATCTAAAATTAACTATATTTTATTAACTACATTTTGCATAAAAAAATAGTTTTCACCAAAGGGCTCTAACCTCCTCTCAATTATAGTTCTAGGAAATCGAATTAAAGTTATCTCTACTAAATTCATCATCAATCATTATTGAGTTAATTAACAATTAATTATTTTATCTAACTTTTATATATTATTAATCAAGTGTATTTACGAAAATGGAATACATATTTATCAATAATCTATTATTCTTAAAAATATTATAATTTTTTAATAATACACTGTTTGTAAATATTTCGTGTTGACATTTGTATTTAAAAATGAAATTCAATGTTGTATAATGGGGTTAAATTTTAGGTGGAGGATAACATGGTGGAGTTTAATTATTTCTTTATCATGGTAAATAATTAAAACACCAATTGATTTTAATATAAACCAATTTAATGATTATGATTTATTATATGGTTTACCTACTATGAAGGAAATTTCTATAAAAATAAATATTATACATATATTCTAATAGATATTTTTAACTTAACTCCCTTATCTATCATATAAGAAAACAGAACATTTTTCAGCAAACAACTTAGCTATTGCCATTTGGGATCCTAGGAATTGAGAATTCCTCAAAAATTGTGCCACACTACCAACATTGATCAATCCTTAATTCTGATGGCAAGTTACAAGAAACATGTTACGTGTGCATTGCCATTGCAATTTTAACCCTTCTACTATTCCTTCTATGAATCAGTTACAGAAGGCCATGAATGTTTTTCTTCAACCGCTCCACTCTCAATCATGGATGTATTATTTATAACCCTCCCAAACCATGCATCTTTCGCATTATGGCTTCTCCTAGTATCTCAAATGTCCAATTTTTAGCTGCCTGACTCAACAGAGTTGGCATTATGGGCAAGCCTTTGGCAAAAATCTGCTACATTGACGACAACAAGGAATTATGGAAGGTATATGTTTGGGTTCATCACAAATGGAAGGTTTTGGATCTCCATCAAAGCAATAGATCTGCTAATAAGAAGTTCAACCAAGCTTCAACAAAGAGTTTATATGCTTAAAAATGTCAGATATTTGGAATGAAGTTACTTCATTTCTTTATGAGGTGATTAATCGAGTAGCACTGATAGTTTCCTTGGACACTGTGAGTTGAAATTCATGAACTGTGATAATATTTTTTTATGATACCAAAATTCATACTTGAAAAGTCAGTGTCTATGTGAAAGGATAAGAGGTTTGTGTCTATGTGAAGGGCATAAGTTTGGTTTTTTTTAGAGTTGTTTTATGTTTAGTGTTTGATGTTATATACAGAAGTTTTCCTAATTACTTAGGTTGCAAAAGTTGAATTCTTGACAGGTAAATTTAATTATGAGACCAATCTTAGTGTTTGGTGTCATATACAAAAGTTTTTCTAAATATTTGAGGATTGTAATATTGGAATTCGTTGAGAGATTAATTTCCTTATTAGACCTGTTATGTAAGAGTAGAGTCATAGAGGATTTTGATAATTTAAAAAGTTTATAATATAAGATAGCATTATCATATAATATTAGAAATTGAAAAATATGGATGTGGGGAGTTTATTTCAAATGTAATAACTCCATGGAAAAATAATATTGGATGAGCTCAGCTATGCAATTATAACTGCATATTGCAGTTTATTCATCTAATAGTTCTCCATTTTGGTCCTCTATTTTGTCACGAAATTCTCCAAGATAGACACCCATTTTTCTATGGCATGGAGTGCGGCAGTGTTGAACCTATTGTTACACTCCTTTCTTCGAACAACTCTCACTCATTTACTCCAATTGCATTGTTTTCTTACTTAGTAAAAATTGGAGCAATGGTTTTACTTATTAATATATGTGTACATGTTGTAGTTCTTAAATAGATGTTATCTAATTTTGATGAGTATGTGTCTATAATTAAATTATTGATAGGTACCAATTTCAAAAAATATGAGTAAAAATATATTTAAGTTTCTATATCTATGTATTTTGTATGTCTTCACTTTTTTGTCACACTCACAAACCTTTGGATCATAAAAGCATATTTACACACCTGTGGCTGAAATGTGACTTAAATAATATTAAATAATATTAATATGTATGATTACAAAATCCCAAATCCTAACTTAAAGAGCTCTATTTATATAAATTATCAGTCATTCATATCAGTAACAAAAATGAAATATCATTGTTTTAGTTAAAAATTGGTGCATGGTCTAATCTTCAACTTCTAAACATGGATTTCAATATTTTAGCAGCCAGTGAAATATGTTTAACTTTATGTGTGTCATTAGATATAAATATTGCGGATGATTGTATTGTGCAGTTGTAACTTCAAATTTTAATATTACGAGTGATTGTTATGTGCATGAGACCGTGATAGAGTACAATCTGTTATTTATCTGATATTATGATACTCTCATATTTTTAATTTATGTGTTTATGAAATAAACAAATTTTCTATTACCTTCATGTGTAGACTATATTAAAATTTCATTGATTCTCTGCACCATAAAAATAGTAAGATAAACTTGATGTTTATCCAATCTTCTTAAATAAGGCTGAATTTCAGCATTGAGAAACATATACATGTCAATTGTGTAATTTTATTACCATTTTTTAAATATTTTTGTATTATGATTTCAGAATAATCATCTTTATTATTCGACGCATTTATGGGAAAAATGTGTTACTTATAAATTAATTAAATATATTTTTAAAAAAGTAGTATGTGAAAATATTATTTTGTTAATAATTAAATACTATCATTTACGGGAAAAAATAGTATTTTGTTAAATTAATTAAATATATTTATATTTATCATGTCAAATTTATAAGTAGGTAAATAAAAAATTAGATCTAAGATTATCAAAAACTTAAAAAGACGTGTTAATACCCTGTATTAGAAAAGACGTTATCACCTCACTTATATTAAACGTCTTTTTAAGTTTATGTGATATGTTTATACCTTGTTTTTGTTAAATTATAAATTTAATTATATATTAAAAAATAAATATTTAATCATTAATGTTAAAAGTTCTATATTCAATTACATATCGTATTTCAAGATACCCTGAGGTGTATATTTTCATTTAGAATTGAAATTTGAGGAGTAGTTGTCCTATATTGTAGGTTTGTAAAAATTGTAAATATGATATAATAAGGACTAAAGAAATATTTTAAAAAATCGTGTATTTTTAATAAATATTAAACTAAAGAACTAAAGTATGAGTAAAAACCATCAATACTCTTCTTACTATAAATTATAACTTTTTTATTCCAAAGTTAAATATTGAATTTATCATTATAAAAACATTAGAATAAAAATTATTTTGTAATTAGTTAGTTCCTTATTTGAAATAAAATATATTTTGAAATTATTTAAATATTTAAAGAAATGTTAATAAAACAATATAAAATTAATTGGTATTTAGTAATTATTTTAGACTTATGAAATAACTAAAATATAGAAGAATTTTTTCAAATTAACTTTATAATTGTAATCATGATAAAATAATGTTAAATGATATTCATGAAAATTTAATGGTAAATGATAATCATAAAAAATTAATGAGAAAAGGTAAAAACTTATGAGGCACATATTTATCACTATAGAATAAATAAATTTAAGATGATACGACAAATATTTATTTTTACAAATATTTTTAGAAACATGAATATCACTATAGAATAAATAAATTTAAGATGATATGACATATATTTATCACTATAGAATAAATAAATTTTTACAAATATTTTTATAAATGATAAAAATTCAAATATTTATTCAATTGTTTTAAACATGAATAAGTTAAAAATATTTTTTATAAATAGTCACACGGGTTCAAATCATTTATAAACTAGAAAAATTCTACTTGTTGATATAATTATTTGTAGAAACAAAAATAGGTTACAATCACTTTTATAAACAAGAATAAGTTACAAATATTTGTATAAACGAAAAAAATTTAACTATTGATGCAATTGTTTTTAAGATGAATAAGTTAAAATATTTTTATAAGTTGTCATAATTTCAAGACACTTATAAACGGGAAAAAGTCTAGATAGTAATATAATTACATTTATAAACGAAAGTAAGTTACAATAATTTTTAAAAACATGAATAAGTTAGAAATATTTTTATAAGTGAAAAAACTCATGATTATATATTATAAGTATATGAATGTTAATCAATTGAATACATGAAATGGATTCACAGATATATGTGAACGTATCTAAGAAATTTAAGGTTTAAATTTTTCATTTTAATGTACATATTTTAAATCTTAAATCTTTCTTTTGCTATTGTTTTTATATAATTTAAGTTAGAGAATTGATTGTATGGTTTATTATAAGTACGGATCAATGCTTAAAAGTCGGTGCATATTATTAACCTATATTTTGTAATTATATAAATATTAACTAATTGAAGTATGAATTCAAACTTTATAAATGAGTGTTTAGTATATGTTTAATGACTTTTGTTTTTAATCTTTCTAAATAAATTTTTAATAATATAGTTTATGATTTTTTTAAATAAAGAAGAAAAATATCTCATAATTATTTTAATCTTTAAATATGTTTTAAAAAGAAAAATGTATTGTTAGATACCATTATTTTTATAAACGGGAAATAAGTTACGAATGTTATTTTCATTTAAAAATAATAATATGGATAACATGTAATTTGTATGTCAAAACAGATAAATGTGAACGTATCTATACATATCAGCGGTATACTATTCATTTTAATGTCAATCTCTAAAATCATTTTGCTGTTGTTTATAGAATTGAAGTTAGAGAATCAACTATACAGTTTATTATAATTACAAATGAATGTTTAAAAATTGGTACATTATTAGCCTATATTTGTAACTATGTGAATGTTTAAACCTTGGACATTTTTTAGGGGTTAAATATATTTTTAGTCCTTATAAATATGCGACCCTGCAATTTTGATCCCTTTAAAAAAAAAATTCGAATAATGGTTTTCGTAAAATCATTATGCACGTAGTTTTAGTCCTTGTTGTTAAAACAATGTGTATTTTTGAAATATTATTTTACAGACATGTGTAGAATGTTATAAAAAGTTTATCGAAAAAAGAGAAACTCAAAATTTGATTTCTAAATCGAGATTTTTATTACTTTTATCAATATCTTTTGAAATTTTAAAAATTCATATTTAATTCTTCTCATTTTAAAAAATTCTAAAATTTAGTAAATACACATTTTATAGTATTCTGAATACATATGAAAAGAATTATTCAAAAAAATAAAAAATTTAAGGGTAATTAAACCGATTTAAAATTTTTAAGAAATAACAGGGACTAAAACTGCATGAATAAAATTTTTGCGAGGACCACTATTCGAAGGAAAATTTTGGAGGGACCAAAATTGCAAGTTCGCATATTTATAGGGACTAAAAATATATTTAACCCTTTGATTAGTTATTTCACTAGAAGAAAAATTGTCTCTCCGACGTGATTTAGTGACGTGATAAACATGTGGCAAAAAATGGACAGTTGCGGCATGTTTATCACATCACTTTTTTTTAATATTAAAATAATAAGTTTAATGTTAGCACGTAGAGTCAGATTTAAAAAAACATTGTATCGTGAAAATCACGTCGCAAAATTCTGAAGGGGAAAATTTGAAATTTTCAAAAATTAGGTTGTGGTGAGTATATCACATTACAACAATTTAAGAGGCAAAACTATCTGACATTGGAATGATGGGATCCTGGGGTGTGGGTTGACTGACTTAAAGTTATAACTATTGGAACCTTTGTACGATAGTGGTTGAGGGGTATTAAGTTTATGTGTCAATATTGTTGGTTGAAAACAATGTGGACGAAGAGAATGAAAAGTTTGTGTTTGAGGAGAATGTTACATCAGATAAAAAGAATGATATGAATAAGGAACATGAAGATTTTGAATAATGAATATATAATGAACCATGTATTAATGTGTTAATGAATATACATTGATGATAATGTGTTATTTAAATTTATTATTTGAGTGTTATATATATATATATATATATATATATATATATTAAATGCATATTCTCTATAAATAGGTAAAATTCCACCCTAATCTGATAATGTAAGGGTAATGATAGTGGTAAGAAGACCCAACGTTTGAAATTGCAAGGACTTCCGCTTCTGTTCTTGGCAACACAATTGCAGGGCTTTCAGCCAAACACGGCTCTGAATTTCTCCAAATTATATTGTTTGTTGAATTAGAAGTTATAGAAGAACGTGCATAACATAAGATAACATGGATACAAAGTAGAAAAAATTAATCAAAATATCAAATAACTCAAGCATTCAATCTTCAGAACTAATGAATCAAAAATTACCTATTTTTCTTTTCAATCTAAAATTAATTTTCAAGCATGATAGAAGGTTCTTGTTATTTAAGACATACCAAGAAAACTCCAATACATATCACAAAAAGTATTATTAGAGTTCATGAATTTCAACTCACAATGTCCATGGGAAACTATTGGTGTTATTCGACTAATCACCTCACAAATCAATTGTCCTTGGAAAATACCTGTATAATATGAAAAATCTATAAGCAGCATAGTATGTTGAATTATATATATATATATATATATATATATATATATATATATATATGAAATAGAATAGTTCATTATTTCATTCAACAAATATTCTCCATGCCAGTCTTCACACTCATGCAACATTATATGATGAATTCTATCACAATGAGTTTACAGTTTATTAAGTATTCCTCATGAAGACCTTTTCCTTCATTATTTTCCTCCAAATCCTTCTCTGCTGTTCTCATCTCCTAAGCATAGAGTAATAATAGATCTAATAAAAAAAGACAACATAAAATTAGCAGTCTATTTGTGAACTTGAAATGCTTAACACTTCTCATAGCTTGTGAATCATCTTAAATACCAACTCCTTCATATCATGGAAAACAAAAACGTAGAGGGTGGAAAGGTTACTACTTAGTTAACATTATAAAACATATGGATCTGAATCTGGGAACTCTAACCGCCACTTCATCTTCTTCAATTCCTATCAAACAAAAACCCCAATTCGTTAATAACCTAGCCCTAAAAACTAAAATTGAAACCACAAATATAGATGAATAAAATGAAATACCTTAAGGAAACATATGAATTTGACATGACCACAACCATGCTTGATCCGACCACACCATTCCTACGCTTGAATGTTTGAAACGAATAAATTAATAGATGAATATTTCACTTTTTGATTTGGGTCAGTTTTCCAAAGAAGAGTAAAGGAAGATGTAGAGGGAGGGGCTGTCGGCGGTGGTTTAGAGAAGAGGGTTTCAATTGCTCATCTTTAATAAAATAATTAGAGTTTTCAAAGCTTTTAATGGAGTATAAGTTGGGGGAATTGAAGAGAGTATAATCGGTTTATGTAAGATTTTAAAATCAGAAGACGGAAATTTGTTAGGGTTTATTGGAAGTTGTAGCAAAAGGTGTATATCAATGAGACTCCTCGTATTCCAACACAGAGCTAATTATTGTTTTAATTCTTGGAAATCATAAAACTCAGAATACGCAATGGAAATTAATTGTAACACGATAGATCGATTGGAATCGATCTTCTGAGCATGGCGGTGGTCATCATTTCGCCTAATTTTGCCTGAAACAAAAGCCCTAATTCTGAGCTACGAACCCTAGCCATGGTGTATTCATATTCCTGCATTCAAAATTAGATTAAACTATGCAGAACGCTTCAAAGCTTCATTATAAACACAAATATGCAATCAAAACATGTTAAATATGTGTGTATGTACAAAATCAAATTTGAAATTAGAGTATGCAAACTGTGATCGTGAATTCGTGATTCTGGATGTTTTGATGGCTTGTGAGTGTCTGGAACGATTCAGAGGATGTCCAGGAACGTGTTGGAACACTTTGTTTGGCTTGAATTAATGCAAAACCTTGCCTCCAAGTTGCTTGAATGACACGGTTTTTTGGAGCTAGGTTAAGGTTCTTGGAGCATCAATTTTCATCCTTTGGCATCTTGAATTCATATGTATATATAATAGACTGTATTAGGTCAAGAATTAATGAGAAAATATATCCCATTCAATGAGAAAATATTTGATTTATCAATCTCTTCAATTTGCATCAAATTCTTCCAATCTTGTACCAATCTCATGTCAATCATATAATATCGAAATTTTGGCTATTTAATGAGTATCTTGGACCTCAAGAATGTCAAATATTCATCCTTGCATTAATTGATTTAATTTTGCTATTTTATTTTAATTAAATTGACTTTAAATGAATAAAAAATCAAAATAAATAAAATAAAAAGCTCAAGGGCGTGGCATTGGGCTTGGAGGTTCTAATTGAGATTAGAAACAAGTTTAAATCAAGAAAAGTTAGGCCCATTTAGAGAAAATTTGATTTTCTCAAGTATTTCTCTTCATACAGCTCCTCAAAAATGCCCAACTTGCACAACTTGTATCTTGCGCAATTTTCAACATTTTTTGGTGTCCTTGGACTTTTTAGAAAGCTCAAGATGTCATTTAAACACTCTTTTTTGTTTCATGTCCATTGAAGTTTCCATGTTCATGTACACTTCTTAGAAATAAGATGACTTTTTGTTGACTTTTAAAAGGACCTGTAATGTTTTGATCCATAACTTCCAAATGAAGCATTTTTGGCCAAAGCATGTGAAATTCACGGTACGTGATGTCACGAGAATGTTATGACACGATATCGACACTCTGTAACAATTGACGATTAATTTAAGCAATGAAGAACACAATCAATTGTTTACTTTAGTGTGTAACTACACCTACATCGGGGCTACCAAGCCAGGAGGAAATTCACTATTAGTAGAATTAATTCGGGAATAAACCAACGGTTTATCTCCTTCACTTAAGACCTACCCAATGCAACTTCAATCTAAGTCCTACTTAGACGAGTTCTACTCACTCCCCTCAATCACAGTGATGATATCAACCTATTGATTAATTGAATTGTGAAGACACTCTTCAATAAACACACTTGATTTTGCTTCAAAGCTTTAATTAAGAGACACAACACTCGTGCTTTAAAGCTTTGAGTGATAAAAAACCCTTACAACCAAATCCTAGTCCAAGGCACTTATCAATTGATAATTGCTTGGCTCACAAGAGTAACTAGAATACACAATTAACAACTGCTAAATCTTCAATACGGTCGATAAGGGTTCTATTCCTATTATAGAAGCAGTCCTGTAACTTCAGTTTTGGGATTCCATAATAATAACTAGGGTTCACTTAATTAATCCCAAAGACTTGGTCTTTTTAACAAACCAATTTAGGGTTAACTAAGATTAACCAAATAGCCATATGAGCATGTAAACTAATAACATAAAACATAATAAAAACAGCTCAAAATTCAAAACTCTCGGAAAAAGATTACGCGAAAATGTCACACGAATGTCATAACATCGGTTATGACATCATCAATCTTCTGCGAAATTCGGCTACAGTTTAGCTTCGATCGATGTACTTGAATCATTCTTCTTATGCAGAATTTATCTTCAACTCTGAATATCATGACATCAGTCAAGATATTGTCAAATCTAGTTTTACCAAAATTAATGCCAACATAAAACACTTACAAACTCCCTTTGGCAAATTTTTGGCTAAAACAAACTAAGCTATCAGAGTACTAATGCAGCAGAATAAAACAACCAGTCTAAGCTAACCAAGCTAAAGAACTAGAGCCTAAAAAGATAAATTCTACCCACAATTGCCCATAAATTCTTCTCCCCCTTTTTAGCCACAAAGGGGCCAAAGGTACCAGTACAATTTCCCAAAATCCATAAAATAAATAAGTACCATTCAGAGTTAAATATTACAACTCAGTCAAAAATACAAATATCCAAAGCAACCAGAATTAAAAAACAAGCAAAATCAACAACAAAAACACACAATCAACAGCAGCACAGGATTACAAATTAAGTGCTTTCTTCTCCAGAAGAGGCACTGTGGTATGTTGCATCTTCTGAACTGCTACCAGCACCAGTTGCTTGATCAGCATCATCATCTTCATCCAGATTTGCAGCAGAATCATCACCACCTAGTCTTTCATCCTCAACCTCTGTGTCTTTCTCCTTTTCCAGTGTAGAGATCATCTCTTCAATGGTCTGCTTCCTTGCTTCAAGTTCCCTACAGGTCTCTTTTAGCACAACAATGACATTTGCCTTCTGAGAATTTGCCTTTACATTTGATGTCTCAGCAGATGTCATCACAATGTCTGGGACATGCTTCCCTTGAAATAACTTGTAGTGGAAACCAAGTGCAGGAGCTCTTTTACATACTGAATCTCTATCAACAAGAATGTCAGGGTATTGATCAATTATGATACCACACAGGAGGGAGGGAAAGGCTATTGGTCCTTTAATTGCATAACTGTCAGCATGTTGTAAGGTCTACTCAAATATGTATGTTCCATAATCAAACTTTGCTTTAGTACCAACAACAAAGATGAATCTTCCCAGACCAATGGAGATGGTGGACTTATGGTTTGTTGGAATCCAATTTGCAGCACCTATCTTGTGAAGAATCGCAAACTTAACACTCAATTTGCTGGCAGTTAGCTTTCCCTTCATTAGCCAATGTTTCACTTGCTTAGCAGTGATTGTTTGACAGACTTGATTATCAGTTTCTTCAAGCTCAGGTTGAGCATCATCTGATCTTCCCAAATACTTGTTGATCACACTTGGGGAAAATTTCACTTTTCTCCCCCTGACAAACACAGTCTTGAAATCTGCTGACCTTCCATCAGCACATCCACTTGTTAGGTTCACAATGAACTCCTTCACCAAAACATCATAACAGTTAGAAAACTTCACCACAGTTTTCATCAAACCAGCTTCCTTGATTAGATCTATAACATCCTTGCATTCAAGGGCACTCTTGTTTAGTTCCCTTTCTAGAGCAATTATTTTCAAACACACATATTTCCACCTGCTAGCACTCTCAGGGTGGTGGAAATAAATGTTATCAATAGCCACTTCAGGCACTTTGGGCAGTTTACCAAGAGATGGTTTCTTCCTGGGTTGAATGTCTGAGACATTCTCTTCAACATTAAAATCAGAATCCTCATCAGTTTCTGAGGGTTCAGGAACCTTTCTCTTCTTAACAATTGGGGTTCTCTTTGGTCTAGAGATACCTCCAACAGACTTCACTTTACCCTTCCCTTTGGAAGTTCCATTGTTGTCCTTACAGATTTTTCCTCACCTTACTCTCGGCCCTATGACCATGACTTTAGCAACCTTCTCCTTGGAAGGACTCTGAGAGACATTCTACTTCCCTTTTCTTTTCATCATCCTCTTAGCAATTCTAGGATTAACACTAGCAATAAGGTCATTATCAGAGAAAACTTCATCCAGATCAATGATTGGAGGTTCCATAGCATTTTCAGAGTTTTCACTGGAGAGTTTGCCAGGTTGTCCTCAACTGGTTTCTCTGGAGTTTCTTCAAGAATTCCATCAGAGATATCATTAGCAGAAATAATAGGGGACTTATCAGCAACACATTTTTCAGGGGATTCTTCAAGAATTCCATCAGAAATATCATCAACAGAATTCACAGGGGACTTATCAGCAACACATTGTTCAGGGGATTTATCAGAGGGTTCATTATCAGGATTCCCAGGGGTTTTCTTAACATTATCATCAGATGTCTTGACATTCTCTGTGACATCTGGATCAGTTGCTAAACTAGGGCTAGCAGATTCTTGATTTAAAGGAACAGAAACCCCTGGCACAGAATGATTCTCATTCAGAATCCTAGTGACTATTCTAGCTATGGCTTGATGAACATATCTAGAACCTTCCCTGTTTGCTATTTCAGGAGGAACAGAGGAAGTTGGTTCAGTGGTCTTACCAGAAGGTGATGCTTGGGATCTTCTTGCATGTCTGGAGCGTAGTTTCTTGACCCTCCCAGGATCAGTTTCCATGGCACGTAGAGGAGTAACGTCCAGAATCTCAGGCTGCATTGCTTCAGCGTTTGCCCTAACCCCAGAATCAGTGGGAGATGGAGAACCAGTTTCCCTTGATGATGAAGAAGAGGATGACATGCTTTGTTGAGACATTTTGTGGAAGTGAGAAAAAATTTGACAGAGAGTTTGAGTGTGTCTGTAGAAGGAATGGAGTGTGATGCATTCAAATGAACAAATTGAAATATATATATATATATATATATGTCTCTTCCTATTCTTGGACTTTTGAAAAGTAAGAGGGAAATAATTAATTAGCCCACTTAGAATTAAATGAAATAAAAAGTCTCTTCCATTCCTTGTTGTAAGCAATGTTAATTGCTACAACTCTTCATATTGGCAAATACCCAACTTGCCCCTTAAATTCTCAAACTGATTAGCATCAAGAGTTTTAGTAAAAATGTCAGCCAGTTGAAGTTCAATGGCTACATGCTCCAATTTAATCACTTTTTCTTCCACAAGATCTCTGATGAAGTGATGTCTAATGTTAATGTGCTTAGTCTTGCTGTGCTGAATACAATTTTTTGAAATATTAATAGCACTCAGGTTGTCACAGTACAATGCCATGACATCCTGTGTGACATTGTACTCAGTCAGCATCTGCTTCATCCAGACCATTTGAGAACAACTGCTACCAGTTGCTATGTATTCAGCTTCAGCAGTGGATAAAGACACACAGTTTTGCTTCTTGCTGAACCAAGAAACAAGATTGTTCCCCAAAAAGAAGCATCCTCCAGAAGTGCTTTTTCTATCATCAGCACTACAATCCCAATCAGCATCACAATAGCCAGACAGAATTGGTTCACATCCATGAGAATACATCATACCATAATTGTAAGTTCCACTCACATACTTCAGAATTCTTTTCACGTGATTAATGTGACTTACTTTAGGTTCAGCCTGATATCTGGCACATACTCCAACAGCAAAGGCAATGTCAGGTCTGCTGGTTGTTAAGTACAACAAGCTCCCTATCAAGCTTCTATACAAGCTTTGATCAACATTTGCTCCACTTGTGTCTTTGGACAACTTTAAATGAGTAGGAGCAGGAGTCCTTTTATGGCTGGCATTTTCCATCCCAAATTTCTTCACAATATTCTTTGCATACTTGCTTTGAGAAAGAAAAGTTGAGTCTTCCATCTGTGTGACTTGTAGTCCAAGAAAGTAAGTCAATTCTCCCATGAGGCTCATTTCAAACTCAGCCTGTATTTGGTGGGCAAAATGTCTCACCATTTTATCTGACATTCCTCCAAACACTATGTCATCAACATAAATTTGAGCTACCATTATCTTTCCTCCTTCATCCTTGACAAAGAGAGTTTTGTCCAGACCTCCTTTCCTGTAACCTTTATCAATAAGGAGCTTTGTCAATCTTTCATACCAAGCTCTAGGAGCTTGTTTCAGATCATATAAAGCTTTTCTCAATTTGTAAACATGATCAGGAAAGTTAGGATCCACAAATCCTTTAGGCTGTTCTACATAAACCTCCTCATTTAAGTAGCCATTTAGGAAGGCACTTTTCACATCCATCTGAAACAACATGAATTTCAGAATGCAAGCAACTCCTAACAGTAATCTGATTGATTCCAGCCTAGCCACATGAGCAAAAGTCTCATCAAAATCAATCCCTTCAACTTGAGTGTATCCCTGAGCAACAAGTCTTGCTTTATTTCTGGTGACAACCCCTTCTGCATCAGACTTGTTCTTGTAGATCCACTTTGTGCCAATGATGTTTGTTCCTTCTGGTCTAGGAACTAACTCCCACACTTTATGTTGTTTGAACTGGTTCAATTCATCTTGCATTGCTCCAATCCAATATTCATCAGTTAGAGTCTCTTTGACATTCTTTGGCTCAATCTTTGACACAAAACAAGAGTTTGAGATAATTTCTCTGGATCTTGTAATGACTCCACAGTTAGGATCTCCAATGATGAGTTCTTTTGGATGATCTTTCTGAATTCTGATGGAAGGATCTTTGTTAGCTTCCTCTGGTTCAGACTTTGGTGAAGTAGGGACAGGAACATCATCCTTATCAGACACTTGTGGTGATGTCTCAAACAATGTCTCAACATCATATGGGACATTGTTTTCCTCATGGTGATCATCAACTATGACATTAATAGACTCCATCATAACTTTTGTCCTGGAGTTGAATGCTCTATATGCCTTCATCACTTTTAGAGTCCATCTTTCTCCTTTGATCACGATCTGTCAGAATATAACATTTGCTACCAAATACATGGAAATATTTCACAGTAGGTTTTCTTCCCTTCCATATTTCATAAAGGGTGGATGATGTTCCCTTTCTCAAGGTGACCCTGTTGTGAACATAGCAGGCTGTATTCATAGCTTCAGCCCAAAAATGAATAGGAAGTTTCTTAGCATGAATCATTGCTCTGGCAGATTCCTGTATAGTCCTATTTTTCCTTTCCACAACTCCATTTTGTTGAGGAGTTATAGGAGAAGAGAACTCATGATTGATTCCTTTTGAGGAACAGAATTCATCAAACTTGCTATTCTCAAATTCCTTTCCATGATCACTTCTAATTCTGACAATGCAGCCTTCCTTTTCTCTTTGAAGTCTTTTGCATAATTCTTTAAATACATCAAACACATCAGATTTTTCCCTGATGAAGTTTATCCAGGTGAATCTGGAAAAATCATCTACAACAACATAAGCATATCTTTTTCCACCAAGGCTTTCAACCTTGCATAGGGCCCATCAGATCCATGTGCAGCAGCTCCAGCACCTTGGAGGTGGTCAGATGTCTTGACATTGGATGTGACATTCTGGTTTGCTTTCCAACCTGACATTCCCCACAGACTCTCCCTTCATCAATATGAAGTCTTGGAATCCCTCTGACAGCCTCCATGGATATGATCTTTTTCATCCCACTAAGATGCAAATGACCAAGCTGTTGGTGCCACAGTTTCACCTCCTTTTCATCTTTGGCTGTATAGCATACAGATGACAGATTAGTGTTCTCAGACTCCCACGTGTAACAATTGTCCTTTGATCTGACTCCTCTCATAACCACTTCTTGTTTTTTATTGATTACAAGGCATTCAGACCTGGTGAAGTTGACCTTGAATCCCATATCACATAGTTGACTTATGCTTATGAGATTGGCAGTCAAACCTTTTACCAGCAACACTCCGTTTAGGTTTGGAACTCCAAAGCAGTCTAAGTTTCCAACACCTTTGATTTCTCCTTTAGCTCCATCTCCAAAAGTAACAAAACTAGTAGTATGAGGTTTGATATCATTCAGAAGGTTCTTGATTCTAGTCATATTGTCATACCCCAAAATTTGCCCTCCATCTACTCAAGAGATTTCATACATCCATACTCAAGGATTCCTCAAGAGTTGATCAGACAAACTCTCTCCTAGACAATCAACCCAAACTAGGGTTTGGTATCTCTCAAAGTCAAGATGAACTTCCAACATCTCCAATGGCCTTCATGCCTCCTCATATGCTTCAAAGATTCTCCATGTCAAGTTTCAAGCTTTACAAGTCAAGTTTCCTCAGACAATTGCTCAGATGGTTGAAAATCAGTTGTATTGGACAAAAAGTCAACTGTGGTCAACATACAGTCAAACTTCATAATTTTGGGTCAACATCCTCATTTTGAAGTTACATCCATCATTTGATCAAGGGTTGATCATGATTCATCAAGAAAACTCAAGATTTGCTCAAAAGTCAAACTTTCTAAATTAGGGTTTCTAGGTGAAAAGTCAATGAACTTTGGTGATCATAACTTTCTCATACTTTCTCGAAATTTTCCACCACCTCTTGTTTTGAAGGAAATTCAATTCTCTACAACTTCATGTCTCACAAGAATGTCCAAAAAATGCTTCATTTGAGAGGTATAGCTCAAAACATTACAGGTCATTTTCAAAGTCAACAAAAAGTCAACTTTTTGTTTTGAAGATATATTAAGCATGGTAACTCAATTGAGATGAGACCAAAGAAATTGTTTAGAGGACTCTTAGAGCTTTCAAAAGTCCAAGAACACTCAAAATGTGGAAAATTGAGCAAGTTACACCATTCACAAGTTGGGCAATTTTGAAAGAATGCACAAAGAGAGATACTTCAAAAATCAAATCTTTTGCAAATGGGCCTACTTTTCTTCATCCTAACTTATTCCTCATGCAATTAGGAGTATCCAAGCCCAATGCCACGAATTTTATTTTATTTTCCTATTTAATTTGGAATTTATTCATTTAAATACAAATTAAATTGAAAATAAAGTATAAAATCAAATTAATTGCAAATTTGATTTTATTTCTTCTTTGTGATCCAATTAATACATTGAAAGCCACAAATTCGAAATTGGATCAAAATGGCAAGATTGGATTGAAATTGATCAAGTTTTGAAGATTTGATTTTTGCAAAAATCAAATTTGATTATCATTGATTATTGATCAATTCTTTCCCAAATCAATCCCAAATCCATCCAGCATATATACTTGATGCATACCAATCACAAGAAGACTGAAAAATTGGCTCAAGAACCCTAGTTGCAAGCTCAAAAAACCGTGCCTCTCAAGCAAAGTGCAATCATACTTCCAGCCGTTTTCCATCGATTTTAAGGTGTCCAACAGATTCCTTGATATCTCTTGAGTCAATCCAGACCCTTACATTGCTCAAATCCATTCAGAATTGCAAAATCCGGAATCGGTTTGTTCTTGAAAATTTCAAAAAACGATTTCTCATATTCAGGCATTATTAACACGATTTGTTGTTGTTTTTGTGATTAGTGTCAAGTTTGCAAACTTTCTGGGTGCTTTAATCGAATTTCCATGGCCGGGAGTGCAAGATACCATTGTTAGGGTTTCTGGGACCGATTTAGGGTTTCACGAAATACATAAAATTGGACAATGAGACCTGTACCATTGCATTCGGAATGACCTGAGGAATCGATCCATGGTCTTAGATATAATTTATATTATGTGTGCTGCGTTTTTTATTTTTGCCAGGAACCTTAGTGACGAACAATGGCCGACGCTAACTTTCAAATATTTGAAATGAAGAAGACGATGGTTGGCGCGAGTTCGTGGCGAAGGAGAAGGCAACGCGTGTATTCCATTAACTCCGTTTCCAAGCAAGACAGCCATTTCGGTTGGTCAAGGTGTGGGTTTTCAAAGTTTGAAGCTAGTGTCATGTTCGATCCACGGCCATGGCATTTGGATTTTTAACAAGTTTGCATTTTGTTTCATATTTTCATATTTATTTTAATATTTCTATTCAATTTTAATTTCTTTTCTATATTTTATTCTGCATTGAAAAATTACCAAAAAAATATTTCTTTTTGCATTTATATTCTAAAAATCTTTATTTAATTTAATAAATTAAAATACATTTTTTGCATGCATATTTATTTTATTTATAATTTAGCATTTAAATCATTGTAAATTCATTTTAAATTATTAATTGCATTTAAAAAATCCCAAAAAATTATTTTAGCTTATTTATCTTATTTCCAGCATGTATTAATTTTCCCATTAAAATTTGCATTTTCTAACATTTTCTCTTGTTCGATTCATATTGCATTTTAGATTTCTTCTTTTTATTTGATCCGATTCGACGATTTTCTCTTTATCATTTTATCATATTATTTTTCAATTATGTAACTGTATATGGGATGTAATAGTTTAATTTAGGATTTTATTTTCCGCATTCTTAAATTATGTATCTGCCCCAAAGCCTTGTAATAGCGTAGGACATTTACATTTCACTTCATTTTTTACTTTCCGCACCCTATAAATTGCTAGTAATTAGGCGTGTATGGCAAGACTAAAATTGAACATAGCCCACTAACTTCAAGATAAAATATTCAAATCAACACACTTCTTTCACACACGCACTTAGGGTAATTCTCTCGATGCCTTTTCGATTTCAAATGGTCATGTCCTCGAGCGTAGAGGTATTCTAGCACCGTGCCTTCAAACAAATCATCATAGTCCCTTCGATACAAAGATCATAAGACCCACGATGTCGCCTCCGAATACATGATCTTGACCCTCGATTGTCGCCTACGAAAAAATGATGATAGTCCCTTCGAATGTGCTAGGATACTTCCTACAAGTTGCTTTCTATGACCATCCGATGTCCCTTCGAATGTCCCGCTTACATCCAACGAATGGAGCTACCTACTAACTAATGGTATGGCTAGCTATTCTAAAGGAATGTAGAAGTACAAACAAAACGACCAATTAAAGGTGGGTAAATAAGTCTTTAGTTGCTTGCTCTAAACCAAATGCTTTTCACACCACACACTCTTTTTCAAAGTTCAATTTCTTTTCAAAACGAAACATTTCCGAACACTTTGTATACACTCTTACATGAGTCATTACAAAGTCAAAGTGAAATGCCTTTTTTTCAAAACATCTTTGTCAAACACACGAAAGCAATTTTAAAAGTGATCTAGAGCAACTAAGAGCCCGTAGATAACTACGGATGGAAAGGGTCTTGATACCTTCCCTTTTCATAACCATTCTCCCGAGCTCGAATCTAACGAAGGTCTTTTTCGTACTTTTACCTTCCCTTAATTGGATAAAAATAAAAGTCGGTGGCGACTCTTGCTATCCGCACATTTGGATACAAAAATCCTACAAAGTCAGTTCACCGTATCACGAGGCGGCGACTACTGGGGACTACACCAAAAGAGAGAATTGCCTAGGGATTTCTAGATAACCTTTATTGCTTTTGTTTGACTTGTATGCTTTATCTTTAAGGGTTGCTTGGGTATTATATTGTTGGGGATCCTACACGGATCCGGTTTCCTTTTAGGTAAGTAGCATTAGATCATCGCGACCGCTGGGCGTATAACTACGCGGTCAACATGATGGCTACGTTAGCGTGACACTTTGGTTGTCCCGATACTCTTCATTCCCAAGTTGAAGATAGTATTTGGCTTGCGTGGTGTCATCAAGCGCTAACTAAACTTTTAGAACCTTAATTGACCCATCTTGGCCATTAGAAGGTAGTGAGATGGCCGGCTTTGGTGTAAACCGAGGTTGGTTGATACTCGATGCTACGCTCATTGAGATTAGACTTTTGGGACATTTTCGATCGACCACTTGGCGTTGTATTGAAATAAGCGCCTACGAGAAAGATCCGTGATGTGAGATTCCTAGAACCCGTTACTATTATAGGGCAGGATGAACCAACTCAAACTTTTGGTAGGGTAATCACCTATACCTCATGCAAGCCTTAACCCTAGGCTCATTGTGTGAATTGTTTGTGTGTGCTAAACATGACATCATGACATCATTTGCATTGCATATCATTTCTAACTATTTCAAGGACCTAGGATTTATCTTTGCTGCTTTTGTAGGGATTATGGCTTCTAGAAAGACTATCCGAATCAACTTCATGGGTATCCTTCTCAACTCAAAGAATTGGTTTGAAATTCCGACCATGCTCGGTTCATCAAAAGACATGGTTATCTCTTGACTTGGTTATCTCCGGTTTTGAAGAAGATATGATGTATGTCCTATTCCAGTTCTTTGATCCGAAACACCATTGCTTCACATTTCCCGATTATCAGTTGGTTCCTACCTTGGAAGAGTTCTCTAAGCTACTTGGGATACCTATTCTTGACCAAATGCCATTCACCGGTCTAGAGAAGGTTCCTAAGTACGAAGACATTGCATCTGCCTTACATCTTAAGCGCTCAGACATTGAAGCCAATTGGGAAACTAGAAGTGGAGTTAAGGGTTTACTTTCCAAGTTCTTAATTAAGAAAGCCCGAGAATTCCTCAAAGTTATGAGTTTCCATGCATTTGAAAACATTGTGGCCTTATTAATTTATGGTTTGGTTCTATTTCCTAACTCTGATCAATTCATAGATATCAATGCCATCAAGTTGTTCCTTACCCGCAATCCAGTGCCTACTTTACTTGGAGACATCCTGCATTCTCTCCACACTCGTACTACCAAGAGACAAGGAACTCTCATGTGTTGTGTCCCGTTACTTTCCAGGTGGTTTATTTCGCATCTTCCTCCATCAGTTTTGAAGAACGAACAAAGGTTGAGATGGTCTCAAAGGCTAATGTCACTCTCTCATTCAGATATCCGTTGGAATCTTTTCTCTCAAAAGGATTTCACATTCATTGAGCGTTGTGGAGAATTCCCTAATGTACCACTACTCGGTATAAGGGGAGGTATTACTTACAACCCTTCTCTAGCTCTACGTCAGTTTGGTTTTGCTCGAAAAGATGGTCCACATGATATGCTACTCCAAGATATTGTGTTCGACTACAACCACGATCTCCAGAATTACCGACGAAGGTTCATACACGCTTGGGGCATGGTAAAGAAGACTGATACCAAGACTTTGGGGCACCCGAACTCCATTCCTTGGGAACCTTACCTCAAATGGGTGCGAGCTCGAGCTCAAAACCTCATGATGCCATTCACGCCTGTTTTACCAGTAATTATGGAACCTGTTGCTATAGGTGACGTACCCTATGCTGTTCTCCATCCTGACATGCCTACTGATTTTGAAGACTTGAAGAGATCCTGGATTCAGCTCAAAGAAGAAAGGGATACCTTTGAAGCTCAGTGTTATGCAAGCGAGAAGAAAGTGTTAGAGTTGACAAAGCTACTTCACGAGGAGCGAAACATCAACGCTTACATCGGCACCAAGAGGAAGCGCCCATGGGAGACTTAGAGCTTTAGGATGTTTATGTTTTCTTTTATTGTTTTGAACTATCTTTTGTACTTAAAAAGAAAAAAGAATAAAAAGAGTACTAATAAATGTTTGTTCATTGTTTGTTTAACAAATTTAAATCTCTTAGGTCCTTGAAAACATTGCATTGCATTCGCATAAACATTGCATAGCATAGCATAACATTGCATCACAGGTACATTGGAGATTGGTTTTCTCATTTGCTCGCTATTTATTTTAGCAGAAATGGCTCTTGAACAGACTGTCAAAGATCTCCAAGCTCAGAATGCTCAGTTTCAGCAGATGTTCACCAGTTTGGTCCAAGGCCAAGAAGATTTGAAGAAGCTCATCAACAAGAAGAAGAAGGTTGTTGGTCTCCTCAACATGGGTAGACGCTACAAAGGGGGTCCAAAAGTGGTCAGTCGGATCGAGCTCTCTGAAGGAAGTGTCCATACCGAGGGGAGTACCAAGGGTGATGAAGGTGACCAGCGTGAGCCAAAGAAAGAAGGAGAGGACCGCTCTGATTATAGCCAGTACTCTGATGAAGATGACAAGTACAAGCAACTTGAAGACCGTCGAATCTTGGAAAACAAGATGTCCGGCTGAACTTTGATGATCCGAGTCTTGTTCCCGGTGTTGTGATTCCTCCCAAATTCAAAGTTCCACTTTTGCTAAATATGATGGCGTGTCTTGCCCAAAGTGCATTTGAAGTCCTATGTCCGAAGATCAATCCCCACGATGAGAAAGTTGTGGATGCACTATTTTCAAGAGAGTTTGTCCGAAACCCGTTGGAATGGTACTATCACTAGAGAATGACCGTATCCGTACTTGGAGTGACTTGGTGATGCTTTCTGACGATGTAGTACAATCTTTGAATTGACACCCACTCGCATGCAACTACAAAGCATGTCTATGGGTCGTGACGAGAAGTTCAAGGAGTATGCTCAGAAATGGAGAGATTTAGCAGGCAGAGTTCAACCACCCTTGTCCAATAGGGAGTTGGTTGATATGTTTATGAGAACATTGACAGGCCCGTTCTTCAATCATTTGATTGGAAATTCTTCATCCGGATTCACCGAGCTGATATTGACAGGCGAGCTCATTGAAGCTGGTATCAAGAGTGGGAAGATTCAGGTAGAGACATCTTCAAATGCTGCAAAGAGATCTTTTGGTGGTAAGAAAGAAGCTAATGCTGTGTATGGTCAGAAAAGCCGAGCGGGGCCGACCGCTCAATCGTGGGGCGTTGTGATCTCCAATCCTACATCGGCACAACCTCACGAGACAACGCGTAGTCGAGCGCCCGAGGCAGTTCGAAGATCAACATGCCTTTGTCGCAAGCCTTGCAACACATGTTGAAAGTGATTACTTTGAGGATCCTCCTCGAATGTCAACACTTCCTCTCAAGTATAATCCTAATGCTAAGTGTGCTTACCATTCCAATAGCCCGGACATAATCGATGATTGTTGGGCTCAAGAACAAAATTCAAGATATGATTGAATCTAAGCATTGAGTTTGACCCTCTGTTGAGACTCGAATGTGATCAACGCTCCTATGCCTAACCATGACAAGAGTTCCAATCTTGTTGGTGATGATACTTATGTTTTCCACATAGATGACTTGACCATTCCTCGATGATTTAAGAAGAATTTGCTACAAGGGTGTCAATCCAGGATGCCCGAGTCGTTGGTGCCCATCTGATGGTTGCGCTTGGTTGAGAAGCGTGTTCGATGCATGATGGATAACCGTGAGATACTATTTCGAAACCACCGTGCGTGTGAAGATATGTCTAAGTTGAAGATTGACAATGCAAATGAAACAACACCGTCTGTGTGGGATACCTTGGGGCAGCCAAGTGGAAAGTATGATTACGTGGTGAAGTACACTGTCCCTGATAGCTACAAAATTCCTATTGAAGATGTTAAAGCAACCGGATGGGGTGACGATTTCCCAGAAGATTATGCTGATGTTAACACAATAAGGATTTCCTCTGCTGATTCTGTGCCTAGAGTGGCACCTCTCATTATTACTTCTCCAAGACCAGTTCCATATTCCTCTGACAAGGCTATCCCTTGGAATTATGGAGCTGATGTTTACTATCATGGCGTCAAGCAAGACCCTCTGACCCTTGAAGATCTTACAGTTGAAGCTACCATTCCTGACATTGACAACATCACCGGATCTAGCAAGGTGACTCGAACCGGAAGAGTATTCTCTCCAGATATCTCTCCTCCAAAAGACACTGCGACTCCAGCTCGCATTCCAGCTATTCAACCAATATCCCTAGCTAGAGGGAAAGAACCAGTGGCCCATCCTGCTCAACCAGAAGTACCAAAGGAAGTTACTGAAGACACCTCCAAACCAGAAATGGAGGAAATTCTGAAGATAATCAAGAAGAGTGACTACAATGTTGTGGAACAGTTAGGACAAACTCCGTCCAAAATCTCCATGCTTGCTCTGCTCTTGTACTCTGAGGCTCATGCTAATGCCTTGGTGAAGTTTGAAGAATGCTCATGTGCCGCAAGACACCACCGATCAATTTGAAGTTTGTATTGCTAGCTGGCTGCTAACAACGGCCTAGGCTTCTCGATCTTGATTTGACTCTAGGAAAGAAACATAACAAAGCCTTGCACATCTCTTGAATGCAAGGGTACTACCCTCTCATGTTTTGGTTGACACGGTTACGCTCGAATATCCTACCGAAGTTTTGATCGACTTGATGTCGAAGGGTTGGTTCGAGACCCAGTGACATAATTGTGAGAGCTTTTGATGGTTCTAAGCGAACAAGCTTGGAGCTCACTCGCACTCAAAGTCGGTTCCGGACTTTTGACTCCACCTTTTGTCATGGACATCCGTCCGCTTACTCTTGTCTACTCGGACGCCTTGGATACATGGGCGGTATTTACCTACCTTGCATCCAAGTACCGGTGAAAGGGAAGGTTGTCACAGATGTGGTGAAGAAGAGTATATGGTCATCATCTCTCATTCCGATACCTCGAGATGGAAGGAGAATTCTTGAGACTCCTGTCAAGCTTTTGAAACAATACCAGTCATGCCTGTTGACTCTCCTGTCACTCCCGAGGTTACACAAGTTCGCTAGGATGGCCTCACCGAAAGATGCTCAAGCTGTTTGAAGAAGGTAGTACTATTTGGGGACGGCTCCGATCTTCCTTTCAAATCGACAAGACTGGTTTAGGCTTCACCATCAAGTCGTCGAAGATGATACGCGAATGTGGCCAACTTCCTTTCATCGGTCAAAGTGGAATCCATGCTATAGAAGACGATGACAACGGCTTCGACATCAGCAAGTGGATCTCCCCAACTCCAGATCAAGGGCTCAGCAATTGGAAGACTGAAGACGTCATACCAATCTCCTTTAGCCAGGAGTAATTGCTCTTGTTTTGTTTTGCTTTTCGTATTTATTTATGTTTTGAACAATGAACTTTGAAAGCCTAGTGCCTTGCCCGGGGCATCATGGCTCGTTTGCGAGGGTTATTACCTGTTGATTGCGTATTTTCATTCAATAAATCGTTGGACTTTTGCATTCAATTGTTTGTTTTCTTTCTTTTACTTTATCACCCTTCAAAAGCTATGTGTTCTTACACACACACGTGATACAACTGCAGAATCACTCGAATCTCGTTAATAACAACTATGCTAGTGCTAAATATGACTTTGATAATCCGATCTACCAAGCCGAAGGCGAGTGAGGAAGATTGTGAAGTGCCGGAGAACTTGCCACTCTGACAAGAAGCGAGTTATCTGACCACCAAGAGCAAGTTGAGGTTGTGAATTTGGGTACTAGCGAAGACAGAAAGAGATCAAGATAGGGCGGGTCTTGAGCAGTGTTAAAGAAAGGTTGGTTCGGATGCTACGAGACTATATTGAGGTTTTGCTTGGTCATACGAAGACATTCGGGTTTAGACATTGATATTGTGGTACACGATTCGACAAAGAGGTTTTCTCCCAATAAAAGAAGGTTAAATCGTATCGTCACGAGATGTCGAGAAAGATCAAAGCCGAAGTTATGAAGCGGTTCAATGCGGGTTTCTTAGTGTTACTTCTTATCCATAGTGGGTTGCAAATGTGGTACCCGTACCTAAGAAGGATGGTAAAATACGAATGTGTGTGGATTACAGATCCGAACAAAGCAAGTCCGAAAGACGATTTCCACTTCCTCATATTGATGTTACGGTTGACAACACCGCTCAAATAAGGTTTTCTCCTTCATGGATGGTTTCTCGGTTACAATCGGATCAAAATGGCTCCGAAGACATGGAAAAGACTACTTTTGTTACATGGGGCACTACGCTACAAGGTTATGTCGTTCGGATTGAAGAGCGGGCGCCACTTATCGGTGCTATGGTGACATTGTTTCATGACATGATTCATCACGAGATAGAGGTCTACGTCGGCGACATGATAGCTCGATCACGGTGAAGAAGAACATCTTGATCATTTGCGAAACTTCGACGGGTTGAAGAAGTCTGATTTAGACGAATCCTAACAAGTGCACTTTTGAGTCCGATCCGGTAAACTCCTAGGGTTTGTTGTCGATGTAAAGGTATTGAGGTTGACCCGCTAAGGTTAAAGCCATTCAAGAGATGCCAGCTCCCGCGAGAAGGAAGTCGGGGGTTTCTTGGGCCGATTGAACTACATTGCGATTCATTGCACACGCTACTTGTGAGCCAATCTTCAAGTTACTAAAGAAAGATCAAGTAGTAGAATGGAACGATTGCGGATCGCTTTTGACAAAATCAAGGAGTACCTACAAAATCCTCCTATCCACGATCTTGCTGAAGGAAGACCTCTCATCATGTACTTGCGGTGTTAGAAAACTCAATGGGGTGTGTGTTGGGGCAACATGGCGAGTGCAGTCGAAAAGAGCATGCGATATACTACCTTAGCAAAAGTTTACCGGTGTGAAATAAGATACTCACAGCTCGAGAAAACTTGCAGCTTTGGCTTGGGCTGCGCCGACTAAGACAAGTATATGTTGACTCACACTACTTTGTTGATTTCTAAGATGGATCCAATAAAATACATATTTGAGAAACTCTCTCGGAAGAATAGCAAGATGGCAAATGATCTTGACCGAATATGACATCGGTACACTTCTCGAGCGATCAAAGGAAGTGTAGTAGCGATCATTTGGCTCATCAAGCCGTAGATGACTATCGATCTATGCGATTCAATTTCGGATGAAGATGTTTTACTAGTTCTGATTGCGAAGAACCGGGACCGGACGAAGGACACGAACAAGGATCCGATGGACTATGGTCTTTGATGGAGCCTCAAACGCATAGCAATGGCATTGGCGCCATCATTACATCCCTGAGCGGACATACTCCTTTCACCGCCAGATTATGTTTGATTGCACTAACAACATGGCGAGAAGCATGCATCATGGGTATCAAAGCTATTGACTTAAGAATCAAGTTCTTACAAGTGTATGGAGACTCGACTTTAGTGATCGATCGGATAAAGGCGAGTGGGATACGAAGCATCCGAATCTCATTCCGTATCGAGAGCATGTTCGAGTTTGATCCCTACTTGAAGAGATTACTTTCAATCATATTCCACGAGAAGAGAATCGGTTGGCGCGTTAGCTACTATGTCATCTATGTTCAAGGTTAGATGGGACAACGAGGCTCCCCGGATCATCATTGAGAAGTTCGACGAACCAACATTGTTATGAGCTTGATACGAGAGAAACCTTGGTACTATGGCGTGAAGAGGTATCTTGAGACTCGGGAATATCCGAGGGCATCATCAATGATAAGAAGTTCATGAGAAGATTTGCTTCAAATTCTTCCTCAAGCGACATCTTATACAAGCGCAACCACGACTTGTGCTTACTCCATTGTGTAGACCGAAAAGAATGCGTATCATGGAAGAGTTACACGGCGCATTTGGTACCCACTCCGTGGACACACTATGGCTAAGAAGATTTTGAGACGAGTTACTATTGGTCCACCATGGAAGCGATTGTCACCGCTATGCTCGATCTTGTCACAAGTGCGGTTATGCCGACAAAGTACACGTACCTCCGGTACCTCGAATGTTTTAACTTCTCCTTGGCCTTTTGCAATGTGGGGCATTGACATGATTGGAGAAATCAAGCCCACGACTTCAATGGACATCGTTTCATCCTTGTAGCAATCGATTACTTTACCAAGTGGGTAGAAGCGACCTCGTATGCATCATTACCAAGAACGTAGTGGCTCGATTCATCAAGCATAATCTTATCGTCGGTATGGCACTCTGAAAGGATTATCACGAGATAACGGTTCCAATCTCAACAATAAGATGATCACCGAACTCGCACAATTCAAGATCAAACATCACAATTCTTCTCCTTATCGGCCTAAGATGAATGGCGCGATGGAAGCCGCCAACAAGAACATTAAGAAGATTATCTGAAGATAGCGACTTACAAAGATTGGCATGAGATGTTACCATTTGCTCTTCATGGTTATCGCTACAGCGAACATCAACGGGCAACCCCTTCTCTCTTGTCTACGGTATGGAAGCCGTCTTACCCATCGAGGTTCGGATACCTCAACTAGAGTCCTCCGGGAGGCGAGTTAGGCGAAGCGATTGGGTCCGACTCGCCTTGACCGATTAATTTGATTGATGAGAAGCGACTCGCGTCCATACGCCATGGATAGATTTATCGAAGCGAATGATCGAGCATTTAACAAGAAGGTCAAGCATCGAGTCTACCAAGTCGGTGATCTAGTAGTCAAGCGCATCATTCTTCCACAAGGTGATCCTGGGGCAAATAGACTCCCACTATGAGGGACCGTTTGTAGTCAAGGCGGTATTTTCGGCGGACCATGATACTTAGCACCATGGATGGTGAAGATTTCCCACACCACTGAGCAGACATAGTCAAAAATACTACGCATAAAAGAGACCCGCTAGGTCGGTGGCCTAGGAAAAATAAGGGCATCTGGCGAACCAAAAGGTTCGGGCAAAATTAAGGATATATACAAAACATGTACACCCGCAAGTCGAAAACACGAAAAGGCTTGGGCAAAAAGGGTATCCGTGGTGAAAACCGAAAGGCGGTTTAGGCAAAAGTTAGGGATTTAAGCGTGCGACTATGTCTCTTCTAGATCACACTTCGGACTACTATTAGCATTCAAGATTCAAATGGCGAAGATCGGTCTACTCACTTTCTCGGCAAGGAGATGAGATAGTCGAAATATATGAGTACTAGCATAGTTGGAACTTAAGATTGTTTCCATAGCTTTTTACCTTTCTTGTGTACAAACTACTTGGCCACATACATTTCAAATGAATCTGACTTCTTTCTCTTTACAATCTCTGTTGTTATTTGCAATAAGTCCAACGTTTGCTTTGAATGATTATATGCATTTGACAATAAGAATCTAATCACAAACATACGAAAAGTGAACATACAAAAGTACTTACTAGGCTCCGGAATGGGATGACGAAAGTCACCAAAGCGTTCCCACAGAGCAAGATCCCGCAAGGTGTCACTCACAACACAATTTCCCGTGAGCAAAAGGGAATCCAACGGCAATTCTACTCGACTAGGTAAAGTTACATCGTCTCAGCGGTAACACCTCACCCCAGTCAAAGTATTTATCCCAAGTGGACATCTCGATCCTTTCCTTTTCCCCAAGCGGTACCAGCCCAAAACTTGGTCGATAGTGCATTGGAGGAACACCATCTTCATTCCCCGCCGAGATTACAACGGATCCGACTCTTCCAGGTCTCTCAAGACTACAACGCTCTCGGTGAGATCTACACTCGGGTCCCAGTGGGCGCCTTCTAAATTTCCTCGGGGATCTACATACAAGGTCCCCAACGGATCGCCTCCCGATTCTCCTCGGGTCTATATGTGAGATCTCCAACAACGAGCTTCAAATCTCTACCTTCCTCAACAATATCTAGGCCCAATACTTGGTCGGATAGTGCATCGGAGGAATCCGGATATCTTTCTTCTCTTTCAAGCGAGTTCTCACTCAATTCCCCAAAGTCGAAATCCTCAAGCGGAACATCCGCTCTTCAAGATGGATATGTTTTGAAATACCACAACATCTATCATTCATACATTTCTCATAAAGTCATAATTCATGCATATATCATTCATATACATGTCATGCATCATACTTTGCATAAAACTAACCAATATTCTATCAAAGTTCCTCTTGTTTTCTCCAAAGCAGTGTGATCCTTGACGGGTCCAAGATTAAGCCCGAAAAAACTATCCGAAGACCGCCCTTTTGTCCTCCGACGATTGGTCGAGATTAAGCCCAAGATCGGCGGAAAACTATCGAAGACCGCCTCGGTTATCCTCCGATAAGGCAATGGATCAACACCGATGCACAACGGGAAGCTATCCACATTTTGCCAACTACTATCTCCTCGGAGTAAGCGAAGATTTATTACGATTCCTTATTATCAACGGCTGAGTCTAGCATACGACTCGATTGCCTGGATGGCATCTTAAGCCCATCTCCGACTACTTGTCAACATTTCTTCACTTTCGAATCTGCATATATGGTTAAAATCAATGCAAACCAATAACTTCATTCGAAATGAACACAAGTCTAACGTATGACTCCTCGGATGGCATCTTAAGCCCATCTCCATGCTCCTTCGAACGTCTGAGAGCTAGCGTATGGCTCACTCCCGATCGATCTTTCCGGATGGCATCTTAAGCCCATCTCCGTCAATTCTCCTATCAACATTCTTGAGTCTAGCGTCGACTCATCCTCCAGTAAGTATCCAAATGGCATCGTAAGCCCATTCCGCGTCATCCACCAACGGTGCAAATTTTCGGTGTACTCGGTGTTCAATCATCTTCTACCTCCGGTCGCGAAAGGCAGTGTGTCAATCTAACCCTCCATACAAGAAGATTGAGCAGGGCAGCTGTCATACCCCAAAATTTGCCCTCCATCTACTCAAGAGATTTCATACATCCATACTCAAGGATTCCTCGAGTTGATCGACAAACTCTCTCCTAGACAATCAACCCAAACTAGGGTTTGGTATCTCTCAAAGTCAAGATGAACTTCCAACATCTCCAATGGCCTTCATGCCTCCTCATATGCTTCAAAGATTCTCCATGTCAAGTTTCAAGCTTTACAAGTCAAGTTTCCTCAGACAATTGCTCAGATGGTTGAAAATCAGTTGTATTGGACAAAAAGTCAACTGTGCTCAACATACAGTCAAAGTTCATGATTTTTGGTCAACATCCTCATTTTGAAGTTACATTCATCATTTGATCAAGGGTTGATCATGATTCATCAAGAAAACTAAAGATTTGCTCAAAAAGTCAAACTTTCCAAATTAGGGTTTCTCAATGAAAAGTCAACTGAACTTTGACTGAGCATAACTTCTTCATACTTTCTCAGAAATTTTTCCACCACCTCTCATTTTGAAGAGAATTCAATTCTCTACAACTTCATGTCTCACAAGAATGTTCCAAAAATGCTTCATTTTGAAGATATGATTCAAAATAGTACAGGTCCTTTTCAAAGTCAACAAAAAGTCAACTTTTTGTAATGAAGTTTTATTGAGCATGGAAACTCCAATTGAGATGAAACCAAAGAGGTTGTTTAGAGGACACCTAGAGCTTTATAAAAAGTCAAAGAACACTCATAAATGTGGAAAATTGAGCAAAATACACCTTGCAAAAGTTGGGCATTTTTGAAGAGGTGCACAAAGAGAAATACTTGTCAAAATCCAAAATTTTGCAAATGGGCCTAGTTTTTCTTGGTTTAAACTTGTTCCTCAGCTTATTTGGAACCTCCAAGCCAAATGCCATGAACTTTGTCTTTATTTTTCTATTTAATTTGAATTTTATTCATTTAAAAACAAATTAAATTAAAAAATAAGGTATAAAATCAAAATTAAATGCGAAGTTGATTTTTCTCTCATTCTTGAGATCCAAGCAACTCACACAAGCTGGAAAATTTCGAAATTTGCATTGATTTGGCAAGAAATTGATTGAAATTGGATCAAAAAAGGAAGATTTGATTTTGTACAAAATCAAATAATTTTTGCATTGATTGATCAATATTTGTTCTTCAATTCAGCCCAAAATCCATCCACTATAAATATACAATGCATACAATATGAAAAAGAACAGAGAAATTGCCTCAAGAACCCTATTCCAAAGTCAAAAAAATCGTGTCCTTGAAGGTATCTGCAGCCCTAGTTCCAGTGGATTTCAGTTGATTTTTAGCATTCCATCACATTCCTTGGAGTCTTTAGAGTCGATCCAGACCTTTACAAGTTGCAAAACCATCAAGAAACACGAAATTCAGAATTCGGTTTGTTAACTTTTTTCCAAAATTGATTTTTGATTATCATGCATTTTTAACGTGTTTTGATGTTTGTTTTGTGTTTAGAACAAAGTTTGCAAGCTTTCTGGATAGTTCAATTGCATTTTCGTGGCCTGAAACATGATTCACCATAGTTAGGGTTTTCTGAACCGATTTAGGGTTTCTCTAAATACGAAAAATTGGACGAAACCGATACCGCCATCGTGCTCAGAACGATGTTTCCAATCGAACCATGGCTTTGAATTTCATTTATATTGCTTGTATTGGATTTTTGATATTTGCAGGGGCCATAGCGTCGAACTCAGCCGGCGCTAAGTTTTCAAAAATTCAAACGAAGAAGATGAAGATCTTCGTGCGTGTTTTGGGCAATTAGAAGGCAACAACGTTTAAAAACAATTCGTTTCAATTCTTAAACACGTGGACGCTCTAGCTCAGTTGGTCATGGCAGCGCGTGTGTGAAGCAAGGGACACCGGTTCGAGCATGGGCAGGACCAAATATTTTTTACAAGTTTGCAAAACTAATTCTTATTTTTCTATTTTCTTCAATATTTTCCATCTAATTTAATTTATCTTTAATATTT
The DNA here is from genome assembly GCA_021764765.1 of Vicia sativa. Lineage (NCBI taxonomy): Eukaryota > Viridiplantae > Streptophyta > Magnoliopsida > Fabales > Fabaceae > Vicia > Vicia sativa. The sequence continues at coordinate 117,140,824 of CM038795.1, read as the reverse complement.
TTTACCATGCATCTAAAAAACTCCTAAAAGATTTCTTTTTTGCATTATCATCAGAAAAATGTTTATTTAATTTTTAAAATTAAAATTATTATTTTTGCATGCATATTTTATTTAATTATTAATTAATCATTTAAATGACTTTTAATTGTTTTTAAATTATCAAATCGATTCCGAAAATTACCAAAAATTTATCTTATCACCTTATTGTCATTACTAACATAAAACCTTTTTCCTCATTCAAAAATGTTTCTTTTTGCTAACATTTTCCTCTTATGCAATTTTCTCGTATTTCCGATTATGTATCTGTTCACAGGTTGTAACGCTTCGGACGATTTTTCTCGCTTTTCTTTTTCAATTATGTAACTGCCTATGGGATGTAATAGTTTAATTAGGACTTTTATTTTCCGCACTCTTATTATGTAACTGCCCCAAAGCCATGTAATAGCGTAGGACTTTACCTTTCCGCATTTTATATTTCAGCAATTTATTTTCCGCACCCTATAAACTGCTAGTAATTAGGTGTGTATGGCAAGATAAAATCGGACATAGATCACTCATAATTTCAAGATAACATATATTTGAATTGACACACTCTTTTCACACATGCACCCCTTAGGGTAATTCTCTCTCGTTGCCTTTACGAATACAAATGGTCAAGTCCCTCGAACGTAGAGGTATCCTAGCACCGTTGCCTACAAACATATCATCATAGTCCCTTCGAATAAAAGATCATGAGTCCCTCGACGTGGCCTACGAAAACATGATCTCGTCCCTCGATTGTTGCCTACGAAAAATGATGATCGTTCCTTCGAATGTGCTAGGATACTCCTACAAGTTGCCTTCTATGACCATCCGATGTCCCTTCGAATGTCCCTTCTACATCCAACGAATAGGGTTACCTACCAACTAATGGTATGGATAACACTATTCTAAAGGAAGGTAAAACAACACGAAAACGACCATTCTGAGTAGGTAATAAGACTTTTAGTTGCTTGCTCTATCAAAATACTTTTCACACCTCACACTTTTGTCAAAGTTCAAACTCTTTTCAAAAACGAAACATTTCCGAACACTTCGTATACATTCCAGCGTGAATCATTACGAAGTCAAAGCGAAATGCCTTTTCAAAACATTTTTTCAAACACACACACAGAAAGCAATTTTTAAAGATGAGCTAGAAGCAACTAAGAGCCCGTAGATAACTATGGATGGAAAGGGGTGCTAATACATTCCCTTTTCAAAACCTTCTCCCTTACTCAGAATCTAACGAAGGTCTTTTTATGTTCTTTTCACCTTCCCTTAATTGGATAAAAGAAAAGTCGGTGGCGACTCTTGCTATCCACAACATTTGTCATAAAAAGCAAAACAACCTCTCAAAAGTTAGTTCTCCCACCATATTACAGAACTAGCGATTGTCATACCCCAAAATTTGCCCTCCCACTTCTCAAAACATTTCATACATATATACTCAAGGATTCCTCAAAGGTTGATCAGACAAACCCTCTCCTAGACAATCAACCCAAACTAGGGTTTGGCAATTCTCAGATCAAGATGGACTTCCAACATCTCCAATGGTCACCATACCTCCTCATATGCTTCAAAGATTCTCCATGTCAAGTTTCAAGCCTTACAAGTCAAGTTTCCTCAGACAGTTGCTCAGATGGTTGAAAATCAGTTGTATTGGACAAAAAGTCAACTGTGGTCAACATACAGTCAAACTTCATAATTTTGGGTCAACATCCTCATTTTGAAGTTACATCCATCATTTGATCAAGGGTTGATCATGATTCATCAAGAAAACTCAAGATTTGCTCAAAAGTCAAGCTTTCTAAATTAGGGTTTCTTAGTGAAAAGTCAACCAAACTTTGACTGGGCATAACTTCTTCATACTTTCTCAGAAAGTTTTCCACCACCTCTTGTTTTGAAGGAAATTCAATTCTCTACAACTTCATGTCTCACAAGAATGTCCAAAAAATGCTTCATTTGAGAGGTATAGCTCAAAACATTACAGGTCATTTTCAAAGTCAACAAAAAGTCAACTTTTTGTTTTGAAGATATATTGAGCATGGTAACTCCAATTGAGATGAGACCAAAGAAATTGTTTAGAGGACTCTTAGAGCTTTCCAAAAAGTCCAAGAACACTCAAAAATGTGGAAAATTGAGCAAGTTACACCATTCACAAGTTGGGCAATTTTGAAAGAATGCATAAAGAGAGATACTTCAAAAAATCAAATCTTTTGCAAATGGGCCTACTTTTTCTTCATCCTAACTTATTCCTCATGCAATTAGGAGTATCCAAGCCCAATGCCACAAATTTTTATTTTATTTTTCTATTTAATTTGGAATTTATTCATTTAAATACAAGTTAAATTGAAAAATAAAGTATAAAATCCAAATTAATTGCAAATTTGATTTTTATTTCTTCTTTGTGATCCAATTAATACATTGAAAGCCAGCAAATTCGAAATTGGATCAAAATGGCAAGATTGGATTGAAATTGATCAAGTTTTGAAGATTTGATTTTTTGCAAAAAAATCAAATTTGATTATCATTGATTATTGATCAATTCTTTCCCAAATCAATCCCAAATCCATCCAGCATATATACTTGATGCATACCAATCACAAGAAGACAGAAAAATTGGCTCAAGAACCCTAGTTGCAAGCTCAAAAAACCGTGCCTCTCAAGCAAAGTGCAATCATACTTCCAGCCGTTTTCCATCGATTTTAAGGTGTCCAACAGATTCCTTGATATCTCTTGAGTCAATCCAGACCCTTACATTGCTCAAATCCATTCAGAATTGCAAAATCCGGAATCGGTTTGTTCTTGAAAATTTCAAAAAACGATTTCTCATATTCATGCATTATTAACACGATTTGTTGTTGTTTTTGTGATTAGTGTCAAGTTTGCAAACTTTCTGGGTGCTTTAATCGAATTTCCATGGCCGGGAGTGCAAGATACCATTGTTAGGGTTTCTGGGACCGATTTAGGGTTTCACGAAATACATAAAATTGGACAATGAGACCTGTACCATTGCATTCGGAATGACCTGAGGAATCGATCCATGGTCTTAGATATAATTTATATTATGTGTGCTGCGTTTTTGATTTTTGCCAGGAACCTTAGTGACGAACAATGGCCGACGCTAACTTTCAAATATTTGAAATGAAGAAGACGATGGTTGGCGCGAGTTCGTGGCGAAGGAGAAGGCAACGCGTGTATTCCATTAACTCCGTTTCCAAACAGTAAGACAGGCCAGCTCAGTTGGTCAAGGTGTGGGTTTTCAAAGTTTGAAGTTGTGTCCTGTGTTCGATCCCTGGCCATGGCATTTGGATTTTTAACAAGTTTGCATTTTGTTTCATATTTTCATATTTATTTTAATATTTCTATTCAATTTTAATTTCTTTTCTATATTTTATTCTGCATTGAAAAATTACCAAAAAAATATTTCTTTTTGCATTTATATTCTAAAAATCTTTATTTAATTTAATAAATTAAAAATACATTTTTTTTGCATGCATATTTATTTTATTTATAATTTAGCATTTAAATCATTGTAAATTCATTTTAAATTACTAAATTGCATTTAAAAAATCCCAAAAAATTATTTTAGCTTATTTATCTTATTTCCAGCATGTATTAATTTTCCCACATTAAAATTTGCATTTTTCTAACATTTTTTCTCTTGTTCGATTCATATTGCATTTTCCGATTTCTTCTTTTTATGAGTTGATCCGATTCAGACGATTTTCTCTTTATCATTTTATCATATTATTTTTCAATTATGTAACTGTATATGGGATGTAATAGTTTAATTTAGGATTTTATTTTCCGCATTCTTAAATTATGTATCTGCCCCAAAGCCTTGTAATAGCGTAGGACATTTACATTTCCGCACTTTACATTCCGCATTTTACTTTCCGCACCCTATAAATTGCTAGTAATTAGGCGTGTATGGCAAGACTAAAATTGAACATAGCCCACTAACTTCAAGATAAAATATTCTGAAATCAACACACTTCTTTCACACACGCACCCCTTAGGGTAATTCTCTCTCGATGCCTTTTCGATTTCAAATGGTCATGTCCCTCGAACGTAGAGGTATTCTAGCACCGTTGCCTTCCAAACAAATCATCATAGTCCCTTCGATACAAAGATCATAAGACCCACGATGTCGCCTCCGAATACATGATCTTGACCCTCGATTGTCGCCTACGAAAAATGATGATAGTCCCTTCGAATGTGCTAGGATACTTCCTACAAGTTGCTTTCTATGACCATCCGATGTCCCTTCGAATGTCCCGCTTACATCCAACGAATGGAGCTACCTACTAACTAATGGTATGGCTAGCGCTATTCTAAAGGAATGTAGAAGTACAAACAAAACGACCAATTCTGAGTGGGTAAATAAGTCTTTTAGTTGCTTGCTCTAAACCAAATGCTTTTCACACCACACACTCTTTTTCAAAGTTCAATTTCTTTTCAAAACGAAACATTTCCGAACACTTTGTATACACTCTTACATGAGTCATTACAAAGTCAAAGTGAAATGCCTTTTTTTCAAAACATCTTTGTCAAACACACAGAAAGCAATTTTAAAAAGTGATCTAGAGCAACTAAGAGCCCGTAGATAACTACGGATGGAAAGGGGTGCTGATACCTTCCCTTTTCATAACCATTCTCCCGAGCTCAGAATCTAACGAAGGTCTTTTTCTGTTACTTTTACCTTCCCTTAATTGGATAAAAATAAAAGTCGGTGGCGACTCTTGCTATCCGCACATTTGGATACAAAATCCTACAAAGTCGTTCACCGTATCACACATATGTTACCGGTCTTCCTTGGCGAAACTCTAAGGGAGGTGTGAGCTATCGAGTGATCTTCTTCTTCCTGTTGAGTGTATGGTACCTTGTTGGTCTTAGGCTTGACATAAGGAACCTGATTAGGATATCCATGTAGTCTATAGCAAAAAGGCTTTATGTGTCCAAACCTTCCACAATAATGACATCTCCATCTTTGAAAAATTTTCTTCATGTTTCTCTGATCTTGATGTTGAACCCAATGTTGTGACATATGCTTTGACACTGGTTTATTAGGTCTGTTCTTCTTCTTGTCATCAGCAAATTTCTTTGCAGTCACATATCCTGAACCAGACACATTTCCTACCTTATGTTGTGACATCTTCTTTGACATTGGTTTGCCAGGCCTGTTCTTCTTCTTGTCACCAGCAGGTTTCTTTGCAGCCACATATCCTAGACCATGCATATTTCCTGCATTTTATCGGATGAAGGATTTCTTCCAACTTATCGGTTCGGTTGTCGACATCTCGGCGAGACTTGGTCATCGATCAAGTTTGGAGTTCAACACTATAATTTCCTTGTTGAGATGACTTATAGTAGCGGTGTTTTCCTTCTTCTCGACCTCCAACTTCACATTCTCACCTCGACTTCACATTCTCCCTCCACTTCACAATTATCTTTTCATTTCTCATTTCTTGACATACTTGACGCCGATACGACTTCTAGTAAGTTTCACAAACTCTTCAAATGTCACTTCCTCATCGGAATCATTATCGAGTTACAAACTCGAGAGAGAAGCGATAACAAGTTTGGCGACTTCTTCTTGATTCACTTCACGAGTCACCATCGGACAAGTGACAACCATTCCTTTCTTTTGTTTCTTTAGAAAGGTAGGACATTCGACTCTAATATGCCCATATCCTTCACATCCATGACCTTTGGATTCCTCTGCTTTGACTCCCTTTTTCTTGGACTTGGATCTTATTGGAGTCATAGGTTACGCTAATGTCGATGGAATGTTCTTGACATTGGACCTTGACTTTGGATCAATTCTCTTGATGAGCTTGTTGAACTGTCTTCCAAGCATAGCTATTGCTTGAGATATCTTCTCTTCATCCTCCTCCTTGCATTCCTCTTGATTATTGGATACAAGGGCTATGCTCTTGTTCTTCTTGTCAACATTGTCACTGATCCCCATCTCAAATGTCTGAGGTGATCCAATAAGTTCATCAACCTTCAAGGTGCAGATATCCTGGGCTTCCTCTATAGCAGTCACTTTCATTGCAAACCTCTTAGGCAAGGATCTGAGAATCTTTCTCACCACTTTTCTTGACATCTTTTCTCCCAATGCTCACGAGGTGTTGGCAATCTCAAGATGTTCATGTGAAACTCATGAATGGTCTCATCTTCCTTCATCTTCAGATTCTCAAATTTGGTAGTGAGCATCTGAAGTCTTGACATTTTCACCTTGGAAGTACCCTCATGAGTGGTTTTGAGAGTGTCTCAAACATCCTTGACCAGTTCACACTGATGTACTAGTCTGAAGATATTTCTGTCAATTCCATTGAATAAGGCATTCAATGCTTTAGAATTGCCCAGTGCTAGCTCTTCTTCTTATTTGCTCCAATCTTCCTCAGGTTTCAGACTAGTAGTCCCATCTTTCTCAAGCTTGGTAGGATGTTTCCATCCTCTGTCAGCAGCTCTCTAAGCTTTAATGTCCATTGACTTCAAAAAGGCAACCATACGAGGTTTCCAGTAATCATAGTTAGATCCATCCAGAATGGGTGGTCTACTGCCAAATCCTCCTTCCTTGTCCATAACGCCAGAAACTATTATCCCTAGATCTCACCCAGAAATAACAGGCAGGGTGCCTACTCTGATGCCAATTGAAATTCCTGGCAGCAGATATGTGATGTCACAGAGAATGTTATGACACAATATCTGACACTCTGTTAACAATTCACACACAGTTAATTTAAACAGCAGTAAAGAACACAATCAATTGTTTACCCAGTTCAGTGTGTAGTTACACCTACATCCAGGGGCTACCAAGCCAGGGAGGAAATTCACTATTAGTAGAATTAATTCAGGAATAAACCTACCAGTTTATCTCCTTCACTTAAGACCTACCCAATGCAACTTCAATCTAAGTCCTACTTAGACCTGAGTTCCTACTCACTCCCCCTCAATCACAGCAGTGATATCAACCTATTGATTAATTGAATTGTGAAGACACTATTCAATAAACACACTTGATTTTGCTTCAAAGCTTTAATCAAGAGACACAACACTCGTGCTTCAAAGCTTTGAGTGATAAACAACCCTTACAACCAAATCCTAGTCCAAGGCACTTATCAATTGATAATTTCTTGGCTCACAAGAGTAACTAGAATACACAATTAACAACCTGCTAAATCTTCAATACAGTCCAGAGGCGCAGCAGCAGAGTAAGGGTTCTATTCCTATTATAGAAGCAATCCTGTAACTTCAGTTTTGGGCTTCCATAATAACAGTTAGGGTTCACTTAATTAATCCTAAAGACTTGGTCTTTTTAACAAAACAATTTAGGGTTAACTAAGATTAACCAAATAGCCACGTGAGCATGTAATCTAATAACATAAAACATAATAAAAATAGCTCAACAGAATTCCTGAAAACTCTTAGGAAAAAGATTCTGCAGAACAGCAAATGTCACACAGAATGTCATAACATCGGTTATGACATTAGTCAATTTTCTGCAGAATTCCAGCACAACAGTTTAGCTTCCAGTCTGAGTTGTACTTGAATCATTCTTCTTATGCAGAATTTATCTTCAACTCTGAATGTCATGACATCAGTCAAGACATTGTCAAATCCTAGTTTTACCAAAAATTAATGCCAACATAAAAACACTTACAGCTTGTGAGACATGAAGTTGTAGAGAATTGAATTCCCTTAAAAATGAGCTTTGATGGGAAGTTTCTGATAAAATATGTGAAAGTTATGCTTGGTCAAAGTTCTGTTGACTTTTGTCTAAAAAACCCTAACTTAGAAACTTTGACTTTTGATCAAATTTTGACTTTCCTTGAGGAATCATGGTCAACCCTTGTTCAAATGATGAATATTACTACAAAATATTGATGTTGACCAAAAATTATGAAGTTTGACTGTATGTTGACCATAGTTGACTTTCTGTCCAATATAGCTAATTTTCAACCATCTGAGCAATTGGATGAGCAAATTTGACTTGTAAGGCTTGAAACTTGACATGGTGATCCCTTGAAGCATATAATGAGGTATGATGACCACGTGGAGCCTTGGAAATTCATTATGACTTGAGAGAATCAAAACCCTAGCTTGGATTGATTGCTTAGAAGAGGATTTGTCTGGTCAACCCTTGTGAAATCCTTAAGTATGGAGATGTGAATTATCTTGAGAAGTAAGAGGGAAAATTTTGGGGTACGATAGTTTCCCCTGTTTAATCTTCTTGTACCGGAAGGGGTTAGATTGGTATGTTTTCCTTTTGTGACCTTAAGGTAGAAGATGATTGAACACTCGAGTACACCTGAAAATTTGCACTCATTGGTATTTGGAATAAGATCGCCAGTTGAAAATACGCTGGAATGGGCTTATAGATGCCATTTGGAGAAGCTAATGCTGGGGAGTGAGTCGTATGCTAGACTCTGCGTTCGTCTTTTGGATGAGAGAAATATCGGAGATGGGCTTAAAGATGCCATCTGGGGTAGTTGGTAATAAGAGAGAATCAGAATAAGCCTTTTGTCTTGGCTATTTCTAAAATGAATAGTTTTCAGCATGTGGATAGTTTTCCCATCTTGTTTAAGGTATTAATCCATTGTTTGCTATTTATTGGTAAAGTAGTCTGGTTTCAGAAGTTCATACCGCCAGATTTCTATAGATTAGTCGCCCTGTCTTGTTTCAGGAATTGACCTACAACCTGTTTTATTGGTAAACCCGTCTGGTTTCGGGAATTAATACTAGATTGGTCGCCTTGGTAGTTTCCCGGTCTTGTTTCGGGTGTTAATCTTTGACCCGTTGTCTGGAAATAATTTGCATGGTCGTTCAGATAGCTTTTACCTGCTGGGGAAATAAATCTTGACAGGATATGGTTAGTTCTATGCAGATTATGATGCATGCGAGTATATGACAATGTTCATGAATGATATATGCACACGTCATGATTTTTATGGGTAATGTATGAAGGTAGATGTTGTATTTCAAAACATATCCATCTTGAAGAAGATAGGAAAATTCTGTTGGAGATCTTTGATTTCTGCTTGGGGATGAAGTTGTTGAAAACCCTAACTAGGGATAAAGGAGATTCAGATTCCTCCGATGCACTATCTGACCAAGTTTCGAGTCTGGATATTGCTGCTGTTGGGGGAATGATAATCATTGAGAGATACTCAACTAAGGATGAATATCTTGTGTATAGACCTTGATGGGGGACGATGTGGTATAGAATAAGTTGTTACTGCTTGGAGACTGATGTAATTGGTTGATGTGTTACTGCTCGGGGACCAATGTAACATGATGACTTGAGAATGTAGATAAGTCTGATAGGATCATTGCTCGGGGACTGACGTGATGAATATAGAGGATCACTACTCGGGTACTAACGAGATGAAGTTGAAGTTGATAGAATCATTGCATGAGGACTAATGTGATGAAGATGATAAGATCACTGCTCGAGGACTAATGTGATGAATGTAGAGGATCACTGCTCGGGGACTAATGTGATGAAGTTTAAGCTGATAGGATCACTGCTTGGGACTAATGTGATGAAGATGATAGGATCACTGCTCGGGGACTAATGTGATAAATGTAGAGGATCACTGCTTGGGGACTAATATGATGAAGTTGATAGGATCACTGCTCGGAGACTAACGTGATGATGTTGAAATGTTTGAACACTGTTGGGAGGAGATGATAATGTAATACTTCGTTAGAGAAGATTTGTCTTTGTAGAGATGATCCTGTGGAGGTATTTCTTGTGAATGTGACTCTGTGGGGATGTATTGGTGACTTTAGTCATCATCTCAATTCCTACAGCATGTAGTAATTACTGTTTCTGTTTGCTTTTCATAAGTTTGTGAATATATGTTTATTGTCAGATTCATATAATCATTCAAAGCAATCATTGGACTTTATGCAAACAAAACAATGAAAATTAGAACTAGAAAAGAGGAATTTGCATTAAATTTGAAAAGTGGCCTATAGTCAGACAATTTGTATACAAGAGACAAATATCCTAGTAACAGGAAATTGTCATAATAGTAAAAAGCTATGTGGAAACAATCTTGTCGAGTTTCAACTATGTTATTGCTCATATATTTCCGACCATCTCATCTCCTTGTTGCCAAAAGATAGTGATTGAACTGATTTGCGCCATTAGAATCTTGAAGCTGATAGTAGTGTAGTCTGTAAGTAGGTGATCTGGACGAGACATAGTCGTACGCTTAAATCCCTAACTTTGACTAGACCGCCCCTTCGGGTTTTCAGTCTACCGAGATACCCTTTTTTTTCCAAGCCTCCATTGCAGGTTTTCGACTTGCCGGGTGTACATTTTTGTATATATATCCTTAACTTTTGCTCGAACCTTTTTGGTTCGATAGGATGCCCTTATTATTTCCTAGGCCAGTCAACCTAGCGGGTCTCGTTTATGCGTAGTATTTTTTGACTATGTCGTTCACAGGGTGCGGGAAGTCTTCTCCATCCATAGTGCTTAGTATCATATCTCCGTTGGAAAATACTGTATTGACTACAAATGGTCCCTCACAGGTGGGAGTCCATTTTCCCATGGGGTCACCTTGTGGAAAAATGATGTGCTTGACTACTAGATAACCGACTTGGTAGACTCGGTGCTTGAATTTTTTATTGAATGCTCTAATTGTTCGCTTCTGGTATATTTGTCCATGGCAGATGGCTACAAGCCGTTTTTCGTTGATCAAGTTGATCTGGTTAAGGCGAGTCTGGACCCATTCGTCTTCGTCTAACTCTGCATCCAAGAGTACTCTGATTGAGGGTATTTGAACCTTGATAGGTAGGACTACTTCCATACCATATACGAGAGAGAAGGGGGTTGTCCCTGTAGATGTTCGTATTGTAGTGCGATAACCGTGGAGAGAAAATGGCAACATCTAATGCCAATCCTTATAGGTCACTGTCATCTTCTGTATGATCTTCTTGAGATTCTTGTTGGCGGCTTCCACCACGTCGTTCATTTTTGGCCGATATGGAGAAGAGTTGTGATGCTTAATCTTGAACTACATGCAGAGTTCGGTGATCATTTTGTTATTGAGATTGGTACCGACAAATAAGATTATGCTTGATGAATCGAGCCATAACATTCTTGGTAACAGGTGCAAACGAGGCTGCTTCTACCCATTTGGTAAAGTAATCAATAGCAACAAGGATGAAACGATGTCCATTGGAAGCGGTGGGTTTGATCTCTCCAATCATGTCAATGCTCCACATTGTGAAAGGCCACGGAGTGGTTAGAACATTCAATGGGACTGGAGGTATGTGCACTTTGTCTGCATATATCTGGAATTTGTGACAAGATCGAGCATAGAGGTAACAATCAGCTTCCATGGTGAACCAATAGTAACCTGCTCTTAGAATCTTATTAGCCGTTATATGTCCACTAGAGTGGGAACCGAATGCGCCTTCATGTAACTCTTCCATGATTCGTTCTGCTGTTTTTTGATCTACACGGCGGAGTAAGCACAAGTCGTGATTGCGCTTGTATAAGATGTCGTTGCTGGGAAAGAATTTGGAGGCGAACGTTCTTAAGAACTTCTTATCATTGACAGATGCCCTTGCGGGATATTCCTGAGCCTTGAGATACCTCTTTACTTCGTAAAACCAAGGTTTCTCTTCTGTTCCTTCGGTATCATGTTCACAATAGTATGCTAGTTCGTATAGTCTTTCAATAGTAATTTGGGGAGATTCGTTGTCCCATTTGACCTTGAACATAGATGACATGGTAGCTAATGCGTCTGCCAACTGATTCTCTTCTTGTGGGATGTGATCAAAAGTGATTTCTTCGAAGTAAGGGATCAGATTCAACATATGCTCTCGATATGGAATGAGATTCGGATGCCTCATATCCCAGTCGCCTTTAATCTGACTGATCACCAAAGCTGAGTCTCCATACACTTGCAAGAATTTGATTCTTAAGTCAATAGCAGCTTTGATATCCATGATGCATACTTCGTATTCGGCCATGTTGTTGGTGCAGTCGAAACATAGTTTGGCGGTGAAAGGCGTGTATCCTCCTGTAGGAGATGTAATGATGGCGTCAATACAACTGCCAAGTGCATTTGAGGCTCCATCAAAAACAATGGTCCATCGGGATCCTGGTTCAAGTCCTTTGTCTGGTCCAGGTTCTTTGTAATCAGTGACTAACATAATATCCTCATCTAGAAACTTGGAATGCATATATTGATAGTCATCTACAGCTTGACGAGCCAAATGATCGGCTACTATAATTCCTTTGATCTCCTTCTAAGTAGTATACTGGATGTTGTATTTGGTCAAGATCATTTTCCATCTTGCTATTCTTCTAGAGAGAGCAGGTTTCTCGAATATGTATTTTATCGGATCCATCTTAGAGATCAACAAGGTAGTCTGAGTCAACATATACTGTCTTAGTCAGCGAGCAGCCCAAGCCAAAGTGCTGCAAGTTTTCTCAAGCTGTGAGTATCTTGTTTCACAGTCGGTAAACTTTTTGCGAAGGTAGTATATTGCATACTCTTTTCGACCAGACTCGTCATGTTGCCCCAACACACACCCCATTGAGTTCTCTAATACTGTGAAGTACATGATAAGATGTCTTTCTCTGACTGGTGGTATCAAGATAGGAGGATTTTGTAGGTACTCCTTGATTTTATCAAAAGTTGTCTGACAATCGTCGTTCCATTTCACTACTTGATCTTTCTTCAGTAACTTGAAGATTGGCTCACAAGTAGCAGTTAGATGTAATCTTGAAATGTAGTTTAGTCGTCCCAAGAAACCTCTGACTTGCTTCTCGGTATGGGGATCTAGCATTTCTTGAATAGTTTTAACCTTGGTAGGGTCAACTTTAATACCTTTACCACTGACAATGTATCCTAGGAGTTTACCGAATCTGACTCCATAGGTGCACTTGTTAGGATTAAGTCTTAGTCTATATTTCTTCAGTCTACCAAACAGCTTTCGCAAATGATCGAGATGTTCTTCTTCAGTTTGTGATCGAGCTATCATGTCGTCAATATAGACCTCTATCTCGTGATGAATCCTGTCATGGAATAAAGCTACCATGGCACGTTGATATGTGGTGTAACACCCCTTCTAAAATACCCCACGAATTTAATAAATAAATTAGAGTTAACATATAATAAAGGGCATTACAATTTATTAAAAACAAAAAAATCTCATTCAAAATGTCATGCTCACTGAAGAACTTTATTAAAATAGTCAAAAACTAATAATTATATTCTACACAGCGGAAAAATACCAATAATCGGAATAAAATTCAATTCATAATTTATTCCCAAAATAAATCAAAGAACAATGAGTACAAAACAAAACTCTCAGCCAAACGTTCCCCAGTGTTACAACTATCAGAGCATGACATTGACACGCAGATAACTAACTAGCACAACTCTATAAGTCATCCTCACCAATTCCTGAGCTGCTCACTTTAATCTAAAATCATCAAAGTAAGGGTGAGATTTCATCGCAATATAAAATGCATTATACGTTTCTAGAAACAACAGAACAATTCAATACATTATTCCACCCTCATTATCATAATCAGATTTCAGTACACAATTGCAATTCACACAATTAATTATGCACAATAACATCAACAATGAAATTATAACACCGGAAACCATCCTAACATGTTATAATTTCACACAAAATGCAAATGCAGACTCAATGCATGTGGTACCAAAACGTGAACTAAGTCACCAACATCGATTCGTCCATAATCACCCGGACATGAATCCAGCCTCACCACCCATAATCACCCGGGAACGGTTATTGGCAAAATCTCACTAATTCCGCACAATAGGAATTAGCTACAACCAGAATGTATATGCATGCACATCAAAAGCATGCAACATTCAAATAATGGAATATGATCACAACATTATTCCATACATAGTTAACACCATCAAACAGCACAACATAGTCATGCATATATAACATCCATCACAACACATGATATAACATCTATCAAGTATTTACAACATCAACGATGAACAACCACGGTAACAATGAATTCCTCATACGGGAAGCCATATTAATCCAACAAGATTCACTTACTAGGTTTTTAAAATGTTTTTATTGGATAATACATACTTCCGACTTTCCAACGGTTCCAACTATGACTAAATCGGAGTTACGATCGCAAAGATATGACCAAAACAATTTTCCAAAAGTTATGTTCTGTTTTGAGACAGTACCAGTCAATCCAAACACCCATGTGTCGACCCATACATGGCTTGTGTCGACTCAAGTAGCGTATGTGTCAACACATACGAAATTTAATTTTCTGTTTTCAAAAGTTTCGTCAGTATGAGTCAATACATACTCTCTTGTGTCGATACTATCATACCCCAAAATTTGCCCTCCAACTTCTCAAGACATTTCATACACCCATACTCAAGGATTCCTCAAGGGTTGATCAGACAAACTCTCTCCTAGACAATCAACCCAAACTAGGGTTTGGTATTTCTCAGATCAAGATGGACTTCCAACACCTCCAATGTTCATCATGCCTCCTCATATGCTTCAAAGATTCTCCATGACAAGTTTCAAGCTTCACAAGTCAAGTTTCCTCTGACAATTGCTCAGATGGTTGAAAATCAGTTGTATTGGACAAAAAGTCAACTGTGGCCAACATACAGTCAAACTTCATGATTTTTGGTCAACATCCTCATTTTGAAGTTACATTCATCATTTGATCAAGGGTTGATCATGATTCATCAAGAAAACTCAAGATTTGCTCAAAAGTCAAGCTTTCTAAATTAGGGTTTCTTAGTGAAAAGTCAACCAAACTTTGACTGGGCATAACTTCTTCATACTTTCTCAGAAAGTTTTCCACCACCTCTTGTTTTGAAGGAAATTCAATTCTCTACAACTTCATGTCTCACAAGAATGTTCAAAAAATGCTTCATTTGGAAGGTATGGATCAAAACATTATAGGTCTTTTTCAAAGTCAACAAAAAGTCAACATTTTGTTTTGAAGATATATTGAGCATGGAAACTCCAATTGAGATGAAACCAAAGAGGTTGGTTAGAGGACTCTTAGAGCTTTCCAAAAAGTTCAAGAACACTCAAAAATGTGGAACATTGAGCAAAATACACCTTGTGCAAGTTGGCCAATTTTGAAGAAGTGCACAAAGAGAGATACTTGTAAAAATCAAAATTTTTGCAAATGGGCCTAGTTTTTCTTCATTCAAACTTGTTCCTTATACAATTTGGAACATCCAAGCCCAATGCCACGAATTTTTACTTTATTTTTCTATTTAATTTGGATTTTATTCATTTAAATACAAATTAAATTCAAAAATAAGGTATAAAATCAAAATTAATTGCAAAATTGATTTTTCTCTCATCCTTATCCAAGCAACCCAAGAAAGCTGGAAAATTTCGAAATTTGATTTGATTTGGCAAGAAATTGAAGAAATTGGATCAAATAAGGAAGATTTGATTTTGTACAAAATCAAATATTTTTCACATTGATTAACCATTATTTGTTCCTCAAATCAGCTCAAATTCCATCCAATATAAATATACAATACATATCACACAAGAGAGAACAGAAAAATTACTTGGAGGAACCCTAACCTAACTCGAAAAAACCGTGCCTTTCAAGTAACTAGCAGCCCTTGTTCCAGCTTGTTTCAATTGGTTTTGAGGATCCAAACACGTTCCTTGACATCCCTTGAAGCATCCCAGACCTTTACATTGTCCAAAAACATCAAGAATTGCAAGAACGCGATTTCGGTTTGTCAAACTTTTTCCAAAATCGATTTCCATTATTCATGCATTTCTAACATGTTTTGTTGTTGTTTTTGTGATTAGAACGAAGCTTGGAAGCTTTCTGGGTGGTTTGATTGAATTTCCATGGCCTAGAACACGAATCACCATTGCTAGGGTTTTCGGCCTCGAATTAGGGCTTCTTTAAAACGGATAAATTGGACCATAAGACCACCACCATCGTGTTTAGAATTCAATTTGCAATCGATTCATGTACTCACAATTAATTTATATTACGTGTATGAGATTTTGAGAATTGCAGGGGCTATAGCGTCGCAGGCGCTATCTTTCAAAATTCAAAACAAAGAAGATGAAGCTTGGCGTGATTGGTGCAATCGGGGCGACACCGTTTACAATTCATTCGCTCCGGTTTTCAAACACTTGTGCATGCCAGCTCAGTTGGTCAAGGCGTGGGTTTGTGAAGGCAAGGTCCTGAGTTCGATTCCCAGCCACGGCAAAGTGATTTTTACATGTTTTGCAATTTTCTCTATTTTCTTATTTTCTTTAATATTTTCATGTTAATTTAATTTATCTTTCATAATTTTTATCATGCATTTAAAAACACCAAAAATATTTATTTTTGCATACATGTCGAGAAAATGTTTATTTAATTTTAAAATTAAAAATATTATTTTGCATGCATATTTAATTTAATTTCAATTTTATCATTTAAATCACTTTTAATTGATTTTTAATTATTAAATTAACTCCAAAAAATCCCAAAAAATTATTTTAGCATATTAATTTTATTTCCAGCATGAAAACTTTTTCTCATTCAAAAATTATTATTTTTACTAACATTTTCCTCTTATTCAATTTTCTCGTATTTCCCGATTTTTCATCTGTTCACAGGTTATCTCGTTTCGGACAATTTTTTATCGTTTTCTTTTCATATTATGTAATTGCCTATGGGATGCAATAGTTTAATTAGGACTTTTATTTTCCGCATTTTAAATTATGTATCTGCCCCAAAGCCATGTAATACCGTAGGACATTTATTTTCCGCACTTTACTTTCCGCAATTTAATTTCCGCATCCTAGAAACTGCTAGTAATTAGGCGTGTATGGCAAGATTAAAATCAACATAGCTCACTCTAATTCTCAAGATAAAAATACCTGAAATCAACACACTCTTTCACACATGTACCCCTTAGGGTAATTCTCTCTCGTTGCCTTTACGAATTCAAATGGTCATGTTCCTCGAATGTAGAGGTATTCTAGCACCGTTTCCTTCAAAACAAATCATCATAGTCCCTTCGATACAAAGATCATAGACCCACGACATCGCCTACGAATACATGATCTTGACCCTCGATTGTCGCCTACGAAAAATGATGATAGTCCCTTCGAATGTGCTAGGATACTTCCTACAAGTTGCTTTCTATGACCATCCGATGTCCCTTCGAATGTCCCTCTACATCCAACGAATGGGGTTACCTACCAACTAATGGTATGGATAGCACTATTCTAAAGGAACGTAAAATAACACGAAAACGACCAATTCTGAGTAGGTAATAAGACTTTTAGTTGCTTGCTCTATCAAAATACTTTTTTGCACCTCACACTTTTTTGTCAAAGTTCAAACTCTTTTCAAAAACGAAACATTTTCGAACACTTTGTATACATTCCTACATGAATCATTACAAAGTCAAAGCGAAATGCCTTTTCAAAACATTTTTGTCAAACACACAGAAAGCACAATTTTTAAAGTGATCTAAGAGCAACTAAGACCCCGTAGATAACTACGGATGGAAAGGGGTGCTAATACCTTCCCTTTTCATAACCTTCTCCCTTACTCAGAATCTAACGAAGGTCTTTTTCTGTACTTTTTACCTTCCCTTAATTGGATAAAAGAAAAGTCGGTGGCGACTCTTGCTATCCGCACATTTGCGATACAAAACCTACAAAGTCAGTTCACCGTATTACAGATACAAAACTTTCTTGTGTCGATACATAACTCGTATGTGTCGATCCAAGCTTCCGAAAAGTGCCTCATGAGTCGATGCAAAGGCTTATGTGTCGACTCATGCTGCGTATTTTCTTCCAAAAACCAGATTTTCCCACTGTTTGCAATTCCAATCAACCAAAATCTTTTCCAACATTCAAAGTACAACATATGCAGTAAAAATTATGCATTCTTACATACAATTAACAATAGAATTACACTCCCTAATCAATCCACAACATCAATCTACGCATAGTAACAATCACTATGTATTCCAATTGGGGTTTTTACGTCAGACCACATCGTTACGGCATAACCTAGAAAATCCTAAATTGGGATTCCTAACGTATTATTCAATCCTATTGATTATCAAAACCCATAAGGCATAACAATCGGATAAAATCACCCCTTACCTTGCGATGATTCTTCGAATTACGATGCTTTGACTTTTCTCCTCTTTCTCTTCTCTTCTCCAATGTACGTATGATAGAAAACCTTCAATTCTTCTCACTTTTCCTCTTATTCCTTATTTTATTCCTTTTATTATTCCAAATAATAAAAATAAAACAATTAGAATAATTAGAGTTTTTTACTCCTCACACCCTCCAATTTAACTTCACAACCCAACACTTCCATTTATTTAATTAATTAATTAAATCTAATAATCCAAAAATAATAATAATTAAACTTTTAATTAAATTAATAATTAAAATTTTAATTATTTAATAGTTGAATTATTTGGGGTGTCACATGTGGCGCCAGTGTTCTTCAGCCCGAACTGCATGACTTTGTAACAGAATGTGCCCCACTATGTAACGAAAGTAGTCTTTTCCATGTCTTCGGGAGCCATTTTGATCTGATTGTAACCGGAGAAACCATCCATGAAGGAGAAAACTTTATGTTGAGTGATGTTATTAACCAGGACATCAATATGTGGAAGTGGGAAACCGTCTTTCGGAATGCTTTGTTCAGATCTCAGTAGTCCACACACATACGTACTTTTCCATCCTTCTTAGGAGTAGAACCACGTGGATAAGAAGTAGGCATTGATGTTTCACAACTTCGACTTTTATTTTCTCGGACATCTCAGGACGCATACGAAGAACCTTCTGCTTCACAGGGAGAAAACCTTATTTCGTCGGTAGTTGGTGTACCACAATGTCAATGTCTAAACCTGGCATGTCTTCGTAGGACCAAGCAAAAATCTCGATATATTCTCACAGCATCTAGACCAATATCCCTTTGACATTGCTCTCAAGACCTGCTCATATCTTGATTTCCATTTTGTCTTCGTCGGTACCTAGATTCACAACCTCGACTGGCTCCTTGTGTGGCTGTATAACCTAGTCTTCCTGTTGTAGTAGTTTGGCAAGTTTTCCTAGAACTTCACAATCTTCCTCACCTTCGTCTTCAGCTTGGTAGATCAGATTATCGAAGTCATATTTAGCAATAGCAGAGTCGTTATCGACGAGATTCTGAGTGAATCTGCAATGTATTATGTGGATGTGTGTAAGAACACATAGCTTTTTGAAAGAGTGATAAAGTAAAAAGAAAGACAAAGAGCACAATATTTGAATGCAAAAGTCCAATGATTTGTTGAATGAAAATTTGTGAAGGATAAATAATAACCCTCACAAACGAGCCGTGGTGCCCCGGGAAAGACACTAGGCTTAAAGATTATTGTTCGAAAGCATAAAAGCAGAAAAAGCAATTACTCCTGTCTAAAGGAGATTGGTATAACATCTTCAGTCTTCCAATTGGTGAGTCCGTCGTCTGGAGTTGGGAAGATCCAATTGTTGATGTCGAAGTCACCATCGTCGTCTTCTATAGCATGGACTCCGCTTTTGTTGATGTGGAAAGGAAGTTTGTGTCATACCCCAAAATTTTCCCTCCTACTTCTCAAGACATTCCACATCTCCATACTCAAGGATTTCACAAGGATTAACCAGATAAACCCTTTCTTAAGCAATCAACCCAAACTAGGGTTTGGCTATCCTCAAGCCAGGGTGAGCCTCCAACACTTCTAGTCGTCATCATGCCTCATCATATGCTTCAGAGAATCTCCATGTCAAGTTTCAAGCCTTACAAGTCAAGTTTCCTCAAACAATTGCTCAGATGGTTGAAAATCAGTTGTATTGAACAAAACGTCAACTGTGGTCAACATACAGTCAAACTTCATGATTTTTGTTCAACATCAATATTTTGAAGTGATATTCATCATTTTATCAAGGGTTGATCATGATTCATCAAGAAAACTCAAGATTTGATCAAAAGTCAAAGTTTCCAAATTAGGGTTTTTGAAGAAAAGTCAACAGAACTTTGACCAAGCATAACTTTCACGTACTTTATTAGAAATTTTTCCACAACAACTCATTTTGAAGAGAATTCAATTCTCTACAACTTCATGCCTCACAAGCATGGGCAGAAAATGCTTCATTTGGAAGATATGGATCAAAACATTATAGGTCCTTTTCAAAGTCAACAAATAGTAAACGTTTTGTAAAGAAGTGTTATTGAGAATGGAAACTTCAATTGAGTTGAAACCAAAGAGGTTGTTTAGAGGACATCTAGAGATTTCCAAAAAGTCCAAGAACACCCAAAAATGTTTAAAATTGAGCAAGATGCACCTTGCACAAGTTGAGCATTTTTTAAGAGGTGCACAAAGAGAAATACTTTACAAATGCAAATTTTTTTCAAATGGGCTTATAATTTTATGATCCAAACTAGATCATAATGTTATCCATGACCTCTTTACACTTTTCCACGAACTTTTCTTATTTTTTTTTAATTTATCTTTGAATTTAAAGCATTTAATTCAATTTTAAATTAAATAAAATATAAAAGCAAGGTATAAAACAAGTTGGGTTAGATTTCTGTCTATCTTCAGGACCAAGGAAGCCCACAATACATGCCAAATTCGGGTAAGATCATACAAGGAAGAGAAAATACAATTTTGGAAAGATTTGATGGAAATTAACAAGAAAATATTTTTGCATTCAAAGCCATATTTTTTTCATTCTTTTTGATCAAATATCTTGCTCTATAAATATATAACACATTCACAAGACCAGAGGACGAAACCCTAGCCTCATGAGCCAACCCTAAAAATCACAAAATTCTCTCAAAGTTGTAATTTTCGAAATCCTATTTGCAGCCACTTTCAAGCCTTCTCATTGATCCATTCGTGTTCCTGAGTTTTCCAGCAATCAATCCCAGCCCTTACACGAAGCCAAAGCATCCCAGATCGTGCCACACAAGTCTCACCGGTTTGGTATTTTTCTCAAATTCGATTTTCATATCTCATGCATTATTAACTGTTTTCGATTATTTGTATGAACTCAGGACATCCATTAGAACGTGTTTGATACATTACATGCAGGCTTTAACGTAGGAATAAGGATCTGCCATTGTTAGGGCAGTTCGAGTTACTTTCTTCGAAACTCATCATACATGCGTTTTCAGGCCAAAACGATGGCACCATTGAACTCGCAGGGGTCGAATTAGGGGGATAGGGTTCTTCTTTTGCTTTGATTTTGTCTATTTTGCAGGATCGACCGTTGTGGTTACCGGAGAGGACGACCGGAGCCCTAGCTCCGGCGTCGCTGAATTGTTTGACTCAGGCGAGGCATGCGTGAAAGGATGGCGCATTCTGATTCGTTCTCACGTTACAACCGGGTCCCACGTTTGACTGTGTTTGAAAATTCCAAAATAAGACACGTTAACACTTATAACCAATTGCTTGCAGGTTTAAAACAACTAATACAACTAGCTCAGATGGTAAACACGCGCCTGGTATACCCAGAGGGTCCTGGGTTCGATCCTGGCATCCTCACTTTCTTTTTTATAACTTTGCAAACTAACCAATTTTTCTATATTTTTTCATATTTTTCTATCTTAATTTAATTTCTTTCCAAATAATTTTCTCATGCATTAAAAATTCACCAAAAATATTTCCTTTTTGCATTTAGGTCAGAAAAATGTTTATTTAATTTTTGACATAAAAATTAATATTTTTGCATGCATATTTTAATTAATTGTTAATTAACCATAAAATTGACTTATAATTACTTTTTCTCATTAAAACCAATCCAGAAAATTCCCAAAATATTATTCTATCATCTAATTAGGATTACTAACCTAAAAACCTTATTTCTACTAATTTCCAAAACATTTTGCTAACATTTTCTTATTTTTTCGATTATCTATTTCTTATTCCGCATTTACAATTCTAGAAAGGATGTATAGGTCGCAAAGTTTTTATCATGTAATAGCGTAGATTTATATTTTCTGTCTTTACTTTCCGCACTCCTATATTATGTAACTGCCCCAAAGCCATGTAATAGCGTAGGACATTTACTTTAAGCACTTTACTTTCCGCAATTTACTTTCTGCACCCTATAAACTGCTAGTAACTAGGCGTGTATGGCAAAATAAAAACGAACATAGATCACTTCTAATTGCAAGATAATATATCTGAATTTAACACTCTCTCTTCACACATGCACCCCCTAGAGTATTCTCTCTCGTTGCCTTTCGAATTAATGGTCAAGTCCCTCGAACGTAGAGGTATCCTAGCACCGTTGCCTACAAACATATCATCATAGTCCCTTGAATAAAAGATCATGAGTCCCTCGACGTGGCCTACGAAAACATGATCTCGTCCCTCGATTGTTGCCTACGAAAAATGATGATCGTTCCTTCGAATGTGCTAGGATACTCCTACAAGTTGCCTTCTATGACCATCCGATGTCCCTTCGAATGTCCCTTCTACATCCAACGAATAGGGTTACCTACCAACTAATGGTATGGATAACACTATTCTAAAGGAAGGTAAAACAACACGAAAACGACCATTCTGAGTAGGTAATAAGACTTTTAGTTGCTTGCTCTATCAAAATACTTTTCACACCTCACACTTTTGTCAAAGTTCAAACTCTTTTCAAAAACGAAACATTTCCGAACACTTCGTATACATTCCAGCGTGAATCATTACGAAGTCAAAGCGAAATGCCTTTTCAAAACATTTTTTCAAACACACACACAGAAAGCAATTTTTAAAGATGAGCTAGAAGCAACTAAGAGCCCGTAGATAACTATGGATGGAAAGGGGTGCTAATACATTCCCTTTTCAAAACCTTCTCCCTTACTCAGAATCTAACGAAGGTCTTTTTATGTTCTTTTCACCTTCCCTTAATTGGATAAAAGAAAAGTCGGTGGCGACTCTTGCTATCCACAACATTTGTCATAAAAAGCAAAACAACCTCTCAAAAGTTAGTTCTCCCACCATATTACAGAACTAGCGATTGTCATACCCCAAAATTTGCCCTCCCACTTCTCAAAACATTTCATACATATATACTCAAGGATTCCTCAAAGGTTGATCAGACAAACCCTCTCCTAGACAATCAACCCAAACTAGGGTTTGGCAATTCTCAGATCAAGATGGACTTCCAACATCTCCAATGGTCACCATACCTCCTCATATGCTTCAAAGATTCTCCATGTCAAGTTTCAAGCCTTACAAGTCAAGTTTCCTCAGACAGTTGCTCAGATGGTTGAAAATCAGTTGTATTGGACAAAAAGTCAACTGTGCTCAACATACAGTCAAAGTTCATGATTTTTGGTCAACATCCTCATTTTGAAGTTACATTCATCATTTGATCAAGGGTTGATCATGATTCATCAAGAAAACTAAAGATTTGCTCAAAAAGTCAAACTTTCCAAATTAGGGTTTCTCAATGAAAAGTCAACTGAACTTTGACTGAGCATAACTTCTTCATACTTTCTCAGAAATTTTTCCACCACCTCTCATTTTGAAGAGAATTCAATTCTCTACAACTTCATGTCTCACAAGAATGTTCCAAAAATGCTTCATTTTGAAGATATGATTCAAAATAGTACAGGTCCTTTTCAAAGTCAACAAAAAGTCAACTTTTTGTAATGAAGTTTTATTGAGCATGGAAACTCCAATTGAGATGAAACCAAAGAGGTTGTTTAGAGGACACCTAGAGCTTTATAAAAAGTCAAAGAACACTCATAAATGTGGAAAATTGAGCAAAATACACCTTGCAAAAGTTGGGCATTTTTGAAGAGGTGCACAAAGAGAAATACTTGTCAAAATCCAAAATTTTGCAAATGGGCCTAGTTTTTCTTGGTTTAAACTTGTTCCTCAGCTTATTTGGAACCTCCAAGCCAAATGCCATGAACTTTGTCTTTATTTTTCTATTTAATTTGAATTTTATTCATTTAAAAACAAATTAAATTAAAAAATAAGGTATAAAATCAAAATTAAATGCGAAGTTGATTTTTCTCTCATTCTTGAGATCCAAGCAACTCACACAAGCTGGAAAATTTCGAAATTTGCATTGATTTGGCAAGAAATTGATTGAAATTGGATCAAAAAAGGAAGATTTGATTTTGTACAAAATCAAATAATTTTTGCATTGATTGATCAATATTTGTTCTTCAATTCAGCCCAAAATCCATCCACTATAAATATACAATGCATACAATATGAAAAAGAACAGAGAAATTGCCTCAAGAACCCTATTCCAAAGTCAAAAAAATCGTGTCCTTGAAGGTATCTGCAGCCCTAGTTCCAGTGGATTTCAGTTGATTTTTAGCATTCCATCACATTCCTTGGAGTCTTTAGAGTCGATCCAGACCTTTACAAGTTGCAAAACCATCAAGAAACACGAAATTCAGAATTCGGTTTGTTAACTTTTTTCCAAAATTGATTTTTGATTATCATGCATTTTTAACGTGTTTTGATGTTTGTTTTGTGTTTAGAACAAAGTTTGCAAGCTTTCTGGATAGTTCAATTGCATTTTCGTGGCCTGAAACATGATTCACCATAGTTAGGGTTTTCTGAACCGATTTAGGGTTTCTCTAAATACGAAAAATTGGACGAAACCGATACCGCCATCGTGCTCAGAACGATGTTTCCAATCGAACCATGGCTTTGAATTTCATTTATATTGCTTGTATTGGATTTTTGATATTTGCAGGGGCCATAGCGTCGAACTCAGCCGGCGCTAAGTTTTCAAAAATTCAAACGAAGAAGATGAAGATCTTCGTGCGTGTTTTGGGCAATTAGAAGGCAACAACGTTTAAAAACAATTCGTTTCAATTCTTAAACACGTGGACGCTCTAGCTCAGTTGGTCATGGCAGCGCGTGTGTGAAGCAAGGGACACCGGTTCGAGCATGGGCAGGACCAAATATTTTTTACAAGTTTGCAAAACTAATTCTTATTTTTCTATTTTCTTCAATATTTTCCATCTAATTTAATTTATCTTTAATATTTTTTACCATGCATCTAAAAAACTCCTAAAAGATTTCTTTTTTGCATTATCATCAGAAAAATGTTTATTTAATTTTTAAAATTAAAATTATTATTTTTGCATGCATATTTTATTTAATTATTAATTAATCATTTAAATGACTTTTAATTGTTTTTAAATTATCAAATCGATTCCGAAAATTACCAAAAATTTATCTTATCACCTTATTGTCATTACTAACATAAAACCTTTTTCCTCATTCAAAAATGTTTCTTTTTGCTAACATTTTCCTCTTATGCAATTTTCTCGTATTTCCGATTATGTATCTGTTCACAGGTTGTAACGCTTCGGACGATTTTTCTCGCTTTTCTTTTTCAATTATGTAACTGCCTATGGGATGTAATAGTTTAATTAGGACTTTTATTTTCCGCACTCTTATTATGTAACTGCCCCAAAGCCATGTAATAGCGTAGGACTTTACCTTTCCGCATTTTATATTTCAGCAATTTATTTTCCGCACCCTATAAACTGCTAGTAATTAGGTGTGTATGGCAAGATAAAATCGGACATAGATCACTCATAATTTCAAGATAACATATATTTGAATTGACACACTCTTTTCACACATGCACCCCTTAGGGTAATTCTCTCTCGTTGCCTTTACGAATACAAATGGTCAAGTCCCTCGAACGTAGAGGTATCCTAGCACCGTTGCCTACAAACAAATCATCACAGTCCCTTCGATACGAAGATCATAGACCCACGATGTCGCCTACGAATACATGATCTTGACCCTCGATTGTCGCCTACGAAAAGTGATGATAGTCCCTTCGAATGTGCTAGGATACTTCCTACAAGTTGCCTTCTATGACCATCCGATGTCCCTTCGAATGTCCCTCTACATCCAACGAATAGGGTTACCTACCAACTAATGGTATGGATAGCACTATTCTAAGGGAACGTAAAACAACATGAAAACGACCATTCTGAGTAGGTAATAAGACTTTTAGTTGCTTGCTCTATCAAAATACTTTTTTACACCTTACTCTTTTGTCAAAGTTCAAACTCTTTTCAAAAACGAAACATTTCCGAACACTTTGTATACATTCCTACATGAATCATTACAAAGTCAAAGCGAAATGCCTTTTTCAAAACATTTTTGTCAAACACACAGAAAGAACATTTTGAAAATGATCTAAGAGCAACTAAGAGCCCGTAGAAAACTACGGATGGAAAGGGGTGCTAATACCTTCCCTTTTCATAACCTTCTCCCTTACTTAGAATCTAACGAAGGTGTTTTCCTGTTCTTTTCACCTTCCCTTAATTGGATAAAAGAAAAGTCGGTGGCGACTCTTGTGACACCCCGATTTAATTCGAATATTAAATAATAAGGAATTTAATTATTTAATTAATTAAAGGCTTAATTATTTATATTTTTGGATTTAATTGGATTAATTGAAGAAAGAAGGGTTGGAGGTGTGCAGAGTAAATAGTGGGTGTGAGGAGCAAATCACTCTACTTTTACTAATTATTAATTATGTGTTTTATTTGGAAATAATAAAGGAATATAACAAGGGTTATAAAAAGGAAAAGAAGGAAAAGGAGTCTTTTTGGGAAAAGTTATTTTCACATAGAATTGGAGAAGAGAAGAGAAGAGAGGAAAAAGCCAACGCCGAGGAAATCGAAGATCATCGCGAGGTAAGGGGTGATTTCATTCGGTTTTAATGCCTTATGGGTTTTGGGAATCAACCGGATGATTGGGTATGTTAGGAAGTTTGATTTTTGATGAATATAGGTTTGTAGGATTAAACCCTATTTTGTGTCAGATTATAGAATTAAGATCAATAGTGTGTCGAACAATTGATAAGAATGATGAAACAATGATACATGATGTTGTATTGGTGTATAATGGTCGTAAACTGGTGTTTCTAATGTTATAAGTTATATGGAAATGATTGGAAGTGATGAAAAATGCATAAATGCTGTCAAAATAGAAGATTTTGGGTCTGCAGGTCGTGGGAACTGGTTCCCTGTGGGGAGGAACCGGGTTCCCAGTGTTGAAATTTCAAAAACTGGGCATTTTGTACGTAGGAACCGGTTCCCAGTGGGGTAGGAACCGGGTTCCCATACAAATTCCAGGAGGCGTGTGTTTTCAAAAAAATGGGAACCGGGTTGTACCAGGGTAGGAACCGGGTTCCACTGTATTGAGTTCAAAAATACTTAAACTTCAAAAATTCATATTTTCCAAACCGTAACTCCGATTCGAGTGCCGTTTTCGGCATTATTTCTTAAATTAAAAATACTATCTTTTAAAAAGAGAAAAATATTATTTTTGTGAAAATTATTTTAAAAGTGTCGAGTTCCCGATTTTTGAAACGTTGATGGTTAAGGACAAAGGAGAATGGGTTATGAATTGTTTGATTTAATGAATGAGGACTGATACTTATGCGTTGTGCCTGCTATCCATTATGATTGAGATGTGATCATGTGATATAATGGTTATATTGTTTGACAAGTTGAATGAAGATTGACGCTTATGTGATGTTTTCCTTATTGTTTATTCATGATTGTATTGATATCATGGGTTGTTGTCGATGTTGTAAATTTATGATGATTGTTGATCTCAGTTGTTATTGTTGTACATATTGGTGATAGTCTTACTAATTGAAGGGTAAGCGTTTGGCATAGTTATGCTTTGTGATAATTTATTTCATGATTATGTTGTTATCATGTGATACTCGTTGATGTTGGCATTATGTGGAATCATGTTGTGATCATATGTCGTTGAATTGATGTTGCATGCTTTTATGATGCATGCATAAGAATTGTTAATTGGTTCATTCCCATTGTGCGGAAGTGAACTTGCAGAGCCAATAGACTTACCAGGATGTGAGGTAGTGAGGCTAGATTCTTGACTCAGTGTTCTGGGCGAATCATGGATTTTCGCTGTTTCCCAAGTGTGATGGAACAGAGGGTGAACTCGGTTCACGTTTTGGTACCACATGCATAGAGTCTGCATTGCATATTGGATTGTAACATGCTAGGATGATTTCCAGTGTTGCAATTTCCATTGTTTGTTATATTACATGTTCATTGAGTGAGATGCCTTTGTGAATTGACTACGACTATGTGTTTGGATAATGGATTAATGTATTCAATTATTCTGTTCTATTTAAAAACGTATAATGCATTTTATATTGGATAGAAATCTCACCCTTACTTTGATGATTTCAGATTTGAAGTGATTAGCTGCTTGGAACCAGTGAGGATAACTTCTAGAGTCGAGTCATTAGTTAATCCACATGTCAGTGTCGTGCTCTGGTAGATGTAACACTGGGGAAACGTTTGATTCAGATCCTTTTGGATATTAAATATTAGTTTTGATTAATGTTTCAATTTATTGTCCTTGAATAATTATGAATGTCGTATTCAGGAGTTGTTATGTTTCATTTCCGCTGTTAAACATAACTTTTGGTATTATTATTTAAAGATTTCCTTCAATGAAAGCATGACATCTGTTTGGTTATAATTTTGAATTATATTAAAAATTGTGATGCCTCTTGATATGTAATAAATACTCTGATTATTAAATTATAAAACACGGGTAATTAGAAGGGGTGTTACAACTCTTGCTATCCGCACATTTGCGATACAAAAATCTCAAAGTCAGTTCACCGTATTACAGGCGGCGACTGGGAGACACCTAAAGAGAATGCCTTAGGGATTTCTAGATCACTTTTACTGTTTTCAGTTTGATTTGTATGTTTTATCTTTAAGGGTTGCTTGGGTATTATACTTGTGGGGGATCCTACACCCGGATCCAGGTTTCCTTTTAGGTAAGTAGCAATAAATCGTCGCGACCGTTAGACGTATATCGAAACGGTCAACATGATGGCTACGTTAGGGTGACACTTTGGATGTCCTGATACTCTTCATTTCCAAGTTGAGGATAGTATTTGGCTTATGCGTGGTGTCATCAGCACTAACTCAACTTTTAGAACCCTAATTGACCCATCTTGGCCATTAGAAGGTAGTGAGATGGCTGGCTTTGGTGCAGACTAAGGTTGGGCGATACTCGATGCTACGCTCATTAAGATCGAGACTTTTGGGATATTTTCGGTCGACCACTTGGTAGTCGTATTGAAATAAGCGCCTATGAGAAAGATCAATGATATGAGATTCCTAGAACCGGTTACTATTATAGGACGGGATGAACCAACTCAAACTTTTGGTGGGGTAATCACCTATACCTCATGCAAGCCTTAAACCTAGGCTCATTGTGTGAATTATTTGTGTGTGCTAAACATGACATCATGACATCATCGCATTGCATATCATTTCTAACTATTTCAAGGACCTAGGATTTATCTTTGCTCTGTTTTGGGATTATGGCTTCTAGAAAGACTATCCGAATCAACTTCATGGGTATACCT
This sequence comes from Vicia sativa, assembly GCA_021764765.1. NCBI lineage: Eukaryota > Viridiplantae > Streptophyta > Magnoliopsida > Fabales > Fabaceae > Vicia > Vicia sativa. Next base: position 117,111,337 of record CM038795.1, on the reverse strand, counting down.
TCTCACTCAAAGAATTGGTTTGAAATTCGATCATGCTCGGTTCATCAAAAGACATGGTTATCTACTTGACTTGGTTACCTCCGGTTTTGAAGAAGATATTATGCGTGTCCTATTCCAGTTCTTTGATCTGAAACATCATTGCTTTACATTCCCAGATTATCAGTTGGTTCCTACCTTGGAAGAGTTCTCTAAGCTACTTGGGGTACATATTCTTGACCAAACGCCATTCACCGGTTTAGAAAAGGTTCCTAGGTACGAAGACATTGCATCAGCATTACACCTAAAGCGCTCAGACATTGAAGCTAATTGGGAAACAAGAAGCGGAGTTAAGGGTTTACTTGCCAAGTTCTTAATTAAGAAAGCCCGAGAGTTCCTCAAAGTTATGAGTTTCCATGCATTCGAAGACATTATGGCCTTGTTAATCTATGGTTTGGTTCTATTCCCTAACTCGGATCAATTCATCGATGTCAACGCCATCAAGTTGTTTCTTACTCGCAATCCTGTGCCTACTTTACTTGGAGATATTCTGCATTCTCTCCACACTCGTACTACTAAGAGACAAGGAACTCTCATGTGTTGTATACCGTTACTTTCCAGGTGGTGTATTTCGCACCTTTCTCCATCAGTTTTGAAGAATGAACAAAGATTGAAGTGGTCTCAAAGGCTAATGTCCCTCTCTCACTCAGATATCCGTTGGTGTCTTTTCTCTCAAAAGGACTTCACTTTCATTGAACATTGTGGAGAATTCCCTAATGTACCACTACTTGGTATAAGGGGAGGTATTACTTACAACCCTTCTTTAGCTCTACGTCAGTTTGGTTTTGCTCGAAGGGATGGTCCTCATGATATGCTTCTCCAAGATATTGTGTTCGACTACAACCATGATCTCTAGAATTACCGTTGAAGGTTCATACACGCATGGGGAATGGTAAAGAAGATTGATACTAAGACTTTGGGGCACCAAAACTCCATTCCTTGGGAACCTTACCTCAAATGGGTGTGAGCTCGAGCTCAAAACCTCATGATGCCATTCACGCGTGTTTTACCAGTAATTATGGAACCTGTTGCTATAGGTGACGTACCTATCTTGTTCTCCATCGACATGCCTCGATTTTGAAGACTTGAAGAGATCCTGGATTCAACTAAAAGAAGAAAGGGATACATTTGAAGCTTAGTGCTATGCAAGCGAGAAGAAGGTACTAGAGTTGTCAAAGCTACTTCACGAGGAGCGAAACCTCAATGCCTACCTCGGCACCAAGAGGAAGCGCCCTTGGGAGACTTAGAGCTTTAGGATTTTTATGCTTTTCTTTTATTGTTTTGAACTATCTTTTGTACTTAAAAAGAAAAAGAATAAAAAGAGAACTAATAAATGTTTGTTCGTGCTTGTTTAACAAATTTAAATCTCTAAGGTCCTTGAAAACATTGCATTGCATTTGCATAAACAGCATATCATGGCATAGCATCTCATACAGTACATTGAAGATCGGTTTCTCATTTTCTCGCTATTTATTTTAGCGAAATGGCTCTTGAGCAGTATCAAAGATCTCCGAGCTCGAATGCTCGGTTCGGAGATGTTCACTAGCTTGGTCCAAGGCCAAGAAGATCTGAAGAAGCTCATCAACAGAAAGAAAAGGGTCGTTGGTGTTCTCAACATGGGCAGACGTTACAAAGGTGGTCCTAAAGTGGTTAGCCGGATAGAGCTCTCAGAAGGGAGTGTCAAGACTGAGGGAAGTGTCAAGGGACATGAAGAAGACCAGCGTGAGCTGAGAAGGACAAAGAAGATCACTATGATAATGACCGTACTCGATGAAGATGACAAGTATAAGCAACTTGAAGACCGTCGAATCTTGTAGAAAACACGAAGATGTCGGGCTGAATTTTGATGATTTGAGTCTTGTCCACGGTGTGGTGATTCCTCACAAGTTCAAGGTTCCTACTTTTGCCAAGTATGATGGCATTTCTTGTCAAGCGCATTTGAATTCCTATGTTCGAAGATCAACCCCACGATGATGAAAGTTGTGGATGCATTATTTTCAAGAGAGTTTTCGGAACTCAATTGGGTGGTATTATCGACTAGAGAATGGCCGTATCCGTACTTGGGTGACTTAGCGGATGCTTTCTGAGACGGTATGAGTACAATCTGAGTTGGCACCACTCGCATGCAACTACTGAGCATGTCTATGGGTCGTGATGAGAAGTTCAAAGAGTATGCTCGAAATGGAGATCTAGCGGTGAGTTCAACCACCCTGTCCAATAGGAGTTGGTTGACATGTTTATGGAACACGGCAGGCCCATTCTTCAATCATCGATTGGAAACTCCTCGGTAGGGTTCACCGAGTGATATTGACGAGGCGTGAAGGCGGTATCATGAGTGGGAAGATTCAGGTAGAGTCGTCCTCAAATGCTACGAAGAGATCTTTTGGTGGTAAGAAAGAAACTAATGCCGTGTATGGTAAGAAAAGCCGAGCAAAAACCGACCACGCTCAATCATGGAGGCGGTTGTGACCTCGATCCTACATCGGCACAACCTCGGTGAGACAACGCGTAACGAGCGCGCCACGAGGACGGTTCTGAAGATCAACATGCCATTGTCGCAAGCCTTGCAACACATGTTGAAAGCAGAGCTGATAACTTTGAAGGATCCTCCTCAGAGTTTCAACACTTCCTCTACGAGATACAATCCTAATGCTAAGTGTGCTTACCACTCCACCAGGCGCGACAACGACAATTGGACCACGAAGAACAAGATTCAGGATATGATTGAAGCTAAGCAGATCGAGTTTGACCCTCCTGTTGAGACTCTGAATGTGATCAATGCTCCTATGCCTAACCATGACAAAAGTTCCAGTGCTATTGGCGATAACTCTTATGTTTTCAACATAGATGACTTGACCATTCCTCGATGATTAAGAAGAATTTCTGCGGTGTCAACCAGGATGCCCGAAAATTGTCGTTGGTGCCCATCTGATGGTTGTGCTTGGTTGAGAAGGCGTGTTCGCATGATGGATAACCGTGAAATACTATTCTGAAACCACCTTTGGAGAGTGCGTGTGACATGTCTAAGCGAAGAAGATTGAAGATGTGAATGGCGAAATGTGTGGGATACCTTGGGACAGACTAAGTGGAAAGTTTGATTACATGGTGAAGTACTTTTTCTGAGCTACAAGATTCCTATTGAAGATGTTAAGGCAATCGGATGGGGTGACGATTTCCTGGAAGACTATGCTGATGTTAACACAATAAGGATTTCCTCTACTGATCCTGCGCCTAGGGTGGCACCTCTCATCATTACCTCTCCCAGATCAATTCCATATTCCTCTGACAAAGCTATTCCTTGGAACTATGGATCTGAGGTTTACTATCATGGCGTCAAACAAGACCCTCTGACCATTGAGGATCTTTCAGTTGAAGCTACAATTCCTGACATTGACAACATCACCGGATCAAGTAAGGTGACCAAAACAGGAAGAGTATTCTCTCCAGAAATCTCTCCTCCAAAAGACACTGCGACTCCAACTCGCATTCCAGCTATTCAACCAGTTCCCAAGACCAGAGGGAAAGAACCAGTAGCTCATCCTGCTCAACCAGAAGTACCAAAGGAAGTTGCTGAAGACACCTCCAAACCAGAGATGGAGGAAATCCTGAAGATTATCAAGAAGAGTGACTACAACGTTGTGGAACAGTTGGGACAGACTCCGTCTAAAATCTCCATGCTTGCTCTGATCTTGTGCTCCGAGGCTCATGCTAAAGCCTTGGTGAAGTTTCTGAAGAATGCTCACATACGGCAAGACACTACTACTGATCAATTTGAAGTTTGTATTGCTAGCCTGGCTGCCAACAATGGCCTAGGCTTCTCTGATGTTGATCTGACTCCTGCCGGGAGGAAACACAATAAAGCCTTGCACATCTCTGTTGAATGCAAGGGCACTACATTGTCTCATGTTTTAGTGGATACCAGTTCCACTCTGAATATCCTTCCGAAGATTGCTTTTGATCGACTTGATGTTGAAGGACTGGTTCTGAAACCCAGTGACATCATTGTGAGAGCTTTTAATGGTTCTAAGCCAACAGTACTTGGAGAGCTCATTCTGCCAGTTAAAGTCGGGTCCCAGACTTTTGATTCCACTTTCTTTGTCATGGACATTCATCCAACTTATTCTTGCCTACTTGGACGCCCTTGGATACATGGGGCAGGCGCTGTTACTTCTACCTTGCATCAGAAGCTGAAGTACCCAGTGAAGGGAAAAGTTGTTACAGTGTGTGGTGAAGAAGAATATTTGGTCAGTCATCTACAGTCGTTCTGATATCTCGAGATGGAAGGTGAATTCTTTGAGACTCCCTGTCAAGCTTTTGAAAAAAATCCCCAGAGTCATGTGTCATACCCCAAAATTTTCCCTCCTACTTCTCAAGACATTCCATACATCTATACTCAAGGATTCCTCAAGGGTTGATCAAACAAACCCTCTCCTAGACAATCAACCCAAACTAGGGTTTGGCTATTCTCAGATCCAGATGGATTTCCAACATCTCCAATGGTCATCATGCCTCCTCATATGCTTCAAAGCCTCTCCATGTCAAGTTTCAAGCCTCACAAGTCAAGTTTCCTCAGACAATTGCTCAGATGGTTGAAAATCAGTTGTATTGGACAAAAAGTCAACTGTGGTCAACATACAGTCAAACTTCCTGATTTTTGGTCAACATCCTCATTTTGAAGTTACATTCATCATTTGATCAAGGGTTGATCATGGTTCATCAAGAAAACTCAAGATTTGCTCAAAAGTCAAACTTTCCAAATTAGGGTTTTTTAGTGAAAAGTCAACCAAACTTTGACTGAGCATAACTTCTTCATACTTTCTCAGAAATTTTTCCACCACCTCTTTTTGAAGGAAATTCAATTCTCTACAACTTCATGTCTCACAAGAATGTTCAAAAAATGCTTCATTTGGAAGGTATGGATCAAAACATTACAGGTCCTTTTCAAAGTCAACAAAAAGTCAACTTTTTGTTTTGGAGATTTATTGAGCATGGAAACTCCAATTGAGAGAAACCAAAGAGGTTGGTTAGAGGACTCTTAGAGCTTTCTAAAAAGTCCAAGAACATTCAAAAATGTGGAAAATTGAGCAAAATACACCATTCACAAGTTGGGCATTTTTGAACAATTGCACAAAAGGAGATATTTGTCAAAATCCAATTTTTTCCAAATGGGCCTATAATTTTATGATCCAAACTTGATCATAATATTATTTGTGACCTATTGATGCCTTGCCATGACCACATTTTATTTTATTGATTTATTTTTGAATTTAAAACCATTTAATTCAAAATTAAATTAAACAAAATATGAAAATAAGATATATTTTCAAAAGGAGTGGATTTTTATCAAGCTTGAGGTCCAAGATAGCCCATGAAACATACCAAATTCGTGCTAGCTCTCACATTGAAGAGAAAATCAAAATTTTTCCAAAAATTTGATTTTATTTGAAAGAAATTTATTGCACATTCAAGATCCAATCTTTTTTCACTCTCTTTGCTTTCCTATTTCACTCTATAAATACCAAGCAAGCTGCACATCAAAGGACACGAAACCCTAGCCCCATACACAACCCTTATTTTGTCAAAAATTTTCTCAAATTGTCAAAATTCGAATTCTAATTTCCAGCCAAATTCAAGGTGTTTTGAGCATTCGATCTTGCTCCTAAGGTTCCCAGCAATCGAAACCAATCCCTACATCAAGCCCAGGCTGCCCAGATCGTGTCCCCAAACTCTCACCGATTTGAAATCTTTCTCAATTTCGATTTATGTATATCATGCATTGTTAATCGTTTTTGTGTGTTTATTTGTATTCAGGGCATGCATTAGGTCACATTAGAACCATTACATGCAACCGATTTGCCATGGCTAGGGAAATTTAAGCTGTTTCGTTCGAACTGGCTTATACAAGTCGATTCAGTCGAAACCAATGGCACCATTGAACTCAGAAGGGTCGAATTAGGTGGAATAGGTCTTTCTTTTGCTTTGATTCTACGTATTTTGCAGGTTTTGAAGTAGGTTTGGTCGGAGAAGACGACCGGAGCTAGGGCTCCGGCGTCGTTGACCTGGCTGACTCCGGCGAGAGCATGTGTGGCGTTTCCGTGCTTTCTGATTCGTTCCTCTCTACTGGACCCCAGGTGGTGGGTTTTGAATTCAAATCTATGACACGCGTATCACTTATATTCATTTGATTTCAATCTCACAAACACCAAATGCAATGTGGCGTAGTGGTAGAGGCAAGCAGTCTTAAGGTTTCACCAAGAGGTCCCTAGTTCGAGCCAGACCAGGACCATTCTTTTTTGCAAGTTTGAAAACATAATTTTCTTATTTTCTTTCAATATTTTCATCCATTTTAATTTATCTTTTAATATTTTTATCATGCATTTAAAAAATACCAAAAATATTTATTTTTTGCATACTCATCAGAAAAATGTTTATTTAATTTATAAAATTAAAATTATTATTTTGGCATGCATATTTAATTTAATTGCTAATTAATCATTTAAATAGCTTTTAATTGTTTTTTAATTATCAAATTAACTCCAAAAATTCCCAAAAAATTATTTTATCATATTAATGTTATTTCCAACATAAAAACTTTTTCTCATTCAAAAAATTCTTATTTTTACTAACATTTTCATATTATGCAATTTTCTTCCGTTTTCCGATTTCTCATCTGTTCACAGGTTATACCGTTTCGGACAATTTTTATTGCTTTTCTTTTCAAATTATGTAATTGCCTATGGGATGTAATAGTTTAATTAGGACTTTTATTTTCCGCACATTCAATTATGTATCTGCCCCAAAGCCATGTAATAGCATAGGATTTATCTTTGCGCATCTTTACTTTCCGCAATTTAATTTCCGCACCCTATAAACTGCTAGTAATTAGGCGTGTATGGCAAGATTAAAATCAACATAGATCACTCATAATTTCAAGATAAAATATATCTGAATTTGACACACTCTCTTCACACATACACCCCTTAGGGTAATTCTCGCTCGTTGTCTTTACGAATTCAAATGGTCATGTTCCTCGAACGTAGAGGTATCCTTGCACCGTTGCCTTCAAAACAAATCATCATAGTCCCTTCGATACAAAGATCATAGACCCACGATGTCACCTACGAATACATGATCTTGACCCTCGATTGTCGCATACGAAAAATGATGATAGTCCCTTCGAATGTGCTAGGATACTTCCTACAAGTTGCCTTCTATGACCATCTGATGTCCCTTCGAATGTCCCTTCTACATCCAACGAATGGAGTTACCTACCAACTAATGGTATGGATAGCGCTATTCTAAAGGAACGTAAAATAACACGAAAACGACCATTCTGAGTAGGTAATCAGACTTTTAGTTGCTTGCTCTATCAAAATACTTTTTGCACCTCACACTTTTTTTCAAAGTTCAAACTCTTTTCAAAACGAAACATTTCCGAACACTTTGTATACATTCCTACGTGAATCATTACAAAGTCAAAGCGAAATGCCTTTTCAAAAACATTTTTCAAACACACAGAAAGCACAAATTTTAAAGTGATCTAAGAGCAACTAAGAGCCCGTAGATAACTACGGATGGAAAGGGTTGCTAATACCTTCCCTTTTCATAACCTTCTCCCTTACTCAGAATCTAACGAAGGTCTTTTCTTGTTCTTTTCACCTTCCCTTAATTGGATAAAAGAAAAGTCGATGGCGACTCTTGCTATCCGCACATTTGCGATACAAAATTCACAAAGTCAGTTCACCGTATTACATCATGCCTGTTGACTCTCCCGTCACTCCTGAAGTCACGCAAGTTCCGCCTAGGATGGCCTCGTTGAAAGATGCTCAAACTGTTGTTGAAGAAGGAGGTAGTACTATTTGGGGTCAGCTCCCCGATCTTCCTTTCAAATCTGACAAGACTGGTTTAGGCTTCACCATCAGAGGACAGAAGATGATACGCCACGAGCGTGCGGCCAACTTCCATACGCATCGGCCGGATGGGATCCATGCCATAGAAGACGACGACAACGACTTCGACATCAGCAAGTGGATCTTCTCAACTCCCGACAACAGACTCAGCAATTGGAAGACTGAAGACGTCATACCAATCTCCTTTAGACAGGAGTAATTGCTTTTGTTTTCTATTTTGCTTTTCGTTTTCTATGCTTTGAACAATAAGCTCTAAAGCCTAGTGCCTTGCCCGGGGTATCATGGCTCGTTTGTGAGGGTTATTATCTGTCATTTGCATATTTTCATTCAATAAAATCGTTGGACTTTTGCATTTAAATGTTGTTTTCTTTCTTTTACTTTATCACCCTTCAAAAGCTATGTGTTTCTTACACACCCACGTGATACACTGCGAATCACTCCGAATCTCGTTGATATGACTATGCTATTGCTAAATATGACTTGATAATCCGATCTACCAAGCGAAGGCGAAGGTGAGGAAGATTGTGAAGTGCCGGAGAACTTGTCGATGCTACAGACAAAGAGCGAGTTATCTGACCACGAAGAGGTTGAGGTTGTGAATTTGGGTACTGATGAAGACAGGAAAGAGATCAAGATAGCATCAGGTCTTGAGAACAATGTTAAAGAAATATTGGTCCAGATGCTACGAGACTACATCGAGGTTTTTGCTTGGTCATACGAAGACATGCCGTCGGACATTGATATTGTGGTACACGGTTCTGACAAAGAAGGTTTTCTCCTGAAAGAAAGTTCGTCGCATGCGTCCTGAGATGTCAGAGAAAATCAAAGCTGAAGTTATGAAGCAGTTTAATGCCGGTTTCTTAGCTGTTACTTCTTATCCACAGTGGGTTGCAAACGTAGTGCCTGTACCTAAGAAGGATGGTAAAGTACGAATGTGTGTGGATTACAGAGATCTGAACATAGCGAGTCCAAAAGACGATTTTCCATTTCCTCATATTGATGTTCTGGTTGACAACACCGCCTAACATAAGGTTTTCTCCTTCATGGATGGTTTCTCCGGTTACAATCAGATCAAAATGGCTCCTAAAGACAGGGAAAAGACTACTTTCGTTACACAGTGGGGCACCTTCTGCTACAAGGTCATGCCGTTCAGACTGAAGAACGCGGGCGCCACTTATAAGCGTGCCATGGTGGCATTATTTCATAACATGATTGATCACGAGATAGAGGTCTACGTCGACGACATGATAGCTAGATCACAGACTGAAGAAGAACATCTTGATCATTTGCAGAAACTGTTTGATATGTTGAAGAAGTACAGACTGAGACTCAATCCCAACAAGTGCACCTTTGGAGTCAGATCCGGTAAACTCCTAGGGTTTGTTGTCAGTGGTAAAGGTATTGAAGTGGACCCCGCGAAGGTTAAAGCTATTCAAGAAATGTCAGCGCCCTGCATCGAGAAAGAAGTCAGAGGTTTCTTGGGCCGATTAAATTACATTGCCAGATTCATTGCACATCTAACTGCTACTTGTGAGCCAATCTTCAAGTTACTGAAGAAAGATCAAGTAGTGGAATGGAACGACGATTGTCATATCGCTTTTGACAAAATCAAGGAGTACCTGCAGAATCCTCCTATCCTGATGCCGCCTACCAAACGAAGACCACTTATCATGTACTTGACAGTGTTAGAGAACTCAATGGGATGTGTGTTGGGGCAACATGACGAGTCTGGTCGAAAAGAGTATGCAATATACTACCTTCGCAAAAAGTTTACCGACTGTGAAACAAGATACTCACAGCTTGAGAAAACTTGCAGCACTTTGGCTTGGGCTGCTCGCTGACTAAGACAGTATATGTTGACTCACACTACCTTGTTGATCTCTAAGATGGATCTGATAAAATATATATTTGAGAAACCTGCTCTCTCCGGAAGAATAGCAAGATGGCAAATGATCTTGACCGAATATGACATCCAGTACACTTCTCAGAAAGCAATCAAAGGAAGTATAGTAGCCGATCATTTGGCTCATCAAGCCGTAGATGACTATCAATCTATGCAGTTCGAATTTCCAGATGAAGATGTTTTACTAGTTACCGATTGTGAAGAACCAGGACCAGACGAAGGACCTGAACAAGGATCCCGATGGACCATGGTCTTTGATGGAGCCTCAAACGCACTTGGCAATGGCATTGGCGCCATCATTACATCTCCTACAGGCGGACACACCCCTTTCACCGCCAGGTTATGTTTCAGTTGCACTAACAACATGGCCGAATACGAAGCGTGCATCATGGGTATCAAAGCTGCTATTGGCTTAAGAATCAAGTTCTTGCAAGTGTACGGAGACTCAGCTTTAGTGATCAGTCAGATTAAGGGTGAGTGGGATACGAAGCATCCGAATCTCATTCCGTATCGAGAGCATGTTTTGAGTTTGATCCCCTACTTCAAAGATATCACTTTCAATCACGTTCCACAAGAAGAGAATCAGTTGGCAGACGCATTGGCTAATATGTCATCTATGTTCAAGGTCAGATGGGACAACGAGGCTCCCCAGATCATCATTGAGAAGTTTGACGAACCAGCGTATTGTTATGAACTTGACACAGAAGAGAAACCTTCGTACTATGACGTGAAGAGGTATCTTGAGACTCAGGAATATCCCGCAGGGGCATCTGTCAACGACAAGAAGTTTTTGAGAAGGTTCGCATCCAAATTCTTCCTCAGCGACGACATCTTATACAAGCGCAACCACGACTTGTGTTTACTCTGCTGTGTAGACCGGAAAACAGCGGAATATATCATGGAAGAGTTACACGAAGGCGCATTTGGTACCCACTCCAGTGGACATACCATGGCTAAGAAGATACTGAGAACAGGTTACTATTGGTCCACCATGGAAAGTGATTGTCACCGCTATGCTCGATCTTGTCACAAGTGCCAGATATATGCCGACAAAGTACACGTACCTCCAGTACCGTTGAATGTTTTAACCGCTCCTTGGCCATTTGCAATGTGGGGCATTGACATGATCGTAGAAATCAAGCCCACTGCTTCCAACGGACATCGTTTCATACTTGTGGCAATTGACTATTTCACCAAGTGGGTAGAAGCAGCCTCATTTGCATCTGTTACCAAGAATGTTGTGGCTCGATTCATCAAACATAATCTTATCTGTCGGTATGGCACTCCTGAAAGGGTTGTCACAGATAATGGCTCTAATCTCAATAATAAGATGATCACCGAACTATGCACGCAGTTCAAGATCAAGCATCACAACTCTTCCCCTTATCGGCCTAAGATGAATGGCGCTGTGGAAGCCGCCAACAAGAATATTAAGAAGATTATATAGAAGATGACAGTGACTTACAAGGATTGGCATAAGATGTTACCATTCGCTCTTCATGGTTATCGCACTACAGTACGAACATCAACAGGGGCAACCCCTTTCTCTCTTGTATACGGTATGGAAGCATTCTTACCAATCGAGGTTCAGATACCCCCAACCAGAGTCCTCCAAGACGCAGAGCTAAGTGAAGACGATTGGATCCAGACTCGCCTTGACCAGATCAACTTGATCGATGAGAAACGACTCGCATCCATCTGTCATGGACAGATCTATGAGAAACGAATGATCAGAGCATTTAACAAAAAATTCAAGCATCGAGTCTACCAAGTCGGTGATCTAGTAGTCAATCGTATCATTCTTCCACAAGGTGATCCCAGGGGCAAATGGACTCCCACCTACGAGGGACCGTTTGTAGTCAAAACAGTATTCTCCAGCAGAGCTATGATACTTAGCACCATGGATGGCGAAGACTTCCCACACCCTGTGAATGCAGACAGTAAAAGAATACTACGCATAAAAGAGACCCGCTAGGTCGACTGACCTAGGCAAAAATAAGGGCATCCTGGCGAACCAAAAAGGTTCGGGCAAAAGTTAAGGATATATATACAAAACATGTACACCCGGCAAGTCGAAAACCTGAAAAGGCGGCTTGGGCAAAAAAGGGTATCTCGGTAGACTGAAAACCCGAAAGTGCGGTCTAGGCAAAAGTTAGGGATTTAAGCGTACGACTATGTCTCATCCAAATCACTTATCTACAGACTACTATCAGCATTCAAGATTCAAGTGGCAAAAATCAATCCACTCACGTTCTACTGACAGCAAGGAGATGAGATATTCGAAATATATGAGTACTAGCATAGTTGGAACTTAACGAGATTGTTTCCACATAGTTTTTTACTTTCCTTATGTACAAACTACTTGGCCATACGCCACATTTCAAATTAATGCAAATTCTTTCTCTTTACAATTCTCACTGTTGTTGTTTGCATAAAGTCCAACGTTTGCTTTGAATGATTATATGCATCTGACAATAAAAATTTATTTACAAACATGCGAAAAGTGAACGAACAAGGATAATTACTACAGGCTCTAGGAATTGAGATGACGACGAAAGTCGCCAATACATTCCCCTGCAAAGTACAATCCCCACAGAGATTGATATATATACAAAACATGTACACCCGGCAGGTCGAAAACCCGAAAAGGCGGCTTGGGCAAAAAAGGGTATCTCGGTAGACTGAAAACCCGAAAGTGCGGTCTAGGCAAAAGTTAGGGATTTAAGCGTACGACTATGTCTCATCCAAATCACTTATCTACAGACTACTATCAGCATTCAAGATTCAAGTGGCAAAAATCAATCCACTCACGTTCTACTGACAGCAAGGAGATGAGATATTCGAAATATATGAGTACTAGCATAGTTGGAACTTAACGAGATTGTTTCCACATAGTTTTTTACTTTCCTTATGTACAAACTACTTGGCCATACGCCACATTTCAAATTAATGCAAATTCTTTCTCTTTACAATTCTCACTGTTGTTGTTTGCATAAAGTCCAACGTTTGCTTTGAATGATTATATGCATCTGACAATAAAAATTTATTTACAAACATGCGAAAAGTGAACGAACAAGGATAATTACTACAGGCTCTAGGAATTGAGATGACGACGAAAGTCGCCAATACATTCCCCTGCAAAGTACAATCCCCACAGAGATGTCACTCATCACAAAATTTCCCCAGCAGAGTACGCATTTTCCTCCACTAGTCCCGACGTTCCAAGCTTCATCACGTTAGTCCCCGAGCAGTGATCTCAATCAAACCAAGTCATGTTACATCAGTCTCTAAGCAGTAACGATTCATCACCAGCAGAGGTATCCCCAGTAAAATATCTCTAAGCAATCATGACCTCCCCGGCAGCAGCAGTATCCAGACTTGAAACATGGTCAGATAGTGCATCGGAGGAAACCTACATCTTTTATTCCCCAGCCAAAGATTTCGACGAGCTCCAGATCCTTCTAACCCGGTCTCCCATCAACTATCAAATGCTCTCCAACAGGGTCTACACACAGGATCCCCAGTAGAACGCCTCCTAATTTTTCCCCAGCAGGGTCTATGCACAAGATCCTCAGCGGCGCGTCTCTCGATCTCTACCATCCTCAACAATATCTAGGCTCAAGACTTGGTCAGATAGTGCATCGGAGGAATCGAGGTTATCTTTCTTCTCAGAGTTTCCAATCCGTTTCGTCCCAACAGAAGCCAGGAATCCCCAAGCAGAATGTCTGCATCTTCTTCAAGATGGATATATTTTGAAATACCACAACATTTATCATTCATACATTACTCATAAAAGTCATAATTTATGCATATGTCATTCATACACATTGTCATGCATCATAATTTGCATAAGACTAACGATATTCTATCAAAGTTTCTTTTGTTTCTCCCAAAACAGGTGAAAATCACTTTTGAAACAAACAAGTCCAGGATTAATACCTGAAGCCAGACGGGAAACCCTATCCGAACGGCCGTCCACGTTGTCCTCCGACAACAGGTCCAGGATTAATTCCCGAAGCCAGACAGGAAACCCTATCCGAACGACCGCCCACGTTGTCCTCCGACAACGATCCGAGATTAATACGAAGCGGACGGAAACCCTATCCGAACGATCACAAGTTATCCTCCGATAACTGGCATTGGATCGATAACCGAAACACAACAGGGAAGCTGTCCACATTCTACCGACTATTATCCTCTCAGAGTAATCAAGACGAAGATTTATTCTAACTCTCTCTTATTATCAAACAGCAACTACAGAGTCTGGCGTACGACTCAGTTGCCTTGGATGGCATCTTAAGCCCATCTCCGACTACTTGTCGATCTCTCTCCCCTTTCAGAATGCTGTATATTTGGTTAAAATCTAATACAAACCAATAACTTCATTCAAAGATGAGCACGAAGTCTAACGTACGACTCCCTCCGGATGGCATCTTAAGCCCATCTCCATGCTCCCTTCTATTTTCAAGAACATCTACAGAGCCTAGCGTACGACTCACTCCCCAGCATCGACCATTCCAGATGGCATCTTAAGCCCATCTCCTACGACTCTCCTAATCAGACGACATTCTTGAGTCTAGCGTACGACTCATTCCCCAGCGAAATCCCCAGCTTCTCCAAATGGCATCTATAAGCCCATTCCCGCATCAATCAACAGAGGGTGCAAATTTTCAGGTGTACTCGAGTGTTCAATCATCTTCTACCTCCAGGTCACGAAAGGCAAGCATGCCAATTTAACCCTTCCAATACAAGAAGATTGAACAGGGGCAGTTGTCATACCCCAAAATTTGCCCTCCCACTTCTCAAAAAATTTCATACATCTATACTCAAGGATTCCTCAAAGGTTGATCAGACAAACCCTCTCCTAGACAATCAACCCAAACTAGGGTTTGACAATTCTCAGATCAAGATGGACTTCCAACATCTCCAATGGTCACCATGCCTCCTCATATGCTTCAAAGATTCTCCATGTCAAGTATCAAGCCTTACAAGTCAAGTTTCCTCAGACAATTGCTCAGATGGTTGAACATTAGTTGTATTGGACAAAAAGTCAACTGTGGTCAACACACAGTCAAACTTCATGATTTTTGGTCAACATCCTCATTTTGAAGTTACATTCATCATTTGATAAAGGGTTGATCATGATTCATCAAGAAAACTCCAGATTTGCTCAAAAAGTCAAACTTTCCAAATTAGGGTTTCTCAATGAAAAGTCAACTGAACTTTGATTGAGCATAACTTCTTCATACTTTCTCAGAAATTTTTCCACCACCTCTCATTTTGAAGAGAATTCAATTCTCTAAAACTTCATGTCTCACAAGAATGTTCAAAAAATGCTTCATTTTGAAGATATGGATCAAAACATTGCAGGTCCTTTTCAAAGTCAACAAAAAGTCAACTTTTTGTAATGAAGTTTTATTGAGCATGGAAACTCCAATTGAGATGAAACCAAAGAGGTTGTTTATAGGACACCTAGAGATTTCTAAAAAGTCCAAGAACACTCAAAAAGGTGGAAAATTGAACAAAATACACCTTGCAAAAGTTGGGCATTTTTGAAGAGGTGCACAAAGAGAAATACTTGTCAAAATCCAAATTTTTTCAAATGGGCCTAGTTTTTCTTGGTTTAAACTTGTTCCTCAACTTATTTGTAACCTCCAAGCCCAATGCCACGAACTTTGTCTTTTTTTTCTATTTAATTTGAATTTTATTCATTTAAAAACAAATTAAATTAAAAAATAAGGTATAAAATCAAAATTAAATGCAAAGTTGATTTTTCTCTCATTCTTGAGATCCAAGCAACTCACACAAGCTGGCAAATTTCGAAATTTGCATTGATTTGGCAAGAAATTGATTGAAATTGGATCAAAAAAGGAAGATTTGATTTTGTACAAAATCAAATAATTTTTGCATTGATTGATCAATATTTGTTCTTCAATTCAGCCCAAAATCAATCCACTATAACTATACAATGCATACAACATGAAAAAGAACAGAAAAATTGCCTCAAGAACCCTATTCCAAAGTCAAAAAAATTGTGTCCTTGAAGGTATATGCAGCCCTAGTTCCAGTGGAATTCAGTTGATTTTGAGCATTCCATCACATTCCTTGGAGTCTTTAGAGTCGATCCAGACCTTTACAAGTTGCAAAACCATCAAGAAACACGAAATTCAGAATTCGGTTTGTCAACTTTTTTCCAAAATCGATTTTTGATTATCATGCATTTTTAACGTGTTTTGATGTTTGTTTTGTGTTTAGAACAAAGTTTGCAAGCTTTCTGGATAGTTCAATTGCATTTTCGTGGCCTGAAACATGATTCACCATAGTTAGGGTTTTCTGAACCGATTTAGGGTTTCTCTAAATACGGAAAATTGGACGAAACCGATACTACCATCGTGCTCAGAACGATGTTTCCAATCGAACCATGGATTTGAATTTCATTTATATTGCTTGTATTGGATTTTTGATATTTGCAGGGGCCATAGCGTTGAACTCAGCCGACGCTAAGTTTTTAAAAATTCAAACGAAGAAGATGAAGGTCTTCGCGCGTGGGCAATTAGAAGGCAACAACGTTTAAAAACAATTCGTTTCAATTCTTAAACACGTGGATGCTCTAGCTCAGTTGGTCATGGCAGCGCGTGTGTGAAGCAAGGGACACCGGTTCGAGCCTGGGCAGGACCAAATATTTTTTACATCTAAATTAATTTATCTTTAATATTTTTTACCATGCATCTAAAAAACTCCAAAAATATTTCTTTTTTGCATTATCATCAGAAAATTTTTTATTTAATTTTTAAATTTAAAATTATTATTTTTGCATGCATATTTTATTTAATTATTAATTAATCATTTAAATAACTTTTAATTGTTTTTAAATTATCAAATCGATTCCGAAAATTACGAAAAATTTATCTTATCATCTTATTGTCATTACTAACATAAAACCTTTTTCCTCATTCAAAAATATTTCTTTTTGCTAACATTTTCCTCTTATGCAATTTTCTCGTATTTAGATTATATATACATTCCAGTTGTAGCAACTTGGACGATTTTCTCGCTTTTCTTTTTCAATTATGTAATTGCCTATGGGATGTAATAGTTTAATTAGGACTTTTATTTTCCGCACTCTTATTATGTAACTGCCCCAAAGCCATGTAATAGCGTAGGACTTTACCTTTCCGCATTTTACATTTCCGCACCGTATAAACTGCTAGTAATTAGGCGTGTATGGCATGATAAAATCGGACATAGATCACTCATAATTTCAAGATAACATATATTTGAATTGACACACTCTTTTCACACATGCACCCCTTAGGGCAATTCTCTCTCGTTGCCTTTACGAATACAAATGGTCAAGTCCCTCGAACGTAGAGGTATCCTAGCACCGTTGCCTACAAACAAATCATCACAGTCCCTTCGATACAAAGATCATAGACCCACGATGTCGCCTATGAATACATGATCTTGACCCTCGATTGTCGCCTACGAAAAGTGATGATAGTCCCTTCGAATGTGCTAGGAAACTTCCTACAAGTTGCCTTCTATGACCATCCGATGTCCCTTCGAATGTCCCTCTACATCCAACGAATAGGGTTACCTACCAACTAATGGTATGGATAACACTATTCTAAGGGAACATAAAACAACACGAAAACGACCATTCTGAGTAGGTAATAAGACTTTTAGTTGCCTGCTCTATCAAAATACTTTTTTACACCTTACACTTTTGTCAAAGTTCAAACTCTTTTCAAAAACGAAACATTTCCGAACTCTTTGTATACATTCCTACATGAATCATTACAAATTCAAAGAGAAATGCCTTTTTCAAAACATTTTTGTCAAACACACAGAAAGCACATTTTGAAAATGATCTAAGAGTAACTAAGAGCCCGTAGAAAACTACGGATGGAAAGGGGTGCTAATACCTTCCCTTTTCATAACCTTCTCCCTTACTCAGAATCTAACGAAGGTCTTTTCCTGTTCTTTTCACCTTCCCTTAATTGGATAAAAGAATAGTCGGTGGCGACTCTTGCTATCCGCACATTTGCGATACAAAAATCTCAAAGTCAGTTCACCGTATTACAGCGACTCTGCCGGGGAGACACCCTAAAGAGAGAATACCTTAGGGATTTCTAGATCACTTTACTGCTTTCTGTTTGACTTGTATGCTTTATTTTAAGGGTTGCTTGGGTATTATATTTGTGGGGGATCCTACACCCCGATCTAGGTTTCCTTAAGTAAGTAGCAATAGATCGTCGCGACCGTTAGACGTATATCGAAGCGGTCAACATGATGGCTATGTTAGTGTGACACTTTGGATGTCCTGATACTCCTCATTTCCAAGTTGAGGATAGTATTTGGCTTTTGTGTGGTGTCATCAACACTAACTCAACTTTTAGAACCCTAATTGACCCTTCTTGGTCATTAGAAGGTAGTGAGATGGCCGGCTTTGGTACAGACTAAGGATGGTTGATACTCGATGCTACGCTCATTAAGATCATACTTTTAGGATATTTTCGGTCGGCCACTTGGTAGTCGTATTGAAATAAAGGCCTACGAGAAAGATCAATGATATGAGATTCCTAGAACCCGGTTACTATTATAGGACAGGACGAACCAACTCAAACTTTGGTAGGGTAAACACCTATACCTCATGCAAGCCTTAAATCTAGGACTATTGTGTGAATTGTTTGTGCTTGCTAAATATGACATCATGACATCATAACATTGCATTGCATATCATTTCTAACTATTTCAAGGACCTAGGGATTTATCTTTGCTCTATTTTGTAGGGATTATGGCTTCCAGAAAGACTATCCAAATCAACTTCATGGGTGTACCTTCTCAGCTCAAAGAATTGGTTTCAGAAATTCCCGATCATGCTCAGTTTGTCAAAAGACATGGTTATTTGCTTGACTTGGTTATCCCCGGTTTTGAAGACGATATGATGCACGTCCTATTCCAGTTCTTTGATCCGAAACACCATTGCTTTACATTCCTAGATTATCAGTTGGTTCCTACCTTGGAAGAGTTCTATAAGCTACTTGGGATACCTATTCTTGATCAGATGCCATTCACCAGTTCAAAAAGACCTCCTAGGTACGAAGACATCGCATCAGCATTACATCTAAAGCAGTCAGACATTGAAGCCAATTGGGAAACTAGAAGCAGAGTTAATGGTTTACTTGCTACGTTTCTAATAAAGAAAGCTCGAGAGTTCCTCAAAGCTATGAGTTTTCATGCGTTCGAAGATATCTTGGCCTTGCTAATCTATGGCTTGGTGCTATTTCCTAATCCATATCAGTTCATAGACGTGAGCGCCATCAAGATATATCTCACTCATAATTCTGTGCCTACTTTACTTGGAGATATCCTACATTCTCTCCACACTCGTACTATCAAAAGGCAAGGAACTCTCATGTGTTGTATACCGTTACTTTCCAGGTGGTTTATTTCGCACCTTCCTCAATCGGTATTGAAGAACGAGCAAAGGTTGAAATGGTCTCAAAGGCTAATGTCACTCTCTCATTCAGATATCCGTTGGTGTCTTTTCTCTCAAAAGGACTTTGCATTCATAGAGCGTTGTGGAGAATTCCCTAATGTACCACTCCTTGGCATAAGGGGAGGAATCACTTACAACCCTTCTCTAGCTCTACGTCAGTTTGGTTATGCTCGAAGAGATGGTCCTCATGATATGCTTCTCCAAGATATTGTGTTCGACTACAACAATGATCTCCAGAATTACCATCGAAGGTTCATACACGCTTGGGGCATGGTAAAGAAGACTCATACCAAGACTTTGGGGCACCAAAACTCCATTCCTTGGGAACCTTACCTCAAATTGGTGCGAGCTCGAGCTCAAAACCTCATGATGCCATTTACACCCGTGTTACCAGTAATTATGGAACCAGTTGCTATAGGTGACGTACCCTATATTGTTCTCCATCCTGACATGCCTACTGATTTTGAAGACTTGAAGAGATCCTGGATTCAGCTCAAAGAAGAAAGGGATACATTCGAAGCTTAATGCTATGCAAGCGAGAAGAAGGTACTAGAGTTGACCAAGCTACTCCACGAGGAGCGAAACATCAATGCCTACTTCAACACCAAGAGGAAGCGCCCATGGGAGACCTAGAGCTTTAGGATTTTTGTACTTTTATTTTTCTGAACTATCTTTTGTACTTAAAAAGAAAAAAGAAAAAAAAAAGAGAAACTAATAAAGTTTGTTCGTGCTTGTTTAACAAATTTAAATTTCTAAAGGTCCTTGAAAACATTGCATTGCATCGCATAAACATTGCATATCATGGCATAACATTGCATAACAAGTACATTGAAGATCGGTTTTCTCATTTCCTCGCTATTTATTTTAGCAAAAATGGCTCTTGAACAGACTCTCAAAGATCTTCAGGCTCAGAATGCTCAGTTCCAGGAAATGTTCACCAGCTTGATCCAAGGCCAGGAAGATTTGAAGAAGCTCATCAACAGAAAGAAGAAGGTCATTGGTGTCCTCAATATGGGCAGGCGTCACAAAGGTGGACCTAGAATGGTCAGCCGTGTAGAACTCTCAGACAAGAGTGTCGAAACTGAGGGAAGTGTCAAGAACAACGAAGAAGACCAACATGAGCCTGAGAACAAAGAAGAAGACTATGAGAATGAGCAATACTCTTTTGAGGATGACAAGTACAAGAAACTTGAAGACCGTCTGAATGCTGTGGAAAATCTGAAAATGTCCGGGCTGAATTTTGACGATCTGAGTCTTGGTCCTGGTGTGGTGATTCCCCGCAAGTTCAAGGTTCCTACTTTTGCCAAGTATGATGGCATCTCTTGTCCGAAGCTGCATTTGAAGTGCTATGTTCAGAAGATCCATCCTCACACTGATGACAGAAAGTTGTGGATCCATTTCTTTCAAGAAAGTTTATCCGGAGCTCAGTTGGAGTGGTATTATCAACTAGAGAGTACCCACATTCATACTTGGAATGACTTAGCAGATTCTTTCTACAAGCAGTACTAGTACAACGCTGAGTTGACACCCACTCGCATGCAACTACAGAGCATGTCCATGGGTCGTGATGAGAAATTCAAAGAGTATGCTCAAAAATGGAGAGATCTAGCAGGCAGAGTTCAACCACCCTTGTCCAATAGGGAGTTGGTTGATATGTTTATGGGAACACTGACAGGCCCATTCTTCAATCATCTAATTGGAAACTCTTCAGCCAGGTTCACCGAGTTGATACTGACAGGAGAACGCATTGAAGCTGGAATCAAGAGCGGAAAGATTCAGGTAGAGTCATCCTCAAATGCTGCGAAGAGATCTTTTGGTGGTAAGAAAGAAGCCAATGCTGTGTACGGTCAGAAAAGCCGAGCCAAGACCGACCGTGCTCAATCTGTGGGGGCAGTTGTGATCCCCAATCCTACACCAACGCAACCTCAGCGAGACAACCCGCGTAACCAGAACACGCCACGAAGACAGTTTACGAAGATTAACATGCCATTGTCGCAAGCATTGCAACACATGTTGAAAGCAGAGCTGATTACCTTGAGAGATCCTCCTCAAAACATCAACACTTCCTCTCCGAGATACAATCCTAATGCCAAGTGTGCTTACCACTCCAACAGTCTAGGGCACAAAACTGACAACTGTTGGGCTCTGAAGAACAAGATTCAAGATATGATTGAAGCTAAGAAAATTGAGTTTGATCCTCCTGTTGAGACTTCGAATGTGATCAACGCACCTATGCCTAACCATAGAAAAATTTCCAATGCTATTGACAAGAATTCCTACGTTTTTAATATAGATGACTTGACTATTCCTCTGATGACTGTTAAGAAGAATTTGCTGCAAGCCGGTGTCAATCCAGGATACCCAGAGAATTGTCGTTGGTGCCCATCCGCACCTGACAGATGTGCTTAGTTGAGAAGATGTATTTAGTGCATGATGGATAATCGAGAAGTGTTATTTTTGAAACCTTCACCTATGGAGGATTTGTGTGAAGACATGTCTAAGAATCTAAAGATCGAAGATATGAGCAAAGTCGTACCAGAAGTCTGGGATACGTTGGGGCAGCCAAGTGGAAAGTTTGATTACATGGTGAAGTATACTGATCCCGAAAGCTATAAGATTCCTATTGAAGATGTTAAGGCGACCGGATGGGGAGACGATTTCCCAGAAGACTATGCTGATGTAAACACAATAAGGATTTCCTCTGCTGATCCTGCGCCTAGAGTGGCACCCCTCATCATCACTGCTCCCAAACCAGTTCCATACTCCTCTGACAAAGCTATACCGTGGAACTATGGAGCTGAAGTTTATTATCATGGCATCAAGCAACACCCTTTGACCATTAAAGACATAGTTGAAGCTACCATTCATGATATCGACAACATCACCAGATCAAGTAAGGTGACCAGAACCGGAAGAGTGTTCTCTCCAGATATCTCTCCTCCAAAAGACACTACGATTCCAGCTCGCATTCCAGCTATTGAACCCATTCCCGAAGCATGAGGGAATGAACCAGCAACTCATCCTGCTCCTACAGATGTACCAAAGGAAGTTGCTGAAGATACCTCTAAACAAGAAATAGAGGAAATTCTGAAGATCATCAAGAAGAGTGACTACAACATTGTGGAACAGTTAGGACAGACACCGTCCAAAATCTCCATGTTGGCTCTGCTATTATGCTCTGAGGCTCATGCTAAAGCCTTAGTGAAGTTTTTGAAGAATGCTCATATACCACAAGACACTACTACTGATCAATTTGAAGTTTGTATTGCTAGCCTGGCTGCCAGCAACGGCCTAGGCTTCTCTGATGTTGATTTGACTTCTGCCGGAAAGAAACACAACAAAGCCTTGCACATCTCTGTTGAATGCAAGGGCATTACATTGTCTCATGTTTTGGTAGATACCGGTTCTGCTCTGACTATCCTACCGAAGAGTGCTTTCGACCGACTTGATGTTGAAGGATTGGTCTTGAAGCCCAGTGACATAATAGTGAGAGCTTTTGATGGTTCTAAACAAACAGTACTTGGAGAGCTCATTCTGCTTGTTAAAGTCGGTTCCCAGACTTTTGACTCCACTTTCTTTGTCATGGACATCCGTCCAGCTTACTCTTTCCTACTTGGACGCCCTTGGATACATGGGGTACGCGCTGTTACATCTACCTTGCATCAGAAGCTGAAGTACCCAGTGAAGGGGAAGGTTGTTACAGTGTGCGGTGAAGAAGAATACATGGTAAGCCATCTGCAGTCATTCTGATACCTCGAGATGGAAGGAGAATTCTTCGAGACTCCCTGTCAAGCTTTCGAAACAGTTCCAAGAGTCATGCCTGTTGACTCTCCGGTTACTCCTGATGTTACACAAGTTCCGCCTAGGATGGCCTCGCTGAAGGATGCTCAGGCCGCAGTCGAAGAAAGAGGTATTATTATTTGGGGTTAGCTCCCCGAAATTCCTTTCAAATCTGAGAAGACTGGTTTAGGCTTCACCATCAAAGGACAGAAGATGATACGCCACGAACGTGCCAGCCAACTTCCCTTCCGCATCAGCAAGAATGGAGTCCATGCTATAGAAGACAACGACAACGACTTCGACATCAGCAAGTGGATCTTCCCAACTCCCAACAACGGACTCAGCAATTGGGAGACTGAAGACGTCATACCAATATCCTTTAGACAGGAGTAATTGCTTTTGTTTTCTGTTATGCTTTTCGTTATTTTTTACGCTTTGAACAATAAACTTTAAAGCCTAGTGCCTTGCCCGGGGCATCATGGCTCGTTTGTGAGGGTTATTATCTGTCATTTGCATATTTTCATTCAATAAAATCATTGGACTTTTGCATTTAAATGTTGTTTTCTTTTGCTTGATCACCTCTTCAAAAGCTATGTGGTCTTACACACACCCACGTGATACACTGTAGATTCACTCCGAATCTCGTTGATAACAGGTATGCTATTGCTAAATATGACTTCGATAATCCGATCTACCAAGCCGAAGACGAAGGTGAGGAAGATTGTGAAGTGCCAAGGAGAACTTGTCAGACTGCTACAGCAAGAAGAACGAGTTATACAGCCACACGAAGAGCCAGTTGAGGTTGTGAATCTAGGTATTAATGAAGACAGAAAAGAGATCAAGATAGGAGTGGGTCTTGAGAACAGTGTCAAAGAAATATTGGTTCAGATGCTACGAGATTATATCGAGGTTTTTGCTTGGTCATACGAAGATATGCCAGGCCTAGACATTGACATTGTGGTACACTGATTACCGACGGAAGAAGGTTTTCTCCCAATAAAACAGAAGGTTCGTCGCATGCGTCCTGAGATGTCAGATAAAATCAAAGTCGAAGTCATGAAGCAGTTCAATGCCGGTTTTCTAGTCGTTACTTCTTATCCACAATGGGTTGCGAATGTGGTACCTGTACCTAAGAAGGATGGTAAAGTACGAATGTGTGTGGATTACAGAGATTTGAACAAAGCGAGTCTGAAAGACGATTTCCCACTTCCTCATATTGATGTTCTAGTCGACAACACTGCTCAACACAAAGTTTTCTCCTTCATGGATGGATTCTCCGGTTACAATCAGATCAAAATGGCTCCTGAAGACATGGAGAAGACTACTTTCGTTACACAGTTGGGCACTTTTTGTTACAAGGTCATGCCGTTCGGACTGAAGAACACTGGCGCCACTTATCAGCGTGCTATGGTGGAATTATTTCATGACATGATTCATCACGAGACAGAGGTCTATGTCGACGACATGATAGCTCGATCACAAACTGAAGAAGAACATCTCGATCATTTGCGGAAATTGTTTGATAGACTGAAGAAGTACAGATTAAGACTTAATCCCAACAAGTGCACCTTTGGAGTCAGATCCGGTAAACTCCTAGGGTTTGTTGTCAGTGGTAAAGGTATTGAAGTGGACCCCGCGAAGGTTAAAGCTATTCAAGAAATGTCAGCGCCCTGCATCGAGAAAGAAGTCAGAGGTTTCTTGGGCCGATTAAATTACATTGCCAGATTCATTGCACATCTAACTGCTACTTGTGAGCCAATCTTCAAGTTACTGAAGAAAGATCAAGTAGTGGAATGGAACGACGATTGTCATATCGCTTTTGACAAAATCAAGGAGTACCTGCAGAATCCTCCTATCCTGATGCCGCCTACCAAAGGAAGACCTCTTATCATGTACTTGACAGTGTTAGAGAACTCAATGGGATGTGTGTTGGGGCAACATGACGAGTCTGGTCGAAAAGAGTATGCAATATACTACCTTAGCAAAAAGTTTACCAACTGTGAAACAAGATACTCACAGCTCGAGAAAACTTGCAGCGCTTTGGCTTGGGCTGCTCGCCGACTAAGACAGCATATTTTGACTCACACTACCTTGTTGATCTCCAAGATGGATCCGATAAAATACATATTCGAGAAACCATCTCTCCCCGGAAGGATAGCAACATGGAAAATGATCTTGACCGAATACGACATCGAGTATACTTCTCAGTAAGCGATCAAAGGAAGTGTAGTAGCCGATCATTTGGCTCATCAAGCCGTAGATGACTATCAGTCTATGCAGTTCGAGTTTCGGGACGAAGATGTTTTATTAATTGATTGCGAGGACGAACGAAGGACTGAACAAGGATCCCGATGGACCATGGTCTTCGATGGAGCCTCAAACGCACAATGGCATTGGCGCCATCATTACATCTCCTGGACACACTCCTTTCACCGCCTAACAACATGGCGAATGGCTTGCATCATGGGTATTAAAGTGCTATTAACAGAATCAAATTTTATGGAGACTCACTTTAGTGATCGATCACAAGGCAGTGGGATCTGAAGCATCCGAATCTCATTCCATATTGAGAGCATGTTCTAAGTCGATCCCTACTTTGAAGAGATCACTTTCAATCATATTCCACGAGAAGAGAATCGGTTGGCGAGCGTTAGCTACTATGTCGTCTATGTTCAAGGTCGGATGGGACAACGAGGCTCCCCAAATCATCATCGAAAAATTTGCGAACCCATTGTTGTGAACTTGATGCGAGAAGAGAAACCTTGGTTCTACAAGTGAAGAGGTATCTTGAGACTCGGGAGGGGAATCATCAATGATAAGAAGTTCTTGAGAAGATTTGCATCAAATTCTTTCTCAGACATCTTATACAAGTGCAATCACGACATGCTTACTCATGTAGACTAGAGCCGTATCATGGAAGAGTTACGAAGGCGCATTCGGTCCGTGGACATACAATGGCTAAAAAGATTCTGAGAACAGGTTACTATTGTTCCACCATGGAAGCTGATTGTCACCGCTACGCTCGATCTTGTCACAAATGCCAGATATACGCAAACAAAGTGCACGTATCTCCGGTACCGCTGAATGTTTTAACCGCTCCTTGGCCTCTCGCAATGTGGGGCATTGACATGATCGAAGAAATCAAACCCACTGCCTCCAACGGACATTGTTTCATTCTTGTGGAAATTGATTACTTTACCAAATGGGTAGAAGCAGCCTCGTTCGCATCTGTTACCAAGAATGTTGTGGCTAGATTCATCAAGCATAATCTTATCTGTCGGTACGACACTCCCGAAAGGATTATCACAGATAACGGCTCTAATCTCAACAACAAAATGATCACTGAGCTCTGCACGCAGTTCAAGATTAAGCATCACAACTCTTCTCCATATCGGCCTAAGATGAATGGCGCAGTGGAAGCCGCCAACAAGAATATCAAGAAGATTATACAGAAGATGACAGTGACTTACAAAGATTGGCATGAGATGTTGCCATTTGCTCTCCATGGTTACCGCACTATAATGCGAACATCTACAAGAGCAACCCCCTTCTCTCTTGTATACGGTATGGAAGCAGTCCTGCCAATCGAGGTTCAGATACCCTCAACCAGAGTCCTCCAGGACGCAGAGTTAGACGAGGACGAATGGGTCCAGACTCGCCTCGACCAGATTAACTTGATTGACGAGAAGCGACTTGCATCCATCTGCCATGGATAGATCTACCAGAAACGAATGATCAGAGCGTTCAACAAGAAAGTTAAGCACCAAGTCTACCAAGTCGGTGATCTAGTAGTCAAGCGCATCATTCTTCCACAAGGTGATCCCAGGGGCAAATGGACTCGCACCTACGAGGGACCATTTGTAGTCAAAACAGTATTTTCCGGCGGAGCTATGATACTTAGCACCATGGATGGCGAAGACTTCCCACACCCTGTGAACGCAGACATAGTAAAAATACTACCCATAAGCGACCGCTGGTCGATCGGCCTAAACAAAATAAGGGCATCTGGCGAACCAAAGAGGTTCGGGAAAAATTAAGGATATATACAAAACATGTACACCGGCAAGTCGAAAACGCAAAGGTGCTTGGGCAAAAAGGTATCGGTGGGCGAAAACCGAAAGGGCGGTCTAGGCAAAAGTTAGGGATTTAAGCGTACGACTATGTCTCGTCCAGATTATCTACTTACAGACTACGGACTACTATCAGCATTCAAGATTCAAATGGCGAAAATCAATTCATTCACTTTCTACTGACAGTAAGGAGATGAGATAGTCGAAATATATGAGCACTAGCATAGTTGAAACCCGACGAGATTGTTTCCGCATAGCTTTTACTTTCATTGTATACAAACTGCTTGGCCATACGCCACCTTTCCAAATTAATGCAAATCCTTTCTTTGTGTTCATTATTGTTGTTTTTTGCTTAAAGTCCAATGATTGCTTTGAATGATTAAATGCATTTGACAATAAACATCTGTTCACAAACATACGAAAAGCGGACGAACAAAGATAATTACTACAGGCTCTAAGAAATTGAGATGATGACGAAAGTCACCAATTCACTCCCCTGCAGAGTATAATCCCCACAGAACCGCAAACTTTCTCTGGCGAGAGGTATTTATCCCCAGCATAATATCTCTCAACGATCATCATTCCCCGACAGCAACAATATCCAGACTCGAAACTTGGTCAGATAGTTCATCGGAGGAAACCTACATCCCTTATTCCCCAGCCGGAGGTTTCGACAAGCTTCGGGTCTTTCGAGCCCTGTCTCCCAGCAACAATCAGGTGCTCCCCCAGCAAGATCAACGCACAAGAACCCTAGCGGAGTATCTCCCAGCTTTTATTATTCCCAACAGCATTAACATCTAGGCTCGAAACGTGGTCAGATAGTGCATCAGAGGAATCAAAGGCACCTCTTCCTCTTCCGAGTCAGGGTTTTCAACGATTTCATCCCCAAGCAGAAGTTAGAAATCTCCAGCAGGGCATTCACATCTTCTTCAAGATGGATATGTTTTGAAATACCACAACATCTACATTTATACATTATTCATAAAAGTCATAACATGTGCATATATCATTCATATACATTGTCATATGCTCGCATGCATCATAATCTGCATAACTCTAACTATATCCTATCAAGGTTTTCTTTTCCCCAACAGGTAGAAGATATGTTTCAAATGGAAGGTCCAGGATTAATACCCGAAACAAGACGGGAAACCCTATCCGAAAGACCATATGAATCATCTCCAAATGGAAGGTCCAGGATTAATACCCGAAGCAAGACGGGAAACCCTATCCGAACGACCACCCAAGTTGTCTTCCGACAACAGGCACTGGATTAACACCCGAAACAAGACGGGAAAACTATCCACATTCTGCCAAATATTGTTCCCCAGAGTAGCCAGGTCGAAGGTTTATTCTGATTATCTCTTATTATCAACAGCGACTACAGAGTCTGGCGTACGACTCAGTTTCCCTGGATGGCATCTTAAGCCCATCTCCGACTATTTGTCGACATCTCTCCACTTTCAGAATGCAACATATTTGGTTAAAAACCTGTACAAACCAATAACTTCATTCAAAGACGAGCGCGAAGTCTAACGTACGACTCTCTCCGGATGGCATCTTAAGCCCATCCCCGTGCTCCTTTCTGCTTTCAAGAATATCTGTAGAGCCTAGCGTACGACTCGTTCCCCAGCATCAGTCTCTCCGGATGGCATCTTAAGCCCATCTCCGACGATTCTCCTATTCAGGCGACGTTCTTGAGTCTAACGTACGACTCATTCCCCAGTGAAACCTCCAGCTTCTCCAAATGGCATTTGTAAGCCCATTCCAGCGCATCATCAATCAACAGCGAGTGCAAATTTTCAGGTGTACTCGAGTGTTCAATCATCTTCTACTTACAAATCACGAAAGGCAAGCATGCCAATCTAACTTTTCCAGTACAAGAAGATTGAACAGGGGCAAGTGTCATACCCCAAAATTTTCCCTCCTACTTCTCAAGACATTCCACATCTCCATACTCAAGGATTTCACAAGGGTTGACCAGAAAAACCTTCTCCTAAGCAATCAACCCAAACTAGGGTTTGGCTATCCTCAAGCCAGGGTGAGCCTCCAACACTTCCAGTGGTCATCATGCCTGTTCGCGTTAAAGGTGGCTGAGGATGCGAACACAATTGATTCTCGGCTCGAAACGATTTACTCTTTTTGATTTGTTTATAAAGATGCCGCGAGCATCAAGCTTTATTATTTTCAACACAAGAAAGATGATTTAATGATTATGAAAAAGGGGAAAGCTGAAATACCCTCAATTGATATTGATATGCGTAATGACTAGCGCAAACTAGGCAAGCATTGGGAGATTCTGAGTAAGGGGATTGTTATATAAAGGGAATATATGGAGCACCCTAAATATATATAGTTATCTATAGCTTTATATATGAATATGTTTGATATGTTTGTGTGTTTTAATTGCTATTTCTATGATTGGGAAAGTTTCTCCTTTGGGATTTTAAGAAATGTAGATTATGTGGGATTCTAGGTTTTGTTATTTATTGTGCTCGCAAAGATGTGGATCTTCGCATACATATCCTTAGTGGGAATCGAGCATTTGTAGCTCGGATCTACAGGGTTCTATAGTTTGTTTGGTCTGAGGGAGAAAGAAATTTGCTCGGCAAGGATGAGACCTTGTGCCTACTGTCATACCCCAATTTTTGACCTAATATACCACCTTACATTTGCATCATTGCATAACTAACAGTTCAGATAGCATTAATCGGGTATAACATTCACGGTCGAAATTAGGGTTTCATCGATTTTCATCGATTCAAGAGGCAATCAATTAGGGTTTGAGTTTTCTCACCTCATTTGATCTATCTTGATCAAATCATCGACCTCGATCATCGGACATTCATTTCTCTCACGATCAATCAAGGATCGACCAATTAGGGTTTGATCGGGCATGAGAATTCTCGACTTTTGAACAAGAAATGACTTTTTGGATAGAGATTGGTCATTATATCTTAGATACAACATCTTGACCTAATTTACGGATTCAAAACATTACAAAGTTCACAGACTTCATCATCAATTCTGAAACATCGATGAATTTTATATCGAGAAAAGTCAAACTTTGACTTTTGGTCAACTTTTTCAAAACAAAACTTTTTCAATCATCAAAATACTTCAAATGATCCATCATGATCATAAAAAATCAAAGAATTTGAAAAAGTCAACAAAAAGTCAAAAGTTTTCATACTTAGAAATTTTTCTAAGTGTTGAAATTTCTTATTTTTTCCAAACTTCATGCCATTTTTCACCTAGTTCCATTTTGAATTGGAAAAAACTCAAAACATGAAAGTTGTAGCTTGTGAAACAAGCTTTCCAAAATGTCCAAGAACTCTCAAATCCATGGAGTCTAGCTACACTTTTGAAATTGAAACATAAGGCTCCATGAAACTTGATTTTCAAAGATCACAACTTCAAATTATAGGTCATTTTGTGTTTTCTTCATCTAGAAGCAATCTAACCATGCCAAATGAGTCATCAAACTGATAAATATCAGTTAGAGGTAATAATTGAGAGGATTGGATCAAATTGTAAAAATTGAGCACATGGTGAAAAAAGGAAGTTTCCTTTTTTGGCAATTGTCTTTCTTACCCCTTAAGCTTTCTTTGAATCACCAATTGGCTTGTACTTGTTGCCTAACATTTCAGAATTCTCTTGCCTATAAATAGATCACCAATTCAAGTTCAATTCACACCAAAGCATCACAAATCCATGCTTTCCTTCCACTTTCTCCAAATTCCAAAATCATAGTTCAATTTGCCAAACATTGCAATTTTTAAATTTAGTAAGAACTATGATAAACTTTGGTGTCTAATACATCTTATAATCAATATGGAACATGTTTGAGTCATAAAATCAACACAAGAATCACTGAAAATCAGATTTGCATTTTCCATTTTTCAAACTTGTACAAACTGCCTTATCAATCAAAATTCATGGCTAGGCTTGATTACTTTGAGTTCTGATCATCCCAACACGATCCATATACATCATAAAGGTGATTCAAATCAAGAACAACAACCTGTAACACCTCTAACCACGATTTCCAGTTTCTATTTCAAGCTTGTGCAGGTGGACTTGAGTAGAGTAATCCAAGCATGCTCATGAAGTGCAGATCATCCACATAGCTTCCAGACATGCCGATGATGGTGTAGAAATCCTCAAACAAGTTCTGGAAACGCGTTTTGAGCTTCTTCGATTCTCACTTTTCCAGGTTAGAACATGAACTGTGATATCCATTCTCTTTGATTCTTTTTGAAAAAACTCACAGCCATTTTCTTTCTGCACCCCTAACGATCCTTAACCCTCAATAAAATCAAAGAATCATAAACTGTGCATCATTTAATTTGAATTCTTAGATTCTAGGGTTCTTCGTGTTCCCAGAAATCCAAACATGTTAGGCTAAATATAAATGAAATTAACAACCACCTTCGTGTTCGTGATGAAAAACCGAGCAACTTTGATGTTTACATCATTAAAATTCATTGAGAAACGAGGATGGTAGCTTGGATCAAAGAATCTGAAGATCAAACATGTTGAAGAACACTGCGCGCGTGTTCTTCATTTTCAAATTTTTAAACATTCCAATGTTATTTTAACACGTGTTCCTGGTCCACTAACACCCCAGCGCGTTTGGTCTAGTGGTTGCTTGCTTGCTCTTAAGGCTCTTTGCCACGTGTGTCACCCTTTGGTCATGGGTTCAACTCCCATCAGAACCATTCTTTTTATAACTTTTCCATTTTTTCATGTTTTTTTACAAAACTTTCACAATTTTTTTGACCAATCAAAACTTCTCATTTTGAGATGATTTTTTAAACACTTGTCAATAAATACATCTATTTTATGATAATGCAAAAATTTTCAGAAAAAACTTTCATCTGATTAAATTTTAATCGAACCGAAAACGACGTTCTGAACACTTTTTCAAACCTCCCTAAAAGGTGAATTTTTCAAGTTTTCGACTTCCGATTTTTTTCAAAACTTCTCATACATGAACCTCACATTTCAAAATATTTTCAAATCATTTTCAAAACTTTTCATCAAAACTTACATCTTTTACCATGATCAATCCGATTTAAGCGATAAAATCAAATTCGTCTTCTCTCGAATTTCGATCGATCATGGGCCACCCTTATGGTGTAAGTCCCAATCCTTTATGTACATACTTAGTTTTACTTGTACATACTCAAATCATCATTGTCAATATTCAAACATAAACAAATTTCTTTTGTTTCCATTCGTTTGTTTATACACCATTTGGTATTGAAAGGAGCATTATTCCTGTGAAGCGCTTTCAAACCAATGGGCCTCCTACGTGTAAGTCCCATAACATTCTTTTATGTACATAATATTTCTTTGTACATATCAAACTTTCTTCAAAAACATACAATTTTCATCGTACATAATCGATACTTTTTATACTCAAGCACAGACAAACTTTGATCGTTTGTTTTCACTTCACTTGTGTATACTTAAATCAACATTCTTTATGTACAAACAAAACATTCCTTGTACATATCAATTTCTTTTCATACAAACTTTTATCTGTACATAACACAGATACTCTCTTTTTTTGAAAATACTCAAATACAGATAAACTTCGATCATTCGTTTCTGTTTCATCTGTACACTTTACACTGAATACCATTGGTATTGAAAGGAGCATTATTCCCTGTGAAACTGCTTTCGAACCGATGGGCCTCCCTTACGGTGTAAGTCCCAACCCTCCTATGTACATTCATCTTTTTCTGTACATAAAAACTCGTTCGTGTACATATTAATTTCTTTGTACACATTCAAACTTGTAAACAATCAAGTTGCGCTCGTTTTAAACGTTCGTTTCACAGACACTTGTTTATATTTCCTTCATAAACTCCTGTAAATAAACATCATGCATTGTTTATATTTCCTTCATAAACTCCTGTGAATACATGTCACACACACACACCTGTTTATACAAACTGTCTAAACATAACATAACAATTAGACTAATCAATAGGTTCCCCATCATTTAGCCTCCGCTTGGGCTTTATACAAGACAATCCATCCCCAGCATGGGTCAACCTCCTCTTAGGCTTCATATAAGAAAACTCATTCATCTGAGTTTAGCCTCCGCTTGGGCTTCATACAAGATAGTTTATCTCCAGCAGAGTTTAGCCTTCTCTTGGGCTTCGTACAAAAAAACTCTCCCCGCAGAGTTAGCCTCCGCTTAGGCTTCATATAAGACACACTCCTCTGTTGAGTCAGCCTCCTCTTGGGCTTCGTTCAAAAGAACTCCTCATTGAGTTTAGCCTTCTCTTGGGCATCATACAATGAAAGAGACAGGAAATCTCTTAACAGCCTCCTATTGGGCTTCCAATACAAAGAATCACCCGCGCTAAGAATAGAACCCTGAAAGGATGGTTTCTCGGTGAAATCACTTTCAAAATCCCCAGAGAGTAAAATTTCCCGGTGAAATTGCTCTTAATTCCAAAAGGATGGTTTCTCGGTGAAATCCCTTTTAACACAAAGCCAGCCATACCCTATAGCTTCCTCTTGAGCTTCATACAAGGACCCTCGATGACCCTCGATGACCCTCGGAATGCCTCCTCTTGGGCTTACAATACAAGGACCCACGGGCTTCTTAAAAGCATCCCTTTAATCCAATCAATTTCTCCTTGAGATTTAGACATCTATCATCTCTATGGAAGAAGTATCTCATCTATCACATCACATACAGTCAAAAACTTTTCAAAACTTTTCAAACTATTTTCAAACAAAAACATCTCTTAATTGTAAGTGGTAACGCTTGTACACTCAGGCAAAACACCCAATGCTTACAGTTAAAAGATTCAAACATCTTTTTTCAAACATCTTTCTTAAACATGTAAGTGGTAACGCTTGTATATTCAAGCAAAACACCTATAACTTACGACGAAAGATTTTTATCAATCAAACAACTTTTCAAAAATGTATGTGATGAAATAGATTAGATACATTTTTCATTAAGATGACATTTTTCTGTCTCTTACTAACATCCCGTTGCTTTCCACTAGCATAAGTGGGAACTACGATTGCTCTGACTTTCTCAACATCATTTTGAGAATACGTAGGCACAAGGTCTCATCCTTGCCGAGCAAATTTCTTTCTCCCTCAGACCAAACAAACCATAGAACCCTATAGATCCGAGCTACAAATGCTCTGATTCCCACTAGGGGATATGTATGCAGAAGATCCACAGATCTTTGCGAGCACAATAATAACAAACACTAGAATCCCACACAATCTACTGTTTCTTAAAATCCCAAAGGAGAAACTTTCCCAATCATAGAAATAGAAATTAAAACACACAAACATATCAAACGTATTCATATATAAAGCTGTAGATAACTACATATATTTAGGGTGCTCCATCTATTCCCTTTATATAACAATCCCCCTTACTCAGAATCTCCCCAATGCGTTGCGTCTAGTTTGCGCTAGTCGTTACGCATACCAATATCAATTGAGGGTATTTCAGCTTTCCCCTTTTTCATAATCATTAAATCATCTTTCTTGTGTTGAAAATAATAAAGCTTGATGCTCGCGGAATCTTTATAAACAAATCAAAAGATTAAATTGTTTCGAGCCAGAAGATCCGAATTCACGTTCGCATCCTCTAGCGCATCACCTTTTAGCGCGAACACCTACGTATTCTCAAAAGGATGTTGAGAAAGTCAGAGCATTCGTAGTTCCCACTTATGCTAGTGGAAAGCAACGGGATGTTAGTAAGAGACAGACAAATGTCATCTTAATGAAAAAAATGTATCTAATCTATTTCATCACATACATTTTGAAAAATTTGATTGAAAATCTTTCGTCGTAAGTATTAGGTGTTTTGCTCGAGTGTACAAGCGTTACCACTTACATGTTTAAGAAAGATGTTTGAAAAAGATTGAATCTTTTAACTGTAAGTATTGGGTGTTTTGCTTGAGTGTACAAGCGTTACCACTTACAATTAAGAGATGTTTTTGTTTGGAAAAAAGTTTGAAAAGAGTTTGAAAAGTTTTTAACTGTATGTGATATGATAGATGAGATACTTCTTCCATAGAGATGATAGATGTCTAAATCTCAAGGAGAAATTGATTGGATTAAGGGATGCTTTTAAGAAGCCCATGGGTCCTTGTATTGTTAGCCCAAGAGGAGGCATTCCGAGGGTCATCGAGGGTCCTTGTATGAAGCTCAAGAGGAAGCTATAGGGTATGGCTGGCTTTGTGTTAAAAGGGATTTCACCGAGAAACCATCCTTTTGGAATTAAGAGCAATTTCACCGGGAAATTTTACTCTCTGGGGATTTTGAAAGTGATTTCACCGGGAAACCTTCCTTTCAGGGTTCTATCTTAGCACGAGTGATTCTTTGTATTGGAAGCCCAATAGGAGGCTGTTAAGAGATTTCCTATCTCTTTCGTTGTATGATGCCCAAGAGAAGGCTAAACTCAATGAGGAGTTCTTTTGAATGAAGCCCAAGAGGAGGCTGACTCAACAGGGGAGTGTTGTCTTATATGAAGCCTAAGCGGAGGCTAAACTCAGATGAATGAGTTTTCTTATATGAAGCCTAAGAGGAGGCTGAACTCTGTGGGGAGAGTTATCTTGTATGAAGCCCAAGCGGAGGCTAAATTCATGCTGGAGATGAATTATCTTGTATGAAGCCCAAGCGAGGCTACCGTGGGAACCTATTGGGTAGACTAATTGTTATGTTATAACTAGACAGTTGTATAAACAAGTGTGTGTGTGTGTGTGATATGTATTCACAGGAGTTTATGAAGGAAATATAGACAATGCAATGATGTTTATTTACAGAAGTTTATGAAATATAAACAAGTGTCTGTGAACGGACGTTTAAAACGAGCGTGACTTGATTATTTACAAGTTTGAATGTGTACAAGGAAGTAAATATATACACGAACAGTATTTATGTGACAAAGATGGATGTACATAGGAGGTTGGGACTTACACCATAAGGGAGGCTCATTGGTTTAAAAGCGCTTTCACCGAATAATGCTCCTTTCAATACCAATGGTATTCATGTAAATGTACAAAAACAAACGAACGATCAAGTTTATCTAGTATCGTATTATGTACAGATGAAAGTTTGTATGAAAAGAATTTGATATGTACAAGGAAAAGGTATGTACATAAAGAATGTTGGTTTGTGTATACACAAGTGAAGTGAAAAATAAACGATCAAGTTTGTATGCATAGTATAAAAAGTATCTGTGTATGGATGAAAATTTTGTATGTATTTGAAATGATTTGATATGTACAAAGAAATATTATGTACACAAAAGAATGTTATGGGACTTACACTGTGAGGCCCATTGGTTTAAAAGAAGTTTCATCGAGAATAATTCTTCTCCTTTCAATACCAATGGTATCGGTGTATAAACAAACAAACGAAAACAAACGAAAGAAATTTGTTTATGTTTGAATATTGACAATGATGATTTGAGTATGTACAAGTAAAATTAAATATGTACAAAAGGATTGGGACTTACAGTAAGGGAGGCCCATGATCGATTGAGAAATTCGAGAGAAAACGGTTTATCATTTAAATCGGATCGATCATGGTAAAAGATGTAAGTTTGATGAAATGTTTTGAAAAATGATTTTGAAAATGTTTTGAAATGTGAGGTTCGTTTATGAAAAGTTTTGAAAAGAATCGGAAGTCGAAAACTTGAAAATTTCACCTTAAAAGGAGGTTTGAAAAATGCTCGAACGTCGTTTCGCTCGATTAAAATATAATCGATGAAAGGTTTTCTGAAAATTTTGCACTATCATAAAATAGATGCATTTGTTGACAAGTGTACAAAAATCACCTTAAAATAAGGAGTTTTGATTGGTTAAAAATGTGAAAGTTTTGTAAAAACATGAAAAATTTGAAAGTTTGAAATGAAATGGTGAGATTGAACCCATGACCATTGGGTGGCACACGTGGCGTTAAACGAGCAAGCTACCACTAGGACAAACGCATTGGTGTTAGTGGATCCGCACGTAAACAAAACATTGGAATATTTGAATTTACAAAAGCTCAAGAACACGAAGCTTGTGCTTCGTTTTTGATTTTCAGTTTCAAGAATCCTTGCTAAAATCTTCATTTCTCAATGAAATTCAATGAAATAAAAACGAAAGTTGCTCGATTTTGAACAACGAACATGATGGCAGATGTGAATTGCATTTATTTTTGACCTAGCATGCTTAAATTTCTGGGAATCGTGATAAACCCTAAAACTGAATTTTTCAAATTAAATGATGTATGATTGATGATTTTTCAGTTTTCTTGAGGGTTTATAATCGTGTTAGGTGCAGAAAGAGATTGGCCAAGAGCTTTTTCATTTAAGTTCAAAGAATTATGATATCCAAGTTCATGTTCATACCTGTTCAAGTGGAGATCGAAGAAGGTGTAAACGTGTTTCCAGAACTTGTTTCTTGATTGCTACAGCACCATCGGCATGTATGGAAGCTAAGTGAATGGTCTGCTTGCTTTGAACTTGCCTGGATTATGCTACACAAGTTCACCTGCACAATTCAAAAATGGAAGCTCGATTTTGATGTAAAACCTGTTACAGTTGCTTGCCAATGATCTGGATCATGTACATGAGGTACATGGAAGGTGTTAGAGTGATCATAACACAAATTAATCCAACCTAGAATGGAATTCGAAAGTTATGGCAGTTTGGACAATTTTGAAAGCATGGCATGTGATTTCTGATTTTTACTTGTTCTTCTTATGATCTTAAGTTCTAAACAAGTTTTATATTGATATTGAAGCATGTTTGACACCAAAGTTCATCATGATTTTAACTGAATTTCAAAAATGCAATATTTCTCACTTTTGCACTATGTTGCTTGATTTTCAAGAAAGTGGAGTGCAAGCATGGATTTGCATTTCTTTGGTGTGGTTTTGACTTGAAATTGTGATCCATTTATAGGCCAAAGGTTCTGAAATTGTTAGGCACAAGTACATGGCAATTGGAAAATCAGAGATGCCTTAAGGGGTAAGAAAGGCTTTTTACAAAGGAAAAGGAAGCTTCCCTTTTTTACCATGTGCTATTTTTTCCAATTTTGATCCAATCCTCAATTATTACTTCTCACTGATTTTTATCAGTTCTTATCCTAATTTGGCAAGGTGGCAAGTGTTCTAGAAGAAGAAATCAAGAAATGACCTATAATTTGATGTTTTGGATTTTGAAAATCAAGTTCATGGAGCCTTATGTTTCAATTTCAAAAGTATAGCTAGACTCCATAGATTTGTGAGTTCTTGGACATTTTGGAAATCTTGTTTCACAAGCTACAACTTTCATGTTTTGAGTTTTTTTCAATTCAAAATGGAATTAGGTGAAAAAATGGCATGAAATTTGGAAAAAATAAGAAATTTCAACACTTAGAAAATTTTCTAAGTATGAAAACTTTTGACTTTTTGTAGACTTTTTTTCAAATTATTTGATTTTTTATGATCATGATGGATTATTTGAAGTATTTTGATGATTGAAAAAGTTTTGTTTTGAAAAAAGTTGACCAAAAGTCAAAGTTTGACTTTTCAGTGCAGATGAAATTTCATCAGATGTTTCTAAAATTGACTGATGAAGTCTGTGAACTTCTGTCATGTTTTAAATCCAGAAATCAGGTCAAGATGTTGTATCTAAGATATAATGACCAATCTCTATCCAAAAAAGTCATTTCTTGCTCAAAAAGTCAGAGAAAACTCATGCCCAATCAAAACCCTAATTGGTCGATCCTTGATTGATCTGTGAGAAAAAATGGATATCTGAAGATTGAAGGTTGATGATTTGATCAAGATAGATCAAATGAGGTGAGAAAAACTCAAACCCTAATTGGTTGTCTCTTGAATCAGATGAAAATCTGATGAAACCCTAATCTCGACCTGTGAAATCTACACCCGATTAATGCTGTCTGAGCTGTTAGTTATGCAATGATGCAAATGTAAGGTGGTATATTAGGTCAAAATTTGGGGTATGACAGATGCCCCTATTTAAGTTTCTTTAACCTGAGAGATGAAGATGAATATCTTCGTTTTGATAGGTGTAAAGAGACTTAAATATCAGAATACGCAAATTTTGGACCTAAGATACCAAAAGATGCGGATGATGCAAAATGATTGAAAAAGTTCCACCCAGAGAAATATCAAAGAAATGACATGACGGGGAAAAAAATTTGTGAATACGTCCCTGCTGGGGAAAGAATGATTCACAAAATATGTGAATATCTGTTTCACTTTGGGAAACAAAGAGATTACCTTCTGTCAGCCTTGTGACAAAGTTTAAGGTAAGTGGAAAGGATATTACCCATTATCAGTCTTGTGATAGTTTAGGGTAATGAGTTTTAGAAGATATTACCAATTATCAGCGAAGTGATAACTATAACAAGGTAATTCTTTGAGAAAAACACTGAGTATTCAGCCTCGTGAATAACAGACAAAATGGTGAAACAGATCTCAAAATGAGTTGTGAAGATATTACCAATTATCAGCAAAGTGATAACTATAACAAGGTAAATCTTTGAAAGATTTGGTCGATTATTCAGCCTTGTGAATAATAGACAGTGGGAGAAACAGAACTCAAATGAGTTTCTATTTTCTTGGATAAAAATCTTGCCGAGGATTTCTCTTTCGAGGAGATGCGGGCTTTTTGATTGGAAGGCACAGGTTTTCCTTTAGACAGAAAGACAACTGTTGGGGATTTTTGAATTTCTCATACAGTCACAATTTTGACCTTGTTGAGAAGACAAATTTTCATGACAAGTTTAGGAATGAAAATAAGCGGCTCAGACGATGAGGTTATTGCTTTGTTGATTATAGACAGTGTTCTATCCAGGAACGAACTGGAAAGAAAAAGTCAATCAAGACATTATTCCCAATGAGGAATGATCTCAGCTGGGGAATGTGGTGGAGAGAAGAAAATGTATTTCTCTGTTTGGGAATACTCCGTTGGGGAAAAAGATGTATTTTTTTTTCTGTTTGGAGATATTCTACTGGGGACAGACTTGTACTTACATGAGTAAGCGTGACTTATACCAGTGATATGGAAGCAAACATTTCGTGGGATGCAAAAATGCATAAATGATGCTATTATGTATGAATGTCATGAATGTTATATGCATGCTAACAATACTTGACAAAGACACTAAAGAGATATTTGGGAAAAGGACCACGTCACA
Source organism: Vicia sativa (assembly GCA_021764765.1). Lineage (NCBI taxonomy): Eukaryota > Viridiplantae > Streptophyta > Magnoliopsida > Fabales > Fabaceae > Vicia > Vicia sativa. The sequence continues at coordinate 117,070,943 of CM038795.1, read as the reverse complement.
GTTCGAACAAATACTCGGTGGAAGTTGCAACAATGGTGCAGATGTTTCACTGACGAAGAATTTGAGTTGCATGCTTTAAACTTTCTGAGAAAGGCAATTCATTGGCAACTCGGCCGGGGATTCTTTTTGGATAAGAATATCGTCCTTTGATGATTTTTGCTGAGGAGAAAACTGCTGTAGCAGTTGTTTTATCCTTCGGAGATCGAAACACTCATGGAGAAACTGTTGAAGTTCTTTCCGTGTCCATAGTTCAAAGGAACATTTCTGCTTTTATTTCAAAATTTTGAAGTAAAAATTCATTTAAAACCTTTTAGTTTCAAAAAGTGATTTTCACAATAAAAAGCGTTATTTTGCAAAACAGAATAAAGTAGGAATTGCAAACAAAAGGCACAAAGCTCAAATTTTACTGAATAGAATGGTAATCAGCCAAATGCGTGATTCCATGAGCTATTTACAAAAGTTGGAAATGATAATTTATGGGGAAAAGGCTACATTGAAAGCAAATAACCGCTATTATCCCTAACAACTTTGAATTCCAACTGTTCTTGTCGCTTCAGAAGAGTTGATTGAAGATCCGTTGATGGAAAATTCTTTAGATTGACGAAGTACGGACTGACTGCAGTTACTTTGTCATTTTTGTGTATCCTTGTTTTTGCCTAGATTGCTTTTTTAGGTTTCCAATCTATCAGGATATTTTCTGTTTATTGTCTCTAATTTTTGCCTGGATCGCCTTTTCAGGTTTTCAATCCACCGAGACGCTCATTTTTGCCTAAGCCGCCCCTTTTCGGGTTTTCGACTTACCGAGCTGTTCTTTTTTTTTTTGTTAGACAAAGTATTTCTTGACTGCATCAGCATTCACAGGATGCGGGAGTTCATCACCGTCCATGGTTGTGAGAGTCATAGCACCGCCAGAAAAGCTTCTTTTGACGATGTATGAGCCTTCGTAATTAGGAGTCCATTTGCCCCTAGAATCTGGTTGAAAAGGCAGAATCTTTTTAAGCACGAGGTCGCCTTCTCGGAATTCACGAGGTCGGACCTTCTTGTCGAAAGCTTTCTTCATTCTTCTTTGATAGAGTTGTCCATGACACAGAGCGGTCAGGCGCTTTTCTTCAATTAAATTCATTTGGTCGTATCTGCTTTGACACCATTCGACCTCAGATAGCTTAGTTTCCATGAGAACTCTCATTGATGGGATCTCAACTTCTACGGGGAGCACTGCTTCCATGCCGTATACTAAAGAAAAAGGAGTTGCCCCTGTTGAAGTGCGTACTGAAGTACGATACCCATGCAGAGCAAATGGAAGCATCTCGTGCCAGTCTTTGTAAGTGATGACCATTTTCTGGACGATCTTTTTGATGTTCTTGTTGGCTGCTTCAACGGCGCCGTTCATCTTTGGCCGGTAAGGAGATGAGTTATGATGCTCGATCTTGAATTCCTCACACAGTTCTTTCATCATTTTATTGTTCAAGTTCGATCCATTGTCAGTAATGATCTTACTTGGAATTCCATATCGGCAAATGAGGTTGTTCTTGATGAACCTCACAACCACTTGTCTTGTGACATTGGCGTAAGATGCTGCTTCGACCCATTAGGTGAAGTAATCAATAGCCACTAGAATGAAGCGATGTCCGTTGGACGCTTTTGGTTCGATAATTCCGATCATGTCAATGCCCCACATGGAGAAAGGCCACGGAGAAGAGAGAACGTTGAGTAGAGTCGGAGGCACATGGATCTTATCTGCGTAGATCTGGCACTTGTGACATATTTTGACGTGTTTACAGCAATCAGATTCCATCGTTATCCAATAGTATCCTGCTCTCAAGATTTTCCTAGACATTGCATGCCCATTTGAATGGGTTCCAAAGGACCCTTCATGCACTTCATGGATGATCGTGTCTGCTTCTTGTCTGTCGACGCATCTGAGCAGAACCATATCGAAGTTTCTTTTGTATAGCACATCCTCGTTCAGGAAGAAATTCCTGGAAAGCCTCCTTAGAGTTTTCTTATCTTTGTACGATGCCCCGAGCGGGTACTCTCGTGTTTGAAGGAAACGTTTGATGTCGTGGAACCACGGTTTATCGTCGAAGACTGCTTCTGTTGCAAATACATATGCAGGTCTTTCAAGGTGTCTGATACGGGTTCTGGGCATATAATTCCAATCGTTAACTTTGAACATGGAAGATAGAGTAGCCAAGGCGTCTGCCATTCGGTTCTGATCTCGAGGGATGTGATGCAGTTCAACTTTGTTGAAGAAAGTCAACAATCGCCTCGCATAATCTCTGTAAGGAATTAGACCAAGATGATGAGTTTCATACTTGTCTTTGATTTGATTGATCACAAGGGCTGAATCTCCATATATGTCAAGGATCTTGATCCTCAAGTCGATGGCTTCTTCGATACCCATGATGCATGCTTCATATTCTGCTATGTTGTTGGTGCAATCAAATAGCAATCTGGCGGAAAATGGGATATGAGAACCTTCGGGAGTGATGATGACTGCCCCAATTCCATTGCCAAAAACGTTAACTTCTCCATCAAAGACTAAACCCCATCTGGATTCTGGATCTGGTCCTTCTCCGTGTAGCGGTTCGTCGCAATCTTTCATCTTCAAGTACATAACATCCTCGTCTGGGAAGTCAAATTTAAGAGATTGGTATTCGTTGAGCGGCTGATGAGCCAAGTGATCGGCGAGAATGCTTCCTTTGACCGCTTTTTGAGCGCGGTACTGGATGTCATATTCGGATAACAACATCTGCCATCGTGCAATTCTTCCGGTTAAGGCAGGCTTTTCAAAGACGTACTTGATTGGATCCATTTTGGAGATTAACCAAGTCGTGTGATTGATCATGTACTGGCGGAGACGTTTTGAAGCCCACACCAAAGCGCAACATGTTTTCTCGAGCATGGAGTAACGAGTTTCACAGTCTGTGAACTTTTTACTCAAGTAATAAATGGCATGCTCCTTCTTACCGGTGTCATCTTGCTGTCCAAGTACGCAGCCCATGGACTCTTCTAGTACGGTAAGGTACATGATTAGCGGTCTTCCTTCAACTGGAGGGATCAGTATTGGTGGTTCTGACAGGTATTCCTTGATACTGTCGAATGCTTTTTGGCAATCGGCTGTCCACACAACCTTTTGATCTTTGCGGAGAAGCTTGAATATCGGCCCACAGGTAGCAGTCATCTGAGAGATAAATCTGGAGATGTAATTCAATCGTCCAAGAAATCCTCTTACTTGCTTTTCCGTACGTGGCGTAGGCATCTCTTGAATAGCTTTGACTTTGTCAGGGTCCACTTCAATTCCCTTTTGACTGACGATGAAACCTAGGAGTTTTCCAGATCTTACCCCAAAGGTGCATTTGTTAGGATTCAGACGGAGCTGAAATTTCCTTAGTCGTTGAAACAACTTTAAGAGATAGTCTATATGTTCATCTTTAGTGTCAGATTTTGCTATCATGTCATCTACGTAGACTTCGATCTCCTTGTGCATCATGTCATGAAAGAGAGTAGTCATTGCCCTTTGGTAAGTTGCGCCTGCATTCTTTAATCCAAACGGCATTACTTTGTAGCAAAAAGTGCCCCACGGCGTGATGAAGGATGTCTTCTCCATGTCTTCGGGAGCCATTCTGATCTGATTGTAGCCAGAGAAACCGTCCATGAAGGAAAAGACGTTGAATTTTGCAGTGCTATCCACTAGCATGTCAATATGCGGTAGTGGGAAATCGTCTTTTGGACTCGCTTTGTTCAGATCCCGGTAGTCAACACACATTCTGACCTTTCCATCTTTCTTGGAGATAGGTACTATGTTGGCTAGCCATTGAGGATATTCAGAAGTGACGAGGAAACCTGCGTCGAGCTGTTTTTGAACTTCCTTTTTGATTTTATCAGCCATTTCAGGGTGAACTCTTCTCAGTTTTTGTTTAACCGGCGGGCACTCTAGTCTTAACGGCAGGTGATGCTCCACGATGTTGGTATCCAAACCCGGCATGTCTTGGTAGGACCAAGCGAACACATCAACATATTCTTTGAGAAGATTTATCAGTTTGCTTTTGACACTGCTGTTGAGTGAAGCTCCGATATTTACTTCTTTTCTATCTTCCTCAGAACCCAAATTGATTGCTTCTAGAGGTTCTTTATGAGGCTAAATGATCCTTTCCTCGTGCTTTAGCAGTCTAGAAATTTCATCTGGGATCTCTTCTTCAATTTGTTGAATTTGTTGATGGCGGGTGCTATGGCAGCTACCTGTCGTTGTTGAATGACATTCTTACGTGGTTTCCCACGGGATACCATTCCTATGTCATGCTCTTTTTTCCTTGGAAAACTGGTTCCAACCTTCTTTGTTCCACTAGAAGATCCTGCTTCCTTGGTCAGGCGTCCAGTTCGAACCCCTTCTTCTAATCGCATTCCCATGCTCACCATCTCAGTGAAATCTCCGGGAGCGCTAGCGATCATTCGCTCGTAGTAGAATGAGCCTAGAGTATTCAAGAATACCTTAGTCATCTCCTTCTCTTCCAATGGTGGGTTGACTTGGGCAGCAATTTCCCTCCATCGTTGTGCATATTCCTTGAATTTCTCCCTTTCTTTCTGAGACATGGAGCGGAGTTGATCCCTATCAGGAGCCATATCCAAGTTAAACTTGTATTGTTGGACAAAAGCTTCACCTAAGTCGTTGAATGTTTGGATATTCGTGCTGTCTAAACCCATGTACTACTTCAGTGCGGCACCGGTGAGACTATCTTGGAAGTAATGGATTAACAACTGGTGATCTTCGTTGTACGTAGACATTTTCCTGGCATACATCGTGAGATGACTTTGCGGACAGGAGTTTCCTTTGTACTTTTCAAAATAGGGGACTTTGAATTTTGCGGGTATTCTTACACGAGGAACTAAGCGAAGATCCTGGGCGTTCTTCCCAAACAATTCTTTCCCACGAATTGTTTTTATCTCAAGCTGCATTTTGAGGAGTTGTTCCTGGAGATTTTCCATTGAACCGCGTGATTTGAGTTACTGCCTGGAGTATGATGAACTTCTTCGTCTAAGGTAGTGTGTACTACGGAAGCTGAGTTCGTCATGATCGGTTGAGAAACCGGCATTGTTACTTGTGGAAGAGTTACTCCACGCTATGGAGTAAATGTAGAGTTTTCCGCAGCAGGTATTTCAAGCGAGGTTGTTTGAGAAGTCGGTTGGCAAACCGATGCCAAAGTTGAAAGGCATGCCCTATGGATAGCCTTCCGCATACTGAAGGTGAACTACCGATCGCGATGAAACCGGAGTAGTAGTATCTTCAAGTCGCTTGGTTTTGACCGATGTCGCTGTTGACTTTGCGCTGCAAATGAGTTGACCAAAGATGTGAGTCTCTCCACTTCTTCTTGCAATGTTGTTACCGTGCTACGGAGTTCAACGTTCTTGCTCAAATCCTTCCATTACTTTTCTTCTTTTGATCTTGTATCGTATGTTCGAGTCGGTGTGGACGCGTCGAGAAACTCTAAGACGCGATGACCTGACGATCTTTTCCTATCTGCTCAACGGCGTCGCTCAAGCTGCTCAAGCCGCAAGTATGAAACTGCTCAAGTATCGACTCTAGACAATAGACTTAAATGCGAATATGATGCATGATTATGATTGTAAAGAAAAGAAATTTCCAAAGAATTTAATGCTAAAAGAGATATTTCGCAAATATTTGATGGAAAAAACACATTTATTGATTAAATGGAAGAAGATTACAACAATATTGTTTTTGTTGGAGCATTGCTCACACAAATGATAAAATAAATGATAAAATTACAAACTAAATTAAACTAATTAAACGTCTTCGTCGGTTGAAGATCCAAAGGCTTGATGCAGCTTCAACTTCGTGGATTTCCTTTCCATAGCGAGCTTTTAGTTCAGATTTCTGCTTTTAGCTTGCTGATGACTCTTCCACTCGTTGGGAGTAGGATCGTTATTCATCAAATCTTCAAGCTCCTTTTCTTTCTTTGATGAAATTCTTGATCGCCATATTTCGATGAATCTCCTCATCTTTCTCCATGAGCCATTCATCCCGAAGTAAAGCGCCTTTTCATGATCTTTGACTTGCTTCTTGAGCTTCTCATTCTCAAGATTAGTCTTAAGGAATTTGTTTTCCAAAGCTTCTTTCTCAAACCTTATTTTGGTCAAGGCTTCTTGGTATTCTCCCACACTTGACGGAAAATTTGTAGATTTGGAAGCGATTGAGAACATGGGATCCTCATAAATGTAAGGCATTCAAATTCCTTCGCTCTTTTCTTTACCCAAGAAGTGTAGGTTTCATGGCTACACAATTCTTTGCCTTCCTTTTCTTTCCTTCGGATGCGATGCCAAGCTTTGATCATCCTAGCTTTCAACTTGGGAATCCTCTCCTTCGTGATAGAAGTAACTTTCTGATGAAACCAAGAGGTTTACTAGAGTTTGCGATCCGAGTTGGCGCCTGAAAGGGTTGTAGTTGATTCCTCCTTTCGCATCGATGAGAGGTACGCTGGCAAATTCTCCATAGCTCTCAATGATTTCCATCTCATTGTCCGCCAAGGTATACCAATGGATATCGCGCTTGTAAGAGACATGAGTCTTCGAGACCAATGCCACTGCCTTTGTTTTCGCGAAGATAGGAGATTTAGGCAAGTGTGAGGTAATCCATTTGAAAAACAGAGGTAACACACGATAGTTCCGTCTCCTTGACGATTCCTATGATGAATAGAGACGTACGTGTCACCAAGCAGGGTGGGAACGGGATTTCCAATCAGAAAGATCCTTATGGCGTTGATATCAACGAAATTTGGGACGTTGGGAAACAACACCAATCCATAGAGGAGTAAAGCTAAAATAGCTTCAAAGGCTACCATACTACCAGCTGCAGAGAATTTAAGAGCCTTCTCCATTAGGAACTTTGAAGTCAGTCCTAAGAGTTTTCCTCTGGTAGTTAGGTTTTTGTCTATCTCAGATTTCTTTAAGTGAGTCATCGTTGCAATGACTGGTGACTTGGGAATGGCTTCCAAACCATTGAAAGGCACTTTGTCTGATACTGAGATACCTAGGATATGCGCATACTCTTCCAAAGTAGGCATCAACTGATAATCAGGGAAAGTGAAACAGCGATAGACTGGATCGTAAAACTGAACGAAAGTTTTGAGAAGTCCTTCATCAACGTTAGCGTTCAGAAGAGTTAAAAGAGTTCCATAGCGTTTTCTGAAATCCGAGGGATCTTCTACCAAGGATGCTAACTCTTTCAACTTTCCTACGTCAGGAATTCTAAAACGTCAGGAATTCTGAATGAATGAATGCATGCATGAATGCGACAAACATGGTTAGTAGTTATACACACGGGCAAGCGTTCGAAGCCACGAGCATGAAGCCAACGATAAGAATCAACGTGGTTAAGTTCTAAGGGCTTATTCATCTGTGAAACAGGTTCTACTGATAATACGTGCTCAACACTCCTCTTTGAAATATTATCGAATTTGTTGAATACTCGATGGTCCAATAATATTTTTCAAGAGAAACTCGCCTGATCGTAGTCTCGCATGACAATTACTCTAGGCTTACACCCGAATAATCTCTGCACTACATACTAATGGCCAGGATGGGTTATGTGTTCTACAGTCCACTCAGCTTCTTGAGTTCCCTTGAAAGTAAAATGTCTTTGCAAATACTTGCTAAACACAATACCCCCAAGACAACCTCCACTGAGAGGGAGATATTAACTTCGTAAGTATTGAAACTTCTCACGTATTAATACCTCCACCTAGATCTTAAAAATGTTTCTTAAACCGGTTAGGATTTTTTCCATCGATGAAATCGCGAAACACACAATAAAGAAAAAGATATGCATAATATGAAAGCTTATCGCTTTTCTTTTGAAAACAAAAAGCTTGGTGCTCTCGAGCAGTAGTCACATTTTTTTGAAAATCAAAGTTTCAACAGACTCCCAAACAGAGTCGCCATTTTTCCTGTTTATGCTAAAAGGTGCGCTAGAGGATGCGAACGTGAATTGGATTCTCCGCTCAAAACGATTTACTCTTTTTGATTTGTTTATAAAGATGCCACGAGCATCAAGCTTTATTATTTTCAACACAAGAAAGATGATTTAATGATTATGAAAAGGGGGAAAGCTGAAATACCCTCAATTGATATTGATATGCGTAATGACTAGCGCAAACTAGACGCAACGCATTGGGGAGATTCGAGTAAGGGGATTGTTATATAAAGGAATAGATGGAGCACCCTAAATATATATAGTTATCTATAGCTTTATATATGAATATGTTTGATATGTTTGTGTGTTTTAATTGCTATTTCTATGATTGGGAAAGTTTCTCCTTTGGGATTTTAAGAAATGTAGATTATGTGGGATTCTAGGTTTTGTTATTTATTGTGCTCGCAAAGATCTGTGGATCTTCTGCATACATATCCCTTAGTGGGAATCAGAGCATTTGTAGCTCGGATCTACAGGGTTCTATAGTTTGTTTGGTCTGAGGGAGAAAGAAATTTGCTCGGCAAGGATGAGACCTTGTGCCTACGTATTCTCAAAAGGATGTTGAGAAAGTCAGAGCAATCGTAGTTCCCACTTATGCTAGTGGAAAGCAACGGGATGTTAGTAAGAGATGCATAAATGTCATCTTAATGAAAAAATGTATCTAATCTATTTCATCACATACATTTTGAAAAATTTGATTGAAAATATTTCGTCGTAAGTATTAGGTGTTTTGCTCGAGTGTACAAGCGTTACCACTTACATGTTTAAGAAAGATGTTTGAAAAAAATATTGAATCTTTTAACTGTAAGTATTGGGTGTTTTGCTTGAGTGTACAAGCGTTACCACTTACAATTAAGAGATGTTTTTGTTTGAAAAAAAATGTTTGAAAAGAGTTTGAAAAGTTTTTAACAGTATGTGATATGATAGATGAGATACTTCTTCCATAGAGATGATAGATGTCTAAATCTCAAGGAGAAATTGATTGGATTAAGGGATGCTTTTAAGAAGCCCATGGGTCCTTGTATTGTTAGCCCAAGAGGAGGCATTCCGAGGGTCATCGAGGGTCCTTGTATGAAGCTCAAGAGGAAGCTATAGGGTATGGCTGGCTTTGTGTTAAAAGGATTTCACCGAGAAACCATCCTTTTGAATTAAGAGCAATTTCACCGGAAATTTTACTCGGGATTTTGAAAGTGATTTCACCGGAAACCTTCCTTTCGTGGTTCTATCTTAGCTGGTGATTCTTTGTATTGAAGCCCAATAGAGGTCGTTAAGAGATTTCCTCTTTCATTGTATGATGCCCAAGAGAAGGCTAAACTCAATGAGGAGTTCTTTTGAACGAAGCCCAAGAGGAGGTCGACTCAACAGGGAGTGTTGTCTTATATGAAGCCTAAGCGGAGGCTAAACTCGATGAATGAGTTTTCTTATATGAAGCCTAAGAGGAGGCTGAACTCGTGGGGAGAGTTATCTTGTATGAAGCCCAAGCGGAGGCTAAATTCATGCCGAGATGAATTATCTTGTATGAAGCCCAAGCGAGGCTACAACCGGGGAACCTATTGGTTAGACTAATTGTTATGTTATAACTAGACATTGTATAAACAAGTGTGTGTGTGATATGTATTCACAGGAGTTTATGAAGGAAATATAAACAATGCAATGATGTTTATTTACAGAAGTTTATGAAATATAAACAAGTGTCTGTTTACGAACGTTTAAAACGAGCGTAACTTGATTATTTACAAGTTTGAATGTGTACAAGGAAGTAAATATGTACACGAACGAGTATTTATGTACAGAAAAAAGATGGATGTACATAGGAGGGTTGGGACTTACACCATAAGGGAGGCCCATTGGTTTAAAAGCAGTTTCACCGGGAATAATGCTCCTTTCAATACCAATGGTATTCAAGTAAAATGTATGATGAAATGTAAACGAACGATCGAAGTTTATCTGTAAAAAGTATCTGTATTATGTAAAGATGAAAGTTTGTATGAAAAGAATTTGATATGTACAAGGAAAAGGTATGAACATAAAGAAAGTTGGTTTGTGTATACACAAGTGAAGTGAAAAACAAACGATCGAAGTTTGTCTGCACTTGAGTATAAAAAGTATCCGTTATGTATGTATGAAAATTTTATATGTATTTGGAAATGATTTGATATGTACAAAGAAATATTATGTACACAAAAGAATGTTATGGGACTTACATCGGAGGGAGGCCCATTGGTTTAAAAGAAGTTTCATCAAGAATAATTTTCCTTTCAATACCAATGGTATCGTGTATAAACAAACGAATGAAAACAAAAGAAAGAAATTTGTTTATGTTTGAATATTGACAATGATGATTTGAGTATGTACAAGTAAAATTAAATATGTACAAAAAGGATTGGGACTTACACCGTAAGGGAGGCCCATGATCGATTGAGAAATTCGAGAGAAAACGAATTCGGTTTTATCGTTTAAATCGGATCGATCATGGTAAAAGATGTAAGTTTGATGAAATGTTTTGAAAAATGATTTTTGAAAATGTTTTGAAATGTGAGGTTCGTTTATGAAAAGTTTTGAAAAGAATCGGAAGTCGAAAACTTGAAAATTTCACCTTAAAAGGAGGTTTGAAAAAATGCTCAGAACGTCGTTTTCGGCTCGATTAAAATATAATCAGATGAAAGTTTTTTCTGAAAATTTTTGCACTATCATAAAATAGATGTATTTATTGACTAGTGTACAAAAAATCACCTTAAAATAAGGAGTTTTGATTGGTTAAAAAAATGTGAAAGTTTTGTAAAAAAAACAAGAAAAATATGAAAGTTTGAAAAAGAAATGGTCTTGAGATTGAACCCATGACCATTGGGTGGCACACGTGGCAGAAAACCTTAAGGGCGAGCAAGCTACCACTAGGACAAACACACATTGGTGTTAGTGGATCCAGACCACGTGTAAACAAAACATTGGAATATTTGAATTTACAAAAGCTCAAAGACACGCGCGAAGCTTGTTCTTCGTTTTTGATTTTCAGTTTCAAGAATCCATGCTAAAATCTTCATTTCTGAATGAAATTCAATGAAATAAAAACGAAAGTTGCTCGATTTTGAACAACGAACATGATGGCAGATGTTAATTGCATTTATTTTTGACCTAGCATGCTTAAATTTTTGGGAATCGTGATGAACCCTAAAACTGAATTTTTCAAATTAAATGATGTATGATTGATGATTTTTCAGTTTTCTTGAGGGTTTATGATCGTGTTAGGTGCAGAAAGAGATTGGCCAAGAGCTTTTTCATTTAAGTTCAAAGAATTATGATATCCAAGTTCATGTTCATACCTGTTCAAGTGGAGATCGAAGAAGGTGTAAACGTGTTTCCAGAACTTGTTTCTTGATTGCTACAGCACCATCGGCATGTATGGAAGCTAAGTGAATGGTCTGCTTGCTTTGAACTTGCCTGGATTATGCTACACAAGTTCACCTGCACAATTCAAAAATGGAAGCTCGATTTTGATGTAAAACCTGTTACAGTTGCTTGCCAATGATCTGGATCATGTACATGAGGTACATGGAAGGTGTTAGAGTGATCACAACACAAATTAATCCAACCTAGAATGGAATTCGAAAGTTATGGCAGTTTGGACAATTTTGAAAGCATGGCATGTGATTTCTGATTTTTACTTATTCTTCTTATGATCTTAAGTTCTAAACAAGTTTTATATTGATATTGAAGCATGTTTGACACCAAAGTTCATCATGATTTTAACTGAATTTCAAAAATGCAATATTTCTCACTTTTGCACTATGTTGCTTGATTTTCAAGAAAGTGGAGTGAAAGCATGGATTTGCATTGCTTTGGTGTGGTTTTGACTTGAAATTGTGATCCATTTATAGGCCAAAGGTTCTGAAATTGTTAGGCACAAGTACATGGCAATTGGAAAATCAAAGATGCCTTAAGGGGTAAGAAAGGCTTTTTACAAAGGAAAAGGAAGCTTCCCTTTTTTACCATGTGCTATTTTTTCCAATTTTGATCCAATCCTCAATTATTACTTCTCACTGATTTTTATCAGTTCTTATCCTAATTTGGAAAGGTGGCAAGTGTTCTAGAAGAAGAAATCAAGAAATGACCTATAATTTGATGTTTTGGATTTTGAAAATCAAGTTCATGGAGCCTTATGTTTCAATTTCAAAAGTATAGCTAGACTCCATGGATTTGTGAGTTCTTGGACATTTTGGAAATCTTGTTTCACAAGCTACAACTTTCATGTTTTGAGTTTTTTTCAATTCAAAATGGAATTAGGTGAAAAAATGGCATGAAGTTTGGAAAAAATAAGAAATTTCAACACTTAGAAAATTTTCTAAGTATGAAAACTTTTGACTTTTTGTGTACTTTTTTCAAATTCTTTGATTTTTTATGATCATGATGGATCATTTGAAGTATTTTGATGATTGAAAAAGTTTTGTTTTGAAAAAAGTTGACCAAAAGTCAAAGTTTGACTTTTCAGTGCAGATGAAATTTCATCAGATGTTTCTGAAATTGACTGATGAAGTCTGTGAACTTCTGTCATGTTTTAAATCCAGAAATCAGGTCAAGATGTTGTATCTAAGATATAATGACCAATCTCTATCCAAAAAGTCATTTCTTGCTCAAAAGTCGAGAAAACTCATGCCCAATCAAAACCCTAATTGGTCGATCCTTGATCGATCCGTGAGAAAAATGGATATCTAAGATTGAAGGTTGATGATTTGATCAAGATAGATCAAATGAGGTGAGAAAACTCAAACCCTAATTGGTTGTCTCTTGAATCGATGAAAATCGATGAAACCCTAATCTCGACCGTGAAATCTACACCGATTAATGTCAGTCTCGAAATGTTAGTTATGCAATGATGCAAATGTAAGGTGGTATATTAGGTCAAAATTTGGGGTATGACAGATGCCCCTATTTAAGTTTCTTTAACCTGAGAGATGAAGATGAATATCTTCGTTTTGATAGGTGTAAAGAGACTTAAATATCAGAATACGCAAATTTTGGACCTAAGATACCAAAAGATGCGGATGATGCAAAATGATTGAAAAAGTTCCACCCAGAGAAATATCAAAGAAATGACATGACGGGGAAAAAAATTTGTGAATACGTCCCTGCTGGGGAAAGAATGATTCACAAAATATGTGAATATCTGTTTCACTTTGGGAAACAAAGAGATTACCTTCTGTCAGCCTTGTGACAAAGTTTAAGGTAAGTGGAAAGGATATTACCCATTATCAGTCTTGTGATAGTTTAGGGTAATGAGTTTTAGAAGATATTACCAATTATCAGCGAAGTGATAACTATAACAAGGTAATTCTTTGAGAAAAACACTGAGTATTCAGCCTCGTGAATAACAGACAAAATGGTGAAACAGATCTCAAAATGAGTTGTGAAGATATTACCAATTATCAGCAAAGTGATAACTATAACAAGGTAAATCTTTGAAAGATTTGGTCGATTATTCAGCCTTGTGAATAATAGACAGTGGGAGAAACAGAACTCAAATGAGTTTCTATTTTCTTGGATAAAAATCTTGCCGAGGATTTCTCTTTCGAGGAGATGCGGGCTTTTTGATTGGAAGGCACAGGTTTTCCTTTAGACAGAAAGACAACTGTTGGGGATTTTTGAATTTCTCATACAGTCACAATTTTGACCTTGTTGAGAAGACAAATTTTCATGACAAGTTTAGGAATGAAAATAAGCGGCTCAGACGATGAGGTTATTGCTTTGTTGATTATAGACAGTGTTCTATCCAGGAACGAACTGGAAAGAAAAAGTCAATCAAGACATTATTCCCAATGAGGAATGATCTCAGCTGGGGAATGTGGTGGAGAGAAGAAAATGTATTTTTTGGGAATACCCGCTGGGGAAAAGATGTATTTTTTTTTCTTTTGGAGATATTCATCGGGGATGACTTGTACTTACATGAGTAAGCGTGACTTATACCAAGGATATGGAAGCAAACATTTCGTGGATGCAAAATGCATAAATGATGCTATTATGTATGAATGTCATGAATGTTATATGCATGCTAACAATATTTTGACAAAGACACTAAAGAGATATCTGGAAAAGGACCACGCCACAGTTCGAACAAATACTCGTGGAAGTTGCAACAATGGTGCGTATGTTTCATCGACGAAGAATTTGAGTTGCATGCTTTAAACTTTCGAGAAAGGAAATTATTGGCAACTCGGCCGGGATTCTTTTTGGATAAGAATACCGCCCTTTGATGATTTTTGTCGAGGAGAAAATCAGAGCAGCTTGTTTTATCCTTCGAGATCGAAACACTCATGGAGAAACTGAAGTTCTTTCCGTGTCCATAGTTCAAAGGAACATTTCGCTTTTATTTCAAAATTTTGAAGTAAAATTCATTTAAAACCTTTTAGTTTCAAAAGTGATTTTCACAATAAAAGCGTTATTTTGCAAAATGTAATAAAGTAGGAATTGCAAACAAAAGGCACAAAGCTCAAATTTTACTGAATAGAATGGTAATCAGCCAAATGCGTGATTCCATGAGCTATTTACAAAAGTTGGAAATGATAATTTATGGGGAAAAGGCTACATTGAAAGCAAATAACCGCTATTATCCCTAACAACTTTGAATTCCAATCGTTTTGTCGCTTGTAAGAGTTGATTGAAGATCCGTTGATGGAAAATTCTTTAGATTGACGGGACCGACCGCAGCTACTTTGTCATTTTGTGTATCCTTGTTTTTGCCTAGATTGCTTTTTAGGTTTCCAATCTATCGTGATATTTTCGCTTATTGTCTCTAATTTTTGCCTCGATCGCTTTTCGTGTTTTCAATCCACCGAGACGCTATTTTGCCTAAGCCGCCTTTTCGGTTTTCGACTTACCGAAATGTTTTTTTTTTTAGACAAAGTATTTCTTGATCGCATCAAGATTCACAGGATGCGGAGTTCATCACCGTCCATGGTTGTGAGAGTCATAGCACCGCCGTAAAAGCTTCTTTGACGATGTATGGCCTTCGTAATTAGGAGTCCATTTGCCCTAGAATCGTTGAAAAGGCGTAATCTTTTTAAGCACGAGGTCGCCTTCGGAATTCACGAGGTCGGACCTTCTTGTCGAAAGCTTTCATTCTTCTTTGATAGAGTTGTCCATGACACGAGCGGTCAGCGCTTTTCTTCAATTAAGTTCATTTGGTCGATCCGCTTTGACACCATTCGACCTCGATAGCTTAGTTTCCATGAGAACTCTCATTGATGGGATCTCAACTTCTACGGGAGCACTGCCCATGCCGATACTAAAGAAAAGGAGTTGCCCTGAAGTGCGATCAAGCACGATACCCATGCAGAGCAAATGGAAGCATCTCGTGCGCCTTTGTAAGTGATGACCATTTTCCGACGATCTTTTGATGTTCTTGTTATCGCTCAACGGCGCCGCTCATCTTTGGCCGGTAAGGAGATGAGTTATGATGCTCGATCTTGAATTCCTCACACGCTCTTTCATCATTTTATTGTTCAAGTTCGATCCATTGTCAAGAATGATCTTACTTGGAATTCCATATCGGCAAATGAGGTTGTTCTTGATGAACCTCACAACCACTTGTCTTGTGACATTGGCGTAAGATGCTTCACCCATTAGGTGAAGTAATCAATAGCCACTAGAATGAAGCGATGTCCGCTGGACGCTTTGGTTCGATAATTCCGATCATGTCAATGCCCCACATGGAGAAAGGCCACGAGAAGAGAGAACGTTGAGTAGAGTCGGAGGCACATGGATCTTATCTGCGTAGATCCGCACTTGTGACATATTTTGACGTGTTTACAAAGAATCGATTCCATCGTTATCCAATAGTATCCTCGCTCAAGATTTTCCTAGACATTGCATGCCCATTTGAATGGGTTCCAAAGGACCCTTCATGCACTTCATGGATGATCGTGTTCGCTTTTGTCCGTCGACGATCTCGAGCGTAACCATATCGTTTCTTTTGTATAGCACATCCTCGTCAGAAGAAATTCTCGAAAGCCTCCTTAGAGTTTTCTTATCTTTGTACGATGCCCCGAGCGGTACTCGTGTTTGAAGGAAACGTTTGATGTCGTGGAACCACGGTTTATCGTCGAAGACTGCTTCGTTGCAAATACATATGCAGGTCTTTCAAGGTGTCTGATACGGGTTCTGGGCATATAATTCCAATCGTTAACTTTGAACATGGAAGATAGAGTAGCCAAGGCGTCTGCCATTCGGTTCTGATCTCGAGGGATGTGATGCAGTTCAACTTTGTTGAAGAAAGTCAACAATCGCCTCGCATAATCTCTCGTAAGGAATTAGACCAAGATGATGAGTTTCATACTTGTCTTTGATTTGATTGATCACAAGGGCTGAATCTCCATATATGTCAAGGATCTTGATCCTCAAGTCGATGGCTTCTTCGATACCCATGATGCATGCTTCATATTCTGCTATGTTGTTGGTGCAATCAAATAGCAATCTGGCGGAAAATGGGATATGAGAACCTTCGGGAGTGATGATGACTGCCCCAATTCCATTGCCAAAAACGTTAACTTCTCCATCAAAGACTAAACCCCATCCGATTCTCGGATCCGGTCCTTCTCCGTAGCGGTTCGCAATCTTTCATCTTCAAGCATAACATCCTCGTCTCGGGAAGTCAAATTTAAGAGATTGGTATTCGTTGAGCGGCTGATGAGCCAAGTGATCGGCGAGAATGCTTCCTTTGACCGCTTTTTGAGCGCGGTACTGGATGTCATATTCGGATAACAACATCTGCCATCGTGCAATTCTTCCTATGTGCTTTTCAAAGACGTACTTGATTGGATCCATTTTGAGATTAACCAAGTCGTGTGATTGATCATGTACTGGCGGAGACGTTTTGAAGCCCACACCAAAGCGCAACATGTTTTCTCGAGCATGGAGTAACGAGTTTCACAGTCTGTGAACTTTTTACTCAAGTAATAAATGGCATGCTCCTTCTTACCGGTGTCATCTTGTTGTCCAAGTACGCAGCCCATGGACTCTTCTAGTACGGTAAGGTACATGATTAGCGGTCTTCCTTCAACTGGAGGGATCAGTATTGGTGGTTCTGACAGGTATTCCTTGATACTGTCGAATGCTTTTTGGCAATCTGTCCACACAACCTTTGATATTTGCGGAGAAGCTTGAATATCGGCCCAGTAGCAGCATCCGAGAGATAACGAGATGTAATTCAATCGTCCAAGAAATCCTCTTACTTGCTTTTCCGTACGTGGCGTAGGCATCTCTTGAATAGCTTTGACTTTGTCAGGGTCCACTTCAATTCCCTTTTGACTGACGATGAAACCTAGGAGTTTTCCAGATCTTACCCCAAAGGTGCATTTGTTAGATTCGACGGTTGAAATTTTAGTCGTTGAAACAACTTTAAGAGATAGTCTATATGTTCATCTTTAGTGTCGATTTTGCTATCATGTCATCTACGAGACTTCGATCTCCTTGTGCATCATGTCATGAAAGAGAGTAGTCATTGCCCTTTGGTAAGTGCCATTCTTTAATCCAAACGGCATTACTTTGTAGCAAAAGTGCCCCACGGCGTGATGAAGGATGTCTTCCATGTCTTCGGAGCCATTCGATCGATTGTAGCCAGAGAAACCGCCCATGAAGGAAAAGACGTTGAATTTTGCAGTGCTATCCACTAGCATGTCAATATGCGGTAGTGGGAAATCGTCTTTTGGACTCGCTTTGTTCAGATCCCGGTAGTCAACACACATTCTGACCTTTCCATCTTTCTTGGAGATAGGTACTATGTTGGCTAGCCATTGAGGATATTCAGAAGTGACGAGGAAACCTGCGTCGAGCTGTTTTTGAACTTCCTTTTTGATTTTATCAACCATTTCAGGGTGAACTCTTCTCGCTTTTTGTTTAACCGGCGGCACTCTAGTCTTAACGGGTGTGATGCTCCACGATGTTGGTATCCAAACCCCATGTCTTGGTAGGACCAAGCGAACACATCAACATATTCTTTGAGAAGATTTATCATTTGCTTTTGACATCTGGAGTGAAGTCTGATATTTACTTCTTTTCATCTTCCCGTAACCCAAATTGATTGCTTCTAGAGGTTCTTTATGAGGCTAAATGATCCTTTCCTCGTGCTTTAGCGCCTAGAAATTTCATCCGGATCTCTTCTTCAATTTGTTGAATTTGTTGATGGCGGGTGCTATGGCAGCCACCGTCGTTGTTGAATGACATTCTTACGTGGTTTCCACGGATACCATTCCTATGTCATGCTCTTTTTCCTTGGAAAACTGGTTCCAACCTTCTTTGTTCCACTAGAAGATCCTCGCTTCGGTCAGCGCCCGCTCAACCCTTCTTCTAATCGCATTCCCATGCTCACCATCTCGAAATCTCCGGAGCGCTTAGCGATCATTCGTCAGTAGTAGAATGAGCCTAGAGTATTCAAGAATACCTTAGTCATCTCCTCTCTTCCAATGGTGGGTGACTTGCAATTTCCCTCCATCGTTGTATATTCCTTGAATTTCTCCCTTTCTTTCTCGAGACATGGAGCGGAGTCGATCCCTATCAGAGCCATATCCAAGTTAAACTTGTATTGTTGGACAAAGCTTCACCTAAGTCGTTGAATGTTTGATATTCGTGTGCCTAAACCCATGTACTACTTCAAGCGGCACCGTGAGACTATCTTCGAAGTAATGGATTAACAACCGGTGATCTTCGTTGTACGTAGACATTTTCCGGCATACATCGTGAGATGACTTTATGATGTGGAGTTTCCTTTGTACTTTCAAAATAGGGACTTTGAATTTTGCGGGTATTCTTACACGAGGAACTAAGCGAAGATCCTATGTTTCTTCCCAAACAATTCTTTCCCACGAATTGTTTTTATCTCAAGTCGCATTTTGAGGAGTTGTTCCCGGAGATTTTCCATTGAACCGCGTGATTTGAGTTATCGCTCGAGTATGATGAACTTCTTCGCCTAAGGTAGTGTGTACTACGGAAGTCGAAGTTCGCCATGATCGGTTGAGAAACCGCATTGTTACTTTGGAAGAGTTACCCACGCTATGGAGTAAATGTAGAGTTTTGCGCAGCAGGTATTTCAAGCGAGGTTGTTTGAGAAGTCGGTTGGCAAACCGATGCCAAAGTTGAAAGGCATGCCCTATGGATAGCCTTCGCATACTGAAGGTGAACTACCGATGCGACAAATGAAACCGGAGTAGTAGTCTCTCAAGTCGCCGCTGGTTTTGACCGCCGATGCGCTTGTTGACTTTGCGCAAGGCAAATGAGTTGACCAAAGATGTGAGTCTCTCCACTTCTTCTTGCAATGTTGTTACCGTATACGGAGTTCAACGTTCTTGCTCAAATCCTTCCATTACTTTTCTTCTTTTGATCTTGTATCGTATGTTCGAGTCGGCTGTGGACGCGGTCGAAACTCTAAGACGCGATACTGACGATCTTTTCCTATCCGCTCAACTGTGCAAGTCGCTCAAGCCGCTCGTCGTGCAAGTATGAAACTGTTCAAGTATCAGACTCTAGACAATAGACTTAAATGCAGAATATGATGCATGATTATGATTGTAAAGAAAAGAAATTTCCAAAGAATTTAATGCTAAAAGAGATATTTCTGGCAAATATTTGGATGGAAAAAAAACACACATTTATTGATTAAATGGAAGAAGATTACAACAATATTGTTTTTTGTTGGAGCATTGCTCACACAAATGATAAAATAAATGATAAAATTACAAACTAAATTAAACTAATTAAACGTCTTCACGGTTGAAGATCCAAAGGCTTGATGCAACTTCAACTTCGTGATTTTCCATAGCGAGCTTTTAGTTCGATTTCGCTTTTAGCTTGTTGATGACTCTTCCACTGTTGGAGTAGGATCGTTATTCATCAAATCTTCGTTGCCTTTTCTTTCTTTGATGAAATTCTTGATCGCATATTTCGATGAATCTCCTCATCTTTCTCCATGAGCCATTCATCCGGAAGTAAAGCGCCTTTTCATGATCTTTGACTTGCTTCTTGAGCTTCTCATTCTCAAGATTAGTCTTAAGGAATTTGTTTTCCAAAGCTTCTTCTCAAACCTTATTTTGGTCAAGGCTTGGTATTCTCCCACACGACGGGAAAATTTGTAGATTTGGAAGCGATTGAGAACATGGGATCCTCATAAATGTAAGGCATTCAAATTCCTTCGCTTTTTCTTTACCCAAGAAGTGTAGGTTTCCATGGCTACACAATTCTTGCCTTCCTTTTTCTTTCCTTCGGATGCGATGCCAAGCTTTGATCATCCTAGCTTTCAATCCTTGGGAATCCTCTCCTTCGTGATAGAAGTAACTTTCATAAGGAAACCAAGAGGTTTACTAGAGTTTGCGATCCGAGTTGGCGCCTCGCCAGAAAGGGTTGTAGTTGATTCCTCCTTTCGCACCGATGAGAGGTACGCTGGCAAATTCTCCATAGCTCTCAATGATTTCCATCTCATTGTCCGCCAAGGTATACCAATGGATATCGCTGCTTGTAAGAGACATGAGTCTTCGAGACCAATGCCACTCGCCTTTGTTTTCGCGAAGATAGAGATTTAGGCAAGTGTGAGGTAATCCATTTGAAAAATGAGGTAACACACGATAGTTCCGCC
The DNA here is from genome assembly GCA_021764765.1 of Vicia sativa. Classification (NCBI taxonomy): domain Eukaryota; kingdom Viridiplantae; phylum Streptophyta; class Magnoliopsida; order Fabales; family Fabaceae; genus Vicia; species Vicia sativa. Next base: position 117,050,343 of record CM038795.1, on the reverse strand, counting down.
TCCTGACGATTCCTATGATGAATAGAGACGACGTGTCACCAAGCAAGGTGGAACGGATTTCCAATCGAAGATCCTTATGGCGTTAATATCAACGAAATTTGGGACGTTGGGAAATAACACCAATCCATAGAGGAGTAAAGCTAAAATAGCTTCAAAGGCTACCATACTACCAGCTGCAGAGAATTTAAGAGCCTTCTCCATTAGGAACTTTGAAGTCAGTCCTAAGAGTTTTCCTCTGGTAGTTAGGTTTTTGTCTATCTCAGATTTCTTTAAGTGAGTCATCGTTGCAATGACTGGTGACTTGGGAATGGCTTCCAAACCATTGAAAGGCACTTTGTCTGATACTGAGATACCTAGGATATGCGCGTACTCTTCCAAAGTAGGCATCAATTGATAATCAGGGAAAGTGAAATATAGACCGGATCGTAAAACTGAACGAAAGTTTTGAGAAGTCCTTCATCAACATTAGTGTTCAGAAGAGTTAAAAGAGTTCCATAGCGTTTTCTGAAATCCGAGGGATCTTCTACCAAGGATGCTAACTCTTTCAACTTTCCTACGTCAGGAATTCTAAAACGTCAGGAATTCTGAATGAATGAATGCATGCATGAATGCGACAAACATGGTTAGTAGTTATACACACGGGCAAGCGTCAAGTCACGAGCATGAAGCCAACGATAAGAATCAACGTGGTTAAGTTCTAAGGGCTTATTCATCCGTGAAACGGGTTCTACCGATACGCTCAACACTCCTCTTTGAAATATTATCGAATTTGTTGAATACTGATGGTCCAATAATATTTTTCAAGAGAAACTCGCTCGATCGTAGTCTCGCATGACAATTACTCTAGGCTTACACCGAATAATCTCTCGACTACATACTAATGGCCGTGATGGGTTATGTGTTCTACATCCACTCACTTCTTGAGTTCCCTTGAAAGTAAAATGTCTTGCAAATACTTGCTAAACACAATACCCCAAGACAACCTCCATCGAGAGGGAGATATTAACTGTAAGTATTGAAACTTCTCACGTATTAATACCTCCACCTAGATCTTAAAAATGTTTCTTAAATCCGGTTAGGATTTTTTCCATCGATGAAATCGCAAAACACACAATAAAGAAAACAGACATATGCATAATATGAAAGCTTATCGCTTTTCTTTTTGAAAACAAAAGCTTGGTGCTCTCGAGCAGAGTCACATTTTTTGAAAATCAAAGTTTCACAGTCTCCCAAAGAGTCGCCATTTTTCCTGCTTATGCTAAAAGGTGACGCGCCAGAGGATGCGAACGTGAATTCGGATTCTCGCTCAAAACGACGTTTTTTGATTTGTTTATAAAGATGCCACGAGCATCAAGCTTTATTATTTTCAACACAAGAAAGATGATTTAATGATTATGAAAAGGGGAAAGTTGAAATACCTCAATTGATATTGATATGTAATGACTAGCGAAACTAGACGCACGCATTGGGGAGATTCCGAGTAAGGGGGATTGTTATATAAAGGGAATAGATGGAGCACCCTAAATATATATAGTTATCTATAGCTTTATATATGAATATGTTTGATATGTTTGTGTGTTTTAATTGCTATTTCTATGATTGGGAAAGTTTCTCCTTTGGGATTTTAAGAAATGTAGATTATGGGATTCTAGGTTTTGTTATTTATTGTGCTTAAAGATCCGTGGATCTTCTCATACATATCCCTTAGTGGAATCGAGCATTTGTAGCTCGGATCTGCTGTGGTTCTATAGTTTGTTTGGTCTGAGGGAGAAAGAAATTTGCTCGGCAAGGATGAGACCTCAGGCTACGTATTCTCAAAAGGATGTTGAGAAAGTCAGAGCAATCGTAGTTCCCACTTATGCTAGTGGAAAGCAACGGGATGTTAGTAAGAGACAGACAAATGTCATCTTAATGAAAAAATGTATCTAATCTATTTCATCACATACATTTTGAAAAATTTGATTGAAAATATTTCGTCGTAAGTATTAGGTGTTTTGCTCGAGTGTACAAGCGTTACCACTTACATGTTTAAGAAAGATGTTTGAAAAAAAGATTGAATCTTTTAACTGTAAGTATTGGGTGTTTTGTTTGAGGCATGCGCTACCACTTACAATTAAGAGATGTTTTTGTTTGAAAAAAAATGTTTGAAAAGAGTTTGAAAAGTTTTTAACTGTATGTGATATGATAGATGAGATACTTCTTCCATAGAGATGATAGATGTCTAAATCTCAAGGAGAAATTGATTGGATTAAGGGATGCTTTTAAGAAGCCCATGGGTCCTTGTATTGTTAGCCCAAGAGGAGGCATTCCGAGGGTCATCGAGGGTCCTTGTATGAAGCTCAAGAGGAAGCTATGGGTATGGTGGCTTTGTGTTAAAAGGGATTTCACCGAGAAACCATCCTTTTGGAATTAAGAGCAATTTCACCGGAAATTTTACTCGGGATTTTGAAAGTGATTTCACCGGAAACCTTCCTTTGGTTCTATCTTAGCTGGTGATTCTTTGTATTGGAAGCCCAATAGGAGGTGAAGAGATTCTCTTTCATTGTATGATGCCCAAGAGAAGGCTAAACTCAATGAGGAGTTCTTTTGAACGAAGCCCAAGAGGAGGCTGACTCAACAGGGGAGTGTTGTCTTATATGAAGCCTAAGCGGAGGCTAAACTCAGATGAATGAGTTTTCTTATATGAAGCCTAAGAGGAGGCTGAACTCTGTGGGGAGAGTTATCTTGTATGAAGCCCAAGCGGAGGCTAAATTCATGCTGGAGATGAATTATCTTGTATGAAGCCCAAGCGGAGGCTACAACTGTGGGGAACCTATTGGTTAGACTAATTGTTATGTTATAACTAGACAGTTGTATAAACAAGTGTGTGTGTGTGATATGTATTCACAGGAGTTTATGAAGGAAATATAAACAATGCAATGATGTTTATTTACAGAAGTTTATGAAATATAAACAAGTGTCTGTTTACGAACGTTTAAAACGAGCGTAACTTGATTATTTACAAGTTTGAATGTGTACAAGGAAGTAAATATGTACACGAACGAGTATTTATGTACAGAAAAAAGATGGATGTACATAGGAGGGTTGGGACTTACACCATAAGGGAGGCCCATTGGTTTAAAAGCAGTTTCACCGGGAATAATGCTCCTTTCAATACCAATGGTATTCAGTGTAAAATGTACAGATGAAACAGAAACGAACGATCGAAGTTTATCGTAAAAGTATCCAGATATAAAGATGAAAGTTTGTATGAAAAGAATTTGATATGTACAAGGAAAGGTATGAACATAAAGAATGTTGGTTTGTATACACAAGTGAAGTGAAAACAAACGATCAAGTTTGTCTTGTACTTGAGTATAAAAGTATCTCGTGTTATGTATGTATGAAAATTTTGTATGTATTTGGAAATGATTTGATATGTACAAAGAAATATTATGTACACAAAAGAATGTTATGGGACTTACACCGTGAGGGAGGCCCATTGGTTTAAAAGAAGTTTCATCAGTAATAATTCTTCTCCTTTCAATACCAATGGTATCGTATAAACAAACGAATGAAAACAAAAGAAAGAAATTTGTTTATGTTTGAATATTGACAATGATGATTTGAGTATGTACAAGTAAAATTAAATATGTACAAAAAGGATTGGGACTTACATCAAGGGAGGCCCATGATCGATTGAGAAATTCGAGAGAAAACGAATTCGGTTTTATCGCTTAAATCGGATCGATCATGGTAAAAGATGTAAGTTTGATGAAATGTTTTGAAAATGATTTTTGAAAATGTTTTGAAATGTGAGGTCTGTTTATGAAAAGTTTTGAAAAGAATCGAAGTCGAAAACTTGAAAATTTCACCTTAAAAGGAGGTTTGAAAAATGCTCGTAACGCTGCTTTCGCTCGATAAAATATAATCGATGAAAGTTTTTTCTGAAAATTTTTGCACTATCATAAAATAGATGTATTTATTGACAAGTGTACAAAAAATCACCTTAAAATAAGGAGTTTTGATTGGTTAAAAAAATGTGAAAGTTTTGTAAAAAAAACAAGAAAAATATGAAAGTTTGAAAAAGAAATGGTCTTGAGATTGAACCCATGACCATTGGGTGGCACACGTGGTAAAAACCTTATGGGGCAAGCTACCAGGGACAAAACACACATTGTGTTAGTGGATCCAGACCACGTAAACAAAACATTGAATATTTGAATTTTAAAAGCTCAAGAACACGCCAAGCTTGTTCTTCGTTTTTGATTTTCAGTTTCAAGAATCCATGCTAAAATCTTCATTTCTGAATGAAATTCAATGAAATAAAAACGAAAGTTGCTCGATTTTGAACAACGAACATGATGGCAGATGTGAATTGCATTTATTTTTGACCTAGCATGCTTAAATTTCTGGGAATCGTGATAAACCCTAAAACTGAATTTTTCAAATTAAATGATGTATGATTGATGATTTTTCAGTTTTCTTGAGGGTTTATAATCGTGTTAGGTGCAGAAAGAGATTGGCCAAGAGCTTTTTCATTTAAGTTCAAAGAATTATGATATCCAAGTTCATGTTCATACCTGTTCAAGTGGAGATCGAAGAAGGTGTAAACGTGTTTCCAGAACTTGTTTCTTGATTGCTACAGCACCATCGGCATGTATGGAAGCTAAGTGAATGGTCTGCTTGCTTTGAACTTGCCTGGATTATGCTACACAAGTTCACCTGCACAATTCAAAAATGGAAGCTCGATTTTGATGTAAAACCTGTTACAGTTGCTTGCCAATGATCTGGATCATGTACATGAGGTACATGGAAGGTGTTAGAGTGATCACAACACAAATTAATCCAACCTAGAATGGAATTCGAAAGTTATGGCAGTTTGGACAATTTTGAAAGCATGGCATGTGATTTCTGATTTTTACTTATTCTTCTTATGATCTTAAGTTCTAAACAAGTTTTATATTGATATTGAAGCATGTTTGACACCAAAGTTCATCATGATTTTAACTGAATTTCAAAAATGCAATATTTCTCACTTTTGCACTATGTTGCTTGATTTTCAAGAAAGTGGAGTGCAAGCATGGATTTGCATTTCTTTGGTGTGGTTTTGACTTGAAATTGTGATCCATTTATAGGCCAAAGGTTCTGAAATTGTTAGGCACAAGTACATGGCAATTGGAAAATCAAAGATGCCTTAAGGGGTAAGAAAGGCTTTTTACAAAGGAAAAGGAAGCTTCCCTTTTTTACCATGTGCTATTTTTTCCAATTTTGATCCAATCCTCAATTATTACTTCTCACTGATTTTTATCAGTTCTTATCCTAATTTGGAAAGGTGGCAAGTGTTCTAGAAGAAGAAATCAAGAAATGACCTATAATTTGATGTTTTGGATTTTGAAAATCAAGTTCATGGAGCCTTATGTTTCAATTTCAAAAGTATAGCTAGACTCCATGGATTTGTGAGTTCTTGGACATTTTGGAAATCTTGTTTCACAAGCTACAACTTTCATGTTTTGAGTTTTTTTCAATTCAAAATGGAATTAGGTGAAAAAATGGCATGAAGTTTGGAAAAAAAATAAGAAATTTCAACACTTAGAAAATTTTCTAAGTATGAAAACTTTTGACTTTTGTGTACTTTTTTCAAATTCTTTGATTTTTTATGATCATGATGGATCATTTGAAGTATTTTGATGATTGAAAAAGTTTTGTTTTGAAAAAGTTGACCAAAAGTCAAAGTTTGACTTTTCAGTGCAGATGAAATTTCATCAGATGTTTCTGAAATTGACTGATGAAGTCTGTGAACTTCTGTCATGTTTTAAATCCAGAAATCAGGTCAAGATGTATCTAAGATATAATGACCAATCTCTATCCAAAAAGTCATTTCTTGCTCAAAAGTCGAGAAAACTCATGCCCAATCAAACCCTAATTGGTCGATCCTTGATTGATCTGGGAGAAAAATGGATATCCTAAGATCGAAGGATGATTTGATCAAGATAGATCAAATGAGGTGAGAAAACTCAAACCCTAATTGGTTGTCTCTTTGAATCGATGAAAATCTGATGAAACCCTAATC
>CM038795.1:116757581-117044191 GCA_021764765.1 Vicia sativa | reverse complement strand
CCAAAAGCTTCCAACGGACATCGCTTCATTTTAGTAGCTATTGATTACTTCACCAAATGGGTCGAAGCAGCGTCTTACGGCAACGTTACAAGACAAGTGGTTGTGAGGTTCATCAAGAACAAACTCATCTGCCGATATGGAGTTCCAAGCAAGATCATTACAGACAATGGATCAAACGTGAACAACAAGATGATGAAAGAACTGTGTGAGGAATTCAAGATCGAGCATCATAACTCATCTCCTTAGCGGCCAAAGATGAACAACGCCGTTGAAGCTGCCAACAAAAACATCAAAAAGATTGTCCAGAAGATGGTCATCACCTACAAAGACTGGCACGAAATGCTGCCATTTGCTCTGCATGGGTATCGTACTTCAGGACGCACTTCAACAGGGGCAACTCCTTTTTCTCTGGTATACGGCATGGAAGCAGTGCTCCCCGTAGAAGTTGAGATTCCGTCAATGAGAGTTCTCATGGAAACTAAGTTATCTGAGGCCGAATGGTGTCAAAGTAGATACGACCAACTGAACTTAATCGAAGAAAAGCGCCTCACCGCTTTGTGTCATGGACAACTATATCAAAGAAGGATGAAGAAAGCATTCGACAAAAAGGTCCGACCTCGTGAATTCCGAGAAGGCGACCTCGTGCTTAAAAAGATTTTGTCTTTTCAACCAGATTCTAGGGGCAAATGGACTCCCAATTACGAAGGCCCATACATCGTCAAAAGAAGCTTTTCCGGCGGTGCTATGACTCTCACAACCATGGACGGTGATGAACTCCCGCATCCTGTGAATGCTGATGCAGACAAGAAATACTTTTCTAAAAAACAAAAGAACAGCTCGGTAAGTCGAAAACCCGAAAAGGGCTTAGGCAAAAAGAGCGCTCGTGGATGAAACCCGAAAAGGGCGGTCCAGTAAAAATTAGAGACAACAAATGAAATTATCCTGATAGATTAAAAACCTGAAAAGGCAATCTAGGCAAAAAATAAGGATACAAAATGACAAAGTAATCAAATCATCCGAATCAAGAATCTTCCATCAACGGATCTTCAATCAAATCTTCTAAAGCAACATTGGAATTCAAAGTTGTTAGGGATAATAGTGGTTATTGCTTTCAATGTAGCCTTTTCCCAATAAATTATCATTTCCAACTCTTGTAAATAGTTCATGGAATCACGCTTTTGGCTGATTACCATTCTATCAATAAATTTGAGCCTTTGTGCCCTTTTGTTTGCAAATTCCTGCTTTATTCTATTTTGCAAAATAACGCTTTTTATTGTGAGAATCACTTTTGAAACTAAAAGTTTTAAATGAATTTTACTTCAAAATCTTGAAACAAAAGCTTAAATTTTCCTTTGAACTCGAAAAAGAAAGAACTTCAATGCTTTTCCATAAGTGTTTCGATCTCTGAAAGATAGAATGGTTGCTACAGAAGTCTTCTCCTCGGCAGAAATTATCAAAGGACGGTATTCTTACCCAAAAAAAGAATTCCCAGCAAAGTTTCCAATGAAATGCCTTTCTCCGAAAGTCTAAAGCATGCAACCCAGATCTTTCATCTGTGACGTCTACGCCATTGCTGCAGATTTCGCCGAGTATTTGTTCGAACTGTGACGTGGTCCTTTTCCCAAATATCTTTTTGTTGTCTTAATCAAAGTATGGTCAGCATGCATATAACATTCATGACATTCATACATAATAAGCATCGTTCATGCATTTTTTCCATTCCTCAAAATGTATGCTTCCATATCACTGGCTTAAATCACACTTACTCATGTAGGTACGATTATATCTCCAGCAGATTATCCCCAAGCAGAGAAATATATCTTTTCTCTATCATGTTCCCCAGCTGAGATTATTCCTCATTAGGAACAAAGTCTTGATTGACCGCTTTTTTCAGTTCATTCTCGGATATAACCTGCTCTAATCAACAAACAATAAGCAATAGCCTCGCCATCCGAGCCGCTTTCCTTTTCATCTTTAAACTTGTCATAAAACAATTGTTCTTCTCAAAAATTCAAATCATGACAGTTTCAGCTTGTCTTTTCGTCTAAAAGAAAACTGTGTCTTTCAAAAATGCCCGCATCTCCTCGAGAGAGAGATCCCCGGCAAAATTATAGCTTTGAAAATAGAAACTCATTTGAGATTCTGTTTCTCTCACTGTCTGTTATTCACAAGGCTGAATACTCAGTGATATGTCTCAAGATTTGCCTTGTTATAGTTATCACTTTGCTGATAATTGGTAATATCTTCAAAACTCGTTTGAGATCTGTTTCCATCTTTGTCTGTTATTCACAAGGCTGAATACTCAGCAACATTTCTCAAGAACTACCTTGTTATAGTTATCACTTCACTGATAATTGGTAATATCTTCGTAACTCATTGCCATAAATTATCACAAGGCTGATAATTGGTAATATCATCTTTGCTTACCTTAAACATTGTCACAAGGCTGACAGAAGGTAATCTCTTTGTTTCCCAAAGCGAAACAGATATTCATATGTCTTGTGAATCTCTTTTTCCCAATGAGACATATTGCTTGTTTCCAACAAATAGGATTTTTCTTAAACAGATCGAGTCATCCTCACAAATTTTTCCCCACCATGTCATTTCTCCGATATCATCCGGTGAAACTTTTACAATCATTTTACATCACTGCATCTTTTGGTATCTTAGGTCCAAAATTTTATTCGATATTATCTCTTTCACACTATCAAAATGAAGATATTCATCTTCATATCTCGTGTTAAAGAAACTTAAATAGATCTGTCATACCCCAATTTTTGACCTAATATACCACCTTACATTTGCATCATTGCATCACTAACAGCTCGTAATGTAATTAACCGTGTAGCATTCACGTCAAAATTAGGGTTTCATCAAATTTTCATCTGATTCAAGAGGCAACCAATTAGGGTTTGAGTTCTATCCTCCTCATTTGATCTATATTAACCCAACCATCAACCTCTGAGCTTCAGATATCAAAATTTTCCTCATGATCTATCAAGGATCGACCAATTAGGGTTTTGATCGAGGATGTGCAATCTCGATTTTCGATCAATGAATGAATTTTTGGTTGAGGTTGATCTTCATATCTTAGATACAACTTTTGACCTAATTTCTGGATTCAAAACATCACAAAAGTTCACAGACTTCATCAGTCAATTTCTGAAACATCTGATGAAATTTCATCTGCATAGAAAAGTCAAACTTTGACTTTTGGTCAACTTTTTCAAAACAAAACTTTTTCCATCATAAAAATACTTCAAATGATCCATCATGATCATAAAAAATCAAAGAATTTGGAAAAGTAAACAAAAAGTCAAAATTTCTAAAACTTAGAAAAAATTTCAAGTGTTAAAATTTTATACTTTTTCCAAACTTCATGGCATTTTTTCACATAGTTCCACTTTGAATTGGAAAAAACTTAAAACATGAAAGTTGTAGCCCTTGAAACCAGCTTTCCAAAATGTCCAAGAACTCTCAAATCCATGGAGTCTAGCTATACTTTTGATTTTGAAACATAAGGCTCCATAACCATGGATTTCAAGTTCAAAACTTCAAGATTATAGGTCACTTTGCATTTTCTTCTTCTAGAACACATGCCACTTTGCAAGGATAGACTAGAGCTGATAAAAATCAGTGAGAAGTAATTATGATAGATAATATCAAAGTTGGAAATTAACCATGGTTAAAAGAAGGAAGCTTCCTTTTGCATTTAATGCAAAAGACTTCCCTCTAAGGAAAGTCAAATTTACCAATGGCCAAACTTTCTCAATTATTTTCAGAACTCATGGCCTATAAATAGAGGTCTTGCTTGCCATTCAAACTACACCGAAGTAATGCCAAGACATGCTTTCATTCTTCTTTCTCAAAATTCATGAAACATAGTGCAAATTGGAGAAATTGTGCATCTTTGAAAACTTGTGAAAAACTTTGAATAAATTGGTGTCTAACATGTTTTAAATGTCATATGTAATTGGTCTATAACTTTAAATTAGCCAAGCTACAGCATACACATAAGCGCCTTAAGATTCGAATTCATGGTTTGGCTCGAGCAACTTGAGTTTTAATCATCCAAACATCATCAACATACATCATAGAGATGATGCGATCATAAACAACAATGTAACACTCCTAACCACAATTTCGTTTCATTTTGAGCCATATGCATCGACTTGGGTAGAATGATCATGAATTCATGAACTCATACATCTTCCATAATGGCCGTTGGTGCTCAAGCAATCCTCAAACAACAACTGGAAACACTCCTTCATCAAATTCGATTCCAGCTTCAACAGGTAAGAACTTCAAACTCGAACTCCATGATTTCCTGATTCAATTGAAAAAAACTCTTGGCCATTTGTTTTCGCACTATCCACGACCATTAACCCTCAATCAATTGAATAAATCATCAACGATACACGATTTCAATTAGGTTTTTCAGTTTTAGGGTTCTTCGTGTTCTTCATAAATTTAATCATTCTAGGCTTAAAATAAATGAAATTAAAGAGTGCCATCATGTTCCTGGGCTTGAGGCGAGCAAGTTTGATCTTTACATCGCTTTGATTTCATCAAGAAACACGAAATCCATGGTCGATTGAAGATTGGAGAAGAAGAACAAAGTTTTTTGAATTCAAATATCCATTTAAAATATAATTTCATAGTTTAAACACAATACAGATGTATTGCCTGTTGCCACCACTCTTAAGTCATTGTGCCACGCCTTGCCTAATGGTCCCGTTCAAGCCTCCTTGGGACCAATTTTTACCAAACTTTTGTTATTTTTACAAACTTTGACATTTTTTAAAACCAATCAAAACTCCTCATTTTGAGGTGATTTTTTGTACACTTGTCAATTAATGTATCTATTTTAGGATAGTGCAAAAATTTTCAGAAAAAACTTTCATCCAATTATATTTTGATCGAGCGAAATCGATTTTGAGCACTTTTCAAAACACCTTTAAAGGTGATTTTTTCAAACTTTCGAATCCCGATTCTTCTCAAAACTTCTTATAAGTAAACTTCACATTTCAAAAACACTTTCAAAACCATTCTTCAAAACTTTTCATCAAACTTGCATCTTTTTCCATGATCGATCCGATTAAACGATAAAACCAAATTCGCTTTCTCTCGCTTTTCTTAACCGATCATGGGCCTCTTACGGTAAGTGCCAACCAACATTCTTTATGTACATACATATTTTCTTTGTACATATCAAATTCTTTTATATATATAAATTTTACTGTATATAATGATATTTCAGAATACTCAAACGCAGATAACTTCGATCGCTTGTTTTCGCTTTCTCAGATATATATGAATACCATTGGTATTGAAAGGAGCATTATTCGTGTACATACTTACTTCCTTGTACACATTCAAACTTGTAAATAATCAAGTTACGCTGCTTTTAAACGCTCGTTTCACAAACACTTGTATATATTTCCTTCATAAACTCTTGTAAATAAACATCATGCATCTGCTTATATTTCCTTCATAAACTCCTCAGAATACATATCACACACACACTTGTTTATACAACTGCCTAGTTATAACATAACAACTAGTCTAACCAATAGATTCCCCACAGTTTAGCCTCCTCTTGGCTTTATACAAGATAACTCTCCCACGTAGTTAGCCTCCTCTTAGGCTTCATATAAGAAAACTCATTCATCCGAGTTTAGCCTCCGCTTAGGCTTCATATAAGACAACACTCCTCGATGAGTCAGCCTCCTCTTGGGCTTCGTTCAAAAGAACTCCTCGTTGAGTTTAGCCTTCTCTTGGGCATCATACAATGAAAGAGACCACAAAATCTCTTAACTGCCTCCTATTGGGCTTCCAATACAAAGTGTAACACCCCATTTTCATTAATATTATTTAAATTATTATTTTCTAAAAATTACCGGTTGATATTTATTTTGGTAAATTATTAATTATTTAGTCGATAATTCGATCCGATAGTTGATTATTTTGGTTTATTCGATTTACCGGAAAATAATTATTTTAATAAAATAATATCGTATTTTAGTGTATAAATATTAATATGTGTGTTAATTGAATTATTATGGTATTTATTTAATTATATTAAGATTAGTTTAATTAAATAATATAAACTAGTTTTATTAAATAAATTATATATAAAAAGTTATGTTGCGTTAGCATGGTCATATAAGCAGTATGTTTATAAACAAGTTTTATAATATTTAATAATATATGTTAGTTTATATAATATATATATATATATATATATATATATATATATATATATATATATATATATATATATATATATATATATGATATAAAGTAAGTAAGTATATATGTATGTTAGAAAAGTATCTAGTGGAGTTAGAAAACATATCAGGAAAAAAAAAGTTGAGAAACAGAAGAAATAGCAGAAGAGAGGAAAAATAGAGGAAAAGTTAGGATTGAAGAAAAGAGGAAAAGTTTTGGAAAATCAACCGAAAAAGCCCGTTCCGGAGACTAATCGGTAAGGGTTAGACTTCCTCTAAACATCTAGTATGTTTTTATTGCATTTGATTTCGATTTTTTCGGTTTAGAAAATTAGAGCTCTATTGTCTGTTAGCAAAAAAAAAAAACATAATTTTTCTCTTGTAAAAATGATACTGGTATATTGAAATGGAGATGGAGAAGAGAGGGGGTTGTCACGTCGGGGATGAGATAAAACAAATGTTTCTATATATATAAAACAAATGTTTGGTTGATGACATTCAAAAAAAAATGAAGATACTAAATGCCTATCAAAGAAAATAGAAGCATGTAGTCTATTTTAGTTTTTTTTTTAATTCTAAAAGTCTAAATTGAAAATTACCTATATTAATTTTAATTATTATATTAATTTCAATTATATTATAATAATATATATTATATTATATTTATATATATATATTATAGTTAATAGTGTGATTAATTATACAACCGGTTACGGTTTATCGATAAAACTCGATATTTTGGATACGATCGAAGATGAATTAAATTGCAGATGTGTTGAATATTCGAGATATTTGATTAATTGTCGATTCCGGAAATATGTGTTTGGTTTATGAATATTTTGGTGTTGTGTGATAAATGTTGAAATGAAATAAATGATGTTTGTTGTGCAATGTTGTGAAATTAATTCATAGGGTTGAATTATGGTGATGTATGCTTGTAATTGAGATAGAGGGATGTCTTGATTTACATATTATTGTTGTTGAATTGCACACCGCATCATAAGTCGTGTCAAGAGGCGATGTGTGTTAGTCTCGTGGAGGCTAGTGGCTCGTCCCAAACTCCGAGTGGGGGTTTGAAAGCTTAGGGAATGGGCTTTGCGATTATCCGTCTAAGGGATAGACAATCGGTAAATCCGAAGGATAATAGATGATTGGTACCATATGCATAAGTCGTGTCGTTGTGTCGAGTCGCACGTACACACTTTGTTGAGTTTATGTTTTGTTGAATATTATGCCTTGTGTGCTAATTGGTAATTGAAATTGATTGTGTTTGATTTCTTTGAGTTGTTGATTATGTGAAATGGATTAAATGAGTATATTATGTTGTTTATGCAAGAGTTGGAAAAAGTGTAAGATTCCTTTTATTTAATGCCTTTCATTTGCTTAACTTACATACTTTATGTTTGTTGGAATTCTTACCCTTCTGTTGGAAAATGCTTGCTTCGGCATTGTTCAGGTACCGATGACGGTAGTGCGAGGCGCACGGGTTAGCGGACGACTTAGGCTTGTAGTCCGTTACCTTTTTTTTTGATTTTGAGTCGATGCTCTGATTGTAACACTGGGGGTTTAGTGTCCGCATTCGAACTCATATTTTTGTATATGGATTATACTTGTATATAATCCATTGTTTTGATTATATGTTGATGTATGTATATTATGACTTGATAACATGGATGGTGTATGAACCATATGGCTTAATGTCTTGCATATTATAATTTGGTTCCTCCTTTGGAGAAGATAATATTATTATGATTCCGCTATGCACGAAAAAGAAAGTATATGCCATGAATATATTATGTGTTTAAATGATTAAAGTGACGAATATGTCATGTCCGTTTTTCTTGATTATGTTGATATGATGTTGTGACACTCCTTCCGTGCAATTTTATTTCTCTGATTTTAATTATCTCGCTTAATTCGGGGTTAATTAGAAGGGTGTTACAATAGTGGTATCGAGCCTTGTCGGTCGCTTGTCGTCTTAATGTTACTAATCCCATTGTATTTGATTGTGTATCCGACGCGATCGATACTTTTTGTTGTTCGTAAGAAGATGGTAGGGAATGATAATGCACTTGCGAGGCATTGCGGTTGCTCGCGGATCCTTGAATCGATGCCACAAGCTAATCCGGTGCCACATGATGGAGTTGATGATGCTTTCCATGCTCTTGAAAGTTTCAAAACAACCTCCTACTTTCAAAGGAGAGCATGCCAAGAAGCTCAAGAGTGGTTGAAGGCCATTGAAAAGATTTTCCGAGTGATGAATTGCACCGATGTCGAAAGTGCGCTCGAACTCACATGCCGTGAAGGAAGCCGAGGACCGTGGATTAATGCTAGCCGAGGTATGATGAGGATAACACCGTGGTGACTTGGGCTATTTTCCGAGATGCATTCTTGGAGAACTACTTTCCTGAGGATGTCCGTGGTAAGAAAGAGGTGGAGTTTCTTGAATTGAAACAAGGAAGCTCATGGTCGAATATGCCGCTAAGTTTCAAGACTTAATCAAGTATTGTCCTCACTATAATACGGTGAATGCTGAGAGATCTAAATGCTTGAAGTTTGTGAACGGCTTAAGGCCGGATGTGAAGAAAGCTATCGGGTACCAACAAATTACCCGCTTTTCTGAATTGGTGAACAAAAGTCGTATCTATGATGAGGATAGTCGTGATAGTAGTGCTTACTACAAGAGTTTAAGTGACAAGAGAGGCATGGGGCAAATGCGTCCTAAGCCTTATGATGGAAAAGGGAAGCAACCGATGAAGGTGGGAAAGAGTCCAAGTGGGGGAGTTACTACTCCGGTGAAGTGTTTTAGATGTGGTAAAGAGGGACACCGTGCTTTGGAGTGTCGCCAAGCTGAGCCTACGTGTTTCAAGTGTGGGAAGATTGGTCACCGATCTAACGAGTGCAGGTTGAGTGCTAGTGTGACTTGCTACAACTGTGGCGAGCAAGGGCACATTAGTACAAAGTGCACGAAGCCTAAGAAGGAGCGAGGAAAAGTGTTTGCATTGTCTGGTGCCGAGACTTCGGCGGATGCGAGGTTGATCAGAGGTACTTGCTTTATCCATAATGTGCCTTTGATTGCTATTGTTGATACGGGTGCTACGCATTCATTTATTTCCTTGGATTGTGCTACTAGTTTGGGTCTCGTGTTATCTAATTTGGGTAGAAGTATGGAGATAGATACGCCTGCGATGGGTTCAATTTCTACTTCTGTTATTTGTTTGAAGTGTCCTTTGCGTATGTATGGTAGAGATTTCAAAGTGGATCTCGTATGTCTTCCTTTGAGTCAGCTTGATGTCATTCTGGGTATGGACTGGTTAAGAGCCAACCATGCCTATATCAATTCTTTTGCTAAAGAGGTTCTTTTTCTCGAGTCTGAGAAGGAAGGCGTTGCGTTCTTGTCTACTCGACAGATGAAAAAGTGTGTTAAGGAAGGAGCGGAATTGTTTGTGTTGATGGCAAGCATGAATCTTGGTGATAGTGGAGTGAGAAAGGATGTTCCTGTTGTTTGTGATTTTCCAGAGGTGTTTCCGGAGGAGATTACGGATTTACCTCCAGAACGTGAAGTAGAGTTTTCTATTGATTTAGTTCCTGGTACTAGTCCTGTTTCGATGGCTCCGTATCGGATGTCACCATCGGAATTGGTTGAACTAAAGAGCCAACTTGAAGAGTTACTTGATAAGAAGTTTATTCGTCCGAGTGTTTCTCCGTGGGGTGCGCCGGTGTTATTAGTAAAGAAGAAAGAAGGAACGATGAGACTTTGTGTGGATTATCGGCAGTTGAACAAAGTTACTATCAAGAACAAGTATCCTTTACCTAGGATTGATGATTTGATGGACCAGTTGGTAGGATCTTGTGTGTTTAGTAAGATTGACTTGAGGTCTGGTTATCACCAAATCCGTGTGAAAGCTGGTGATATTCAGAAGACGGCGTTTAGAACGAGGTATGGACACTATGAGTATTCGGTGATGCCTTTCGGTGTTACGAATGCACCTGGTGTGTTTATGGAGTACATGAACAGAATCTTTCATGAGTTCCTTGACAAGTTTGTGGTGGTCTTTATTGATGACATTCTAATCTATTCGAAGAATGAGAAAGAGCATGCCGAGCACTTAGGAATTGTGTTGTCGGTTCTGAAAGAGAATCACTTGTTTGCTAAACTTTCTAAGTGTGAGTTCTGGTTGGAGCAAGTGAGTTTTCTTGGACATGTGATATCTCGTGGAGGTATTTCCGTTGATCCGTCTAAGATTGAAGTCGGTCGAATGGGAAACTCCTAAGTCTGTTTTTGAGATTCGAAGTTTTCTTGGTTTGGCCGGTTACTACCGTAAGTTCATTGAAGGTTTTTCCAAGCTAGCTTTACCTTTGACACAATTGACGAGAAAGGGGCAAGCGTTTGTGTGGACTACTCAGTGTGAGGATAGCTTTCAAGAGCTTAAGAGAAGGTTAACTACTGCTCCTGTTTTGATTTTACCTAATCTATCCGAACCGTTTACAGTGTATTGTGATGCTTCATTGATGAGGTTAGGTGGTGTATTGATGCAAGGTGGACAAGTGGTGGCCTATGCTTCGAGGCAACTTAAAGTGCATGAGAGGAATTATCCGACTCATGACTTAGAGTTAGCAGCTGTGGTGTTTGTGTTGAAAATTTGGAGACATTACTTGTTTGGATCGAGATTCGACGTTTTCAGTGATCATAAGAGCTTGAAATATTTGTTTGATCAGAAAGAGTTGAATATGAGGCAGAGAAGATGGTTAGAGTTCTTGAAAGATTATGATTATAGTTTGAATTACCATCCTGGTAAGGCGAACGTGGTTGCCGATGCGTTGAGTAGAAAATCATTGCATATGTCTATGTTAATGGTGAAAGAATGGGAGTTACTAGAACAGTTTCGCGACTTGAGTTTGGTTTGTGAAGAAACTTGCTTTGGTGTGAAACTTGGTATGTTAAAGATTACAAGTGGAGTCTTGGATGAGATAAGAGAAGGACAAAAAGAGGACTTGGTTTTGGTTGACAAATTGACTTTAGTTAACCAAAGTCAAGGTGGAGAGTTTAGAATTGATGAGAACGGAATTTTGAGATGTCGTGATCGAGTTTGTGTTCCCGATGTGGGAGATGTGAAAAAGAGGATCCTCGAGGAAGGACACCGAAGTGGATTGAGCATTCATCCTGGTGCCACAAAGATGTATCAAGATTTGAGAAAGTTGTTTTGGTGGCCTTGTATGAAGAAGGAAATTGCGGAATTTGTGTATTCATGTTTGGTTTGTCAAAAGTCCAAGATAGAGCATCAAAAGCCTTCCGGTTTGTTACAACCTTTGTCTATCCCAGAATGGAAGTGGGACAGTATCTCGATGGATTTTGTTTCGGTTTGCCTAGGACTCCGAGTAACTATGAAGCTATTTGGGTTATAGTGGATAGATTGACTAAATCTGCTCACTTTATTCCAATTAGAATGGATTACTCGATGGAGAAGCTTGCGAAGTTGTATGTGGAGCGGATTGTATGTTTGCATGGTATTCCGACGTGCATTGTTTCGGATAGAGACCCGCGGTTCACATCTAGATTTTGGGAAGGTTTGCAAAGAGCTTTGGGTACTAAGTTACGTTTGAGTTCAGCTTATCATCCACAGACGGATGGTCAAACGGAGAGAACTATTCAATCACTCGAAGATCTTTTGCGTGCGTGTGTGTTGGAACAAGGAGGTTCATGGGAGAGTTACTTGCCATTGATTGAGTTTACCTATAATAACAGTTTTCATTCTAGCATAGGTATGGCTCCTTTTGAAGCGTTGTATGGAAGGCGTTGTCGAACACCTTTATGTTGGTACGAGTCAGGAGAAAGTGCGGTGGTTGGACCGAAAATTGTGCAACTAACTACGGATAAGATTAAGTTGATTAGAGAGAAGATGCAAATTTCACAAAGTCGCCAAAAGAGTTACCATGACAAGAGGAGAAAGCCTCTTGAATTCAAGAAGGATGAACATGTGTTTTTGAGAGTGAATCCTACTACGGGTGTTGGTCGGGCACTTAAATCGCGAAAGTTGACACCTCGGTTTATTGGTCCGTATCAAATTTCGGAAAGGATTGGTAATGTGGCGTATAGGATTTCATTACCACCATCACTTTCAAATTTACATGATGTGTTTCATGTGTCGCAATTGCGAAAGTATATTGCGGATCCGTCACATGTGGTGCAAGTGGACGATGTGGAAGTTAGAGAAGACTTAACAGTTGAGACCTTGCCGACAAGAATCGAAGATCGGAAAGTGAAGCAACTTAGAGGAAAAGAGATTTATTTGGTTAAGGTGGTGTGGGGTGGTGCGGCTAATGGAAACATAACTTGGGAGCTTGAAAGCCGGATGCGTGATTCATATCCCGAGTTGTTCGTTTAGAGGTAATTTTCGAGGCCGAAAATCCTTTAAGTGAGGGAGAGTTGTAACACCCCATTTTCATTAATATTATTTAAATTATTATTTTCTAAAAATTACCGGTTGATATTTATTTTGGTAAATTATTAATTATTTAGTCGATAATTCGATCCGATAGTTGATTATTTTGGTTTATTCGATTTACCGGAAAATAATTATTTTAATAAAATAATATCGTATTTTAGTGTATAAATATTAATATGTGTGTTAATTGAATTATTATGGTATTTATTTAATTATATTAAGATTAGTTTAATTAAATAATATAAACTAGTTTTATTAAATAAATTATATATAAAAAGTTATGTTGCGTTAGCATGGTCATATAAGGATGTTTATAAACAAGTTTTATAATATTTAATAATATATGTTAGTTTATATATATATATATATATATATATATATATATATATATATATATATGATATAAAGTAAGTAAGTATATATGTATGTTAGAAAAGTATCTAGTGGAGTTAGAAAACATATCAGGAAAAAAAAAGTTGAGAAATGTAAGAAATAGCGTAAGAGAGGAAAATAGAGGAAAAGTTAGGATTGAAGAAAAGAGGAAAAGTTTTGGAAAATCAACGAAAAGCCTGCTCCGAGACTAATCGGTAAGGGTTAGACTTCCTCTAAACATCTAGTATGTTTTTATTGCATTTGATTTCGATTTTTTCGGTTTAGAAAATTAGAGCTCTATTGTTAGCAAAAAAAAAAACATAATTTTTCTCTGGTTAAAATGATACTGGTATATTGAAATGGAGATGGAGAAGAGAGGGGGTTGTCACGTGGTGGGGATGAGATAAAACAAATGTTTCTATATATATAAAACAAATGTTTGGTTGATGACATTCAAAAAAAAATGAAGATACTAAATGCCTATCAAAGAAAATAGAAGCATGTAGTCTATTTTAGTTTTTTCTTTAATTCTAAAAGTCTAAATTGAAAATTACCTATATTAATTTTAATTATTATATTAATTTCAATTATATTATAATAATATATATTATATTATATTTATATATATATATTATAGTTAATAGTGTGATTAATTATACAACCGGTTACGGTTTATCGATAAAACTCGATATTTTGGATACGATCGAAGATGAATTAAATTGCAGATGTGTTGAATATTCGAGATATTTGATTAATTGTCGATTCCGGAAATATGTGTTTGGTTTATGAATATTTTGGTGTTGTGTGATAAATGTTGAAATGAAATAAATGATGTTTGTTGTGCAATGTTGTGAAATTAATTCATAGGGTTGAATTATGGTGATGTATGCTTGTAATTGAGATAGAGGGATGTCTTGATTTACATATTATTGTTGTTGAATTGCACACCGCATCATAAGTCGTGTCAAGAGGCGATGTGTGTTAGTCTCGTGGAGGCTAGTGGCTCGTCCCAAACTCCGAGTGGGGGTTTGAAAGCTTAGGGAATGGGCTTTGCGATTATCCGTCTAAGGGATAGACAATCGGTAAATCCGAAGGATAATAGATGATTGGTACCATATGCATAAGTCGTGTCGTTGTGTCGAGTCGCACGTACACACTTTGTTGAGTTTATGTTTTGTTGAATATTATGCCTTGTGTGCTAATTGGTAATTGAAATTGATTGTGTTTGATTCCTTTGAGTTGTTGATTATGTGAAATGGATTAAATGAGTATATTATGTTGTTTATGCAAGAGTTGGAAAAAGTGTAAGATTCCTTTTATTTAATGCCTTTCATTTGCTTAACTTACATACTTTATGTTTGTTGGAATTCTTACCCTTCTGTTGGAAAATGCTTGCTTCGGCATTGTTCAGGTACCGATGACGGTAGTGCGAGGCGCACGGGTTAGCGGACGACTTAGGCTTGTAGTCCGTTACCTTTTTTTTTGATTTTGAGTCGATGCTCTGATTGTAACACTGGGGGTTTAGTGTCCGCATTCGAACTCATATTTTTGTATATGGATTATACTTGTATATAATCCATTGTTTTGATTATATGTTGATGTATGTATATTATGACTTGATAACATGGATGGTGTATGAACCATATGGCTTAATGTCTTGCATATTATAATTTGGTTCCTCCTTTGGAGAAGATAATATTATTATGATTCCGTTGCGTTTGCACGAAAAAGAAAGTATATGCCATGAATATATTATGTGTTTAAATGATTAAAGTGACGAATATGTCATGTCCGTTTTTCTTGATTATGTTGATATGATGTTGTGACACTCCTTCCGTGCAATTTTATTTCTCTGATTTTAATTATGTCGTTTAATTCGGGGTTAATTAGAAGGGGTGTTACACAAAGAATCACCCTCGTTAGGATAGAACCCAGAGAGTATAATTTCCCGGTGAAATTGCTCTTAATTCCAAAAGGATGGTTTCCCAGTGAAATCCCTTTTAAAGCCAAAGCCAGCCATACCCTATAGCTTCCTCTTGAGCTTCATACAAGGACCCTCGATGACCCTCGGAATGCCTCCTCTTGGGCTAACAATACAAGGACCCATGGGCTTCTTAAAAGCATCCCCTTTAATCCAATTCATTTCTCCTCGAGATTTAGACGTTTATCATCTCTATGGAAGAGGTATCTCATCTATCACATCACATACAATTAAACTCTTTTCAAAAAACTTTTGAAACAAAAAAAACATCTCTTAATCGTAAGTGGTAACGCTTGTACACTCAAGCAAAACACCCTATGCTTACAGTTAAAAGATTCAATATTTTTCAAACATCTTTCTTAAACATGTATGTGGTAACGCTTGTATACTCAAGCAAAACACCTGTAACTTACGATGAAAGATTTTAATCAGTCAAACTTTACAAAATGTATGTGATGAAATAGATTAGATACATTTTTCATTAAGATGACATTTGTCTGTCTTCTTACTAATATCCCGTTGCTTTCCACTAGCATAAGTGGAACTACGATTGCTCGACTTTCTCAACATCCTTTGAGAATACGAGGCACAAGGTCTCATCCTTGGCGAGCAAATTTCTTTCTCCCTCAAACCAAACAAACCATAGATCCAGAGATCCGAGCTACAAATGCTCGATTCCCTACTATGTATGCGTAAGATCCAAAGATCTTTGCGAGCACAATAATAACAAACTCTAGGATCCCACATAATCTACCGTTTCTTAAAATCCAAAGGAGAAACTTTCCCAATCATAGAAGTAGCAATTAAAACACACAAAACATATCAAACATATTCATATATAAAGCTATAGATAACTATATATATTTAGGGTGCTCCATCTTTTCCCTTTATATAACAAACCCCCTTACTCAGAATCTCCCCAATGCGTTACGTCTAGTTTGCGCTAGTCGTTACGCATATCAAAATCAATTGAGGGTATTAACAGCTTTCCCCTTTTTCATAATCATTAAATAATCTTTCTTGTGTTGAAGATAATAAAGCTTGATGCTCGCGGAATCTTTATAAACAAATCAAAAGAGTAAATCGTTTCGAGCCAGAGGATCTGAATTCATATTCGATTCCCTAGCGCGACACTTTTTAACGCGAACAGTCTCCACCTCCGGTACTAGACAAATTACCTTGGTGGTACAAAGCAAATATGTCTTGCCCTTTTCATCAAGGGGCACCGGGTCATGATCTCGAGCACTGCATAACACTGAAAGCCGAAGTACAAAGATTAGTGAGGGCTAATCTTCTCTCCTTCAGGAATGCAAATCCAAATGTACAAGCAAATCCACTTCCCAATCATAGTGGATATACCGTGAATTTGATACTAAGAAATACAGATCGGTATCTTATCACTGACATAAATATGATAAGAGAAATATTGGTACAACTCCATGATACATTCAGTACAATGGGCGCCTTCACTAAACATGACTACACAGCTTGCAGAATCTGCTTCACGGATTTTCAAGGATGTCCAACAGTGAGAGCAGACCTTCAACGATTAATAGACATTGGTGACATTTAGATCTTCAGAAACAGAAACGATTATGACGTGAATATGATAGGGCATTATCCGCATGAGCTTTTAGTCTCAGATATTAACTCGGAAATTCCCGAAGCAAACATCATTCTTCAAGAGGATTATGTTTTTGTTGATGAAGACAATCTCTCCAAATTCGAAGAGTGGAGCACTTTTCTTAATAGCTCTGAATATGTGTCCCAGGAAGAATCGTACGCGCCGTTCTACCCTCCGACAGACCAATTCAAAGGCATGCTCCTCAAAAGAATGAGAATGAAAATTCACCTATCCCTTCTGAAGTTTGGGATACCTTGGGAGAACCAAATGGAATGTTTGACTACATGGTGAAATACACTACACCTGAAAGCTCAAAAATCAGAATTGAAGACATCCAACCAACTGGATGGGACGATCCTTTTGAGTATCCGAGTCAACCAGAAGAGTTATACACATCTTCTCAATCTCATCATCAAGTTGAAATCCCAAATGAAGATCTTTGCTTTAATACGCCTGTTGAGTTTGTTAAGCCAGATTTTAACTACATCAACATAATCACCGAAGAAGAACAAGAAGACAATTTTGGAAATGAGTTAGAAAGCGTCGTAGAAAATGAGTCTCTTCACACAAAAGATTGGGAAGTACATCCCAAGAATCTATAATACATGCCACTTGAAAACACATATGTTGCATACTATGCTCCTCGATCTGTCAATCAAGCAGAAGAAGATCAATTCAGCATCACAAAAGGCAAGGTCAACCGACTAAAGTCTTCAAAGCCTGTTCGACCAACAACCAAAGTCTACACAAGAAATAAGCCAAAAGATAAACTACCAGAGTATCTAGACTTCCAAGGAGTTCGCCACTATTGGAAGCCTGTTAAAGCTCAAACTGATGTTCGTAGTTCTGAGTAATTTATTTTGCTTTTGTTTTGAACTCTCGCCTCGCCCAAAGCGGAGAGATGTTTCATAGGGTTTAGCTTTTAAATAATTTCTTTTTGTCTTGTCTAAGACAAATGAGTTTGTATTTAGGGCCCTGTTTCATATTGTGAATCATAAATAAAAGCGTTGTTTTCATTCCACATTTTGTGTTTGTTTTTCGTTTTTTACCTTTTATGGAAATGGTAATCCTAAAAAAACCCAAATAAAAACAAGCATCTTCAAAAATAATAATTTGCATACAATTTCACATTAACTTTTTTCTAAAAAAGAAGAGTTAATTAATCAAACATAAATCAAACATGCAGATTAACAAATGGACAAATCCATTGAACGCAATAATTCTATGCTCTCTCCCAACTTTGAACTCCCTGTGTTCGACGCCGAGGAAGAAGTTGAAGAAGAGATCCCGGATGAGATTTATCGACTGCTTAAGCACGAGGAAAGAATCATTCAGCCTCACAAAGAGCCTTTAGAAGCAATCAACTTAGGTTCTGAGTAAGACAAAAAAGAAGTAAACATCGGAGCTCTACTCGACAACAACGTCAAGAGTAAACTGATAGATCTTCTCAAAGAATACGTTGATGTGTTTGCTTGGTCTTACCAAGACATGCCAGGTTTAGATACCGACATCGTGGAGCATCACTTGCCATTAAAACCGGAGTGTCCACCAGTTAAACAAAGACTGAGAAGATTTCACCCAAACATGGCCGACAAAATCAAAAATGAAGTTTAAAAGAAGCTAGACGCAGGTTTCCTCGTCACCTCTGAATATCCTCAATGGTTAGTCAACATAGTACCTGTCTCAAAGAAAGACGGAAAGGTCAGAATGTGTATTGACTATCGGGACTTGAACAAAGCTAGTCCAAAAGATGATTTCCCACTACCGCATATCGACATGCTAGTGGATAGCACTGCAAAGTTCAACGTCTTTTCCTTCATGGATGGTTTCTCTGCTACAATCAGATCAGAATGGCTCCCGAAGGCATGGAGAAGACATCCTTCATCACGCCATGGGGCACATTTTGCTACAAAGTAATGTCGTTTGGATTAAAGAATGCAGGCACAACTTATCAAAGGGCGATGACTACTCTCTTTCATGACATGATGCACAAAGAGATCAAAGTCTACGTAGACGACATGATAGCAAAGTATGACACTGAAGAGGAGCATATATAATATCTCTTGAAGTTGTTTCAGCGATTGAGGAAATTTCAGCTTCGTCTGAATCCTAACAAATGCACCTTTGGGGTAAGATCCGGAAAACTCCTAGGTTTCATTGTCAGTCAAAGAGGTATTGAAGTTGACCCTGACAAAGTCAAGGCTATTCAAGAAATGCCTACGCCACATACAGAAAACCAAGTAAGAGGATTTCTGGGAAGGTTGAATTACATCTCCAGGTTTATCTCTCAAATGACTGCTACTTGTGGGCCGATATTCAAGCTTCTCCGCAAAAATCAAGAGGTTGTGTGGACAGAAGATTGCCAAAGAGCGTTTGACAGTATTAAGGAATACTTGTCAAAACCTCCAATATTGATTCCTCCAATTGAAGGAAGACCATTAATCATGTACCTTACCGTGCTAGAAAATTCCATGGGTTGCGTGCTTGGACAGCAAGATGAAACTGGTAAGAAAGAGCATGTCATCTACTACTTGAGTAAAAAGTTCACAGATTATGAAACTCGTTACTCTATGCTCGAGAAAACATGTTGTGCTTTGGTATGGGCTTCAAAACGTCTCCGCCAGTACATGATCAATCACACGACTTGGTTCATCTCCAAAATGGATCCAATCAAGTACGTCTTTGAAAAGCCTGCCTTAACAGGAAGAATTGCTCGATGGCAGATGCTATTATCTGAATATGGCATCCAGTACCGTGCTCAAAAAGCGGTCAAAGGAAGCATTCTTGCCGATCACTTGGCTTATCAACCGATCAACGAATACCAATCTCTCAAGTTTGACTTCCCTAACGAGGATGTTATGTACTTAAAGAGGAAAGATTGTGACGAACCATTACCTGAAGAAGGCCCTGATCCAGAATCTAGATGGGGCTTAATCTTTGATGGAGCAGTTAATGTTTTTGGCAATGGAATTGGGGCAGTCATCATCACTCCCGAGGGTTCTCATATCCCGTTTTCCGATAGATTGCTATTTGATTGCACCAACAACATCGCAGAATATGAAGCTTGTATCATGGGTATCAAAGAAGCCATCGACTTGAGGATCAAGATCCTTGACATATATGGAGATTCACCCCTTGTGATCAATCAAATCAAAGACAAGTATGAAACTCATCATCTTGGTTTGATTCCCTATAGAGATTATGCAAGATGTTTGTTGAGTTTCTTCAACAAAGTTGAACTGCATTATATCCCTCGAGATCAGAATGGAATGGCAGACGCCTTGGCTACTTTATCTTCCATGTTCAAAGTCAACCATTGGAATGATATGCCTAAGATCCGTATCAGACTCCTTGAAAGACCTGCATATATGTTTGCAACTGAGGCAGTCTTCGATGATAAACCGTGGTTCTACGACATCAAACGCTTCCTTCAAACTCAAGAGTACCCACTCGGGGCATCACACAAAGATAGGAAAACTCTAAGGAGGCTTTCTAGAAATTTCCTCCTGAATGAAGATGTGCTATACAAAAGAAACTTCGACATGGTCCTGCTCAGATGCGTGGATAAACACGAAGCAGACATAATAATTCACGAAGTGCATGAAGGGTCCTTTGGAACCCATTCAAATGGGCATGCAATGTCCAGAAAAATATTAAGAGCAGGATACTATTGGATAACAATGGAATCTGATTGCTGTAAACACGTCAAGAAATGTCACAAGTGCCAGATCTACGCAGATAAGATCCATGTGCCATCGACTCTACTCAACGTTCTCTCTTCTTCGTGGCCTTTCTCCATGTGGGGCATCGACATGATTGGGATGATTGAACCAAAAGCGTCCAACGGACATCGCTTCATTCTAGTGGCTATTGATTATTTCACCAAATGGGTCGAAGCAACATCTTACACCAACGTTACAAGACAAGTGGTTGTGAGTTTCATCAAGAACAACCTCATTTGCCGATATGGAGTTCCATGTAAGATCATTACAGATAATGGATCAAACCTGAACAACAAAATGATGAAAGAACTGTGTGAGGAATTCAAGATTGAGCATCATAACTCATCTCCTTACCGACCAAAGATGAACGGCACCGTTGAAGCTTCCAACAACAACATCAAAAATATCGTCCAGAAGATGGTCATCACCTACAAAGACTGGCATGAAATGCTGCCATTTGCTCTGCATGGGTATCGTACTTCAGTACGTACTTTAACCAGGGCAACTCCTTTTTCTCTAGTATACGGCATGGAACCAGTGCTCCCCGTAGAAGTTAAGATTCCGTCAATGAGAGTTATCATGGAAGCTATGTTATCTGAGGCCGAATGGTGTCAAAGCAGATACGACCAGCTGAACTTAATCGAAGAAAAACATCTGACCGCTCTGTGTCATGGACAATTATATCAAATAAGGATGAAGAGAGCCTTCAACAAAAAGGTTCGACCTCGTGAATTCCAAGAAGGCGACCTCGTGCTTAAAAAGATTTTGTCTTTTCAACCAGATTCTAGAGGCAAATGGACTCCTAATTACGAAGGCCCATACATCGTCAAAAGAAGCTTTTCTGGCGGTGCTATGACTCTCACAACCATGGACGGTGATGAACTCCCGCATCCTGTAAATGCTGATGCAGTCTGTGATACGGTGAACTGACTTTGTAGGATTTTTGTATCCAAATGTGCGGATAGCAAGAGTCGCCACCGACTTTTATTTTTATCCAATTAAGGGAAGGTAAAAGTAATGTAAAAGACCTTCGTTAGATTCTCGAGTTCGGAGAATGGTTATGAAAAGGGAAGGTATTAGCACCCTTTCCATCCGTAGTTATCTACGGGCTCTTAGTTGCTCTAGATCACTTTTTAAAATTGCTTTCGTGTGTTTGACAAAATGTTTTGAAAAAGGCATTTCGCTTTGACTTTGTAATGACTCATGTAGGAGTGTATACAAAGTGTTCGGAAATGTTTTTGTTTTGAAAAGAATTTGAACTTTGAAAAAGTGTGTGAAAAGCATTTGATAGAGCAAGCAACTAAAAGACTTATTTACCCACCGAATTTGGTCGCTTTATTGTACTTCTACGCCTTTAGAATAGCGCTAGCCATACCATTAGTTAGTAGGTAGCTCCATTCGTTGGATGTAAGCGGACATTCGAAGGGACATCGGATGGTCATTGAAGGCAACTTGTAGGAGGTATCCTAGCACATTCAAGGACTATCATCATTTTCAGAGGCGACAATCGAGGGTCAAGATCATGTATTCGGAGGCGACATCGTGGGTCTTATGATCTTTGTATCAAGGGACTATGATGATTTGTTTGAAGGCAACGGTGCTAGAATACCTCTACGCTCGAGGACATGACCATTTGAATTCGTAAGGCAACGAGAGAGAATTACCCTAAGGGGTGCGTGTGTGAAAGAAGTGTGTTGAATTCAGAATATGTTATCTTGAAATTAGTGTGAGCTATGTCCAATTATTATCTTGCCATACACGCCTAATTACTAGCAATTGATAAGGGTGCGGAAAGTAAAATGCGGAAATGTAAAGATGCGGAAAGATAAATCCTACGCTATTACATGGCTTTGGGGCAGATACATAATTTAAACTTGCGGAAAATAAAGTCCTAAATTAAACTATTACAATCCATGAGCAATTACATTATTGGAAAAATAGAACGATAAAAAGAAAACGTCCGAATCGGAGCAACCTGTGAAGGAATAAGAAAATCGGGAAATATGATGAAATTGAAATAAGATGAAATGTTAGAAAAAATGCAATTTTTAATATGAGAAAATTAATACATGCTGGAAATATGATAAATATATTAAAATAATTTTTTGGGATTTTTTGGAAAAGCTTTAATAATTAAAATGCAATTTATAATGATTTAAATGCAAAAATAAAAAATAAAATAAATATGCATGCAAAAATTATATTTTTTAATTTATTAAATTAAATAAAGGTTTTTATGAAAATAATGCAAAAAGAAAAAATGTTTTTGGTAATTTTTTAATGCAGAATAAAAATCATGAAAACAATTAAAATTGAATGGAAATATTGAAAATAAAAGAAAATATGAAAATATGAGGAAATTGCAAACTTGTAAAAAGAATGTCATGGCCAGGGATCGAACTGGAGTCATCGGCCTCAAACTCTGAAAGCCAACACGCTGACCAACTGAGCCAACGCGCACTACTGTTTGGAAAGTGGAGTAAGTGGAATACACGCGTTGCTTCGTCATTGCCTCCTCCTTCGCGCCAACGATCGTCTTCTCCGATTTGAATTTTTAAAAGATAGCGTCGGCTTTGGTTCGACGCTACAGACCCTGGCAAAATCAAAAATGCAACACACATAATATAAATGAAATCTAAGGCCATGGTTCGATTCCTTGGAGCATTCCGAACACGATGGTACAGGTCCTATTGTCCAATTTTTCCATTTAATCAAAACCCCAATTCGAGCTCAGGAACCCTAGATATGGTATATATCGATTCAGGCCATGGAAACACGAATGGCTTGCCCAGATCGCTTGCAAACTTGATTCTAATCACAAACAAACAATCAAAACAGATTAATAATGCATGAATGTTAGAAATCGAATTTGAGATTTTCAAGAACAAACCAAACACTGATTTCACGATTCTGGATGGATTTGTGCAATGTGAGGGTCTGGATCGACTCAGGAGATGTCAAGGAATGTGTTTGACACCTCAAAATCGATTGAAACGAGCTGGAACAAGGATTGCCAATTGCTTCAAGAACACGATTTCTTTGAGTTTGGATTAGGGTTTCTGAGCCAATTTTTTCGTCCTTTCTTGATAGGTATGCATCATATATTTATACTGGATGGATTTGGAATGGTTTTTGGAAAGAATTGATCAACATTCAATGGAAATCAAATTTTGATATTCTCATGAAATCAAATTTTCAAATTTGTCCAATTTCAATCCAATCTTGCCAAATTTGATCCAATTTCGAAATTGCTGGCATTTGTGAGTTAATTGGACCTTAAGGAAAGAATAAAATCAATCTTTGCCATTAACTTCAATTTTATAATTTATTTTAAGATTTAATTTGCATTTAAATGAATAAATTACAAATTAAATAGAAAAATAAATCAAAAATTCGTGGCTTTGGGCTTGGACACTCCTAATTGCTTGAGGAACAAGTTAGGATGAAGAAAAAGTAGGCCCATTTGCAAAAGATTTGATTTTTGAAGTATCTCTTTGTGCATTCTTCCAAAATTGCCCAACTTGTAGATGGTGTAACTTGCTCAATTTTCCACATTTTTGAGTGTTCTTGGACTTTTGGAAAGCTCTAAGAGTCCTCTAACCAATGTCTTTGGTCTCATCTCAATTGAGTTACCATGCTCAAAATATCTTCAAAACAAAAGTGACTTTTGTTGACTTTGAAAATGACTGTAATGTTTTGAGCTATACCTCTCAAATGAAGCATTTTTGGACATTCTTGTGAGACATGAAGTTGTAGAGAATTGAATTTCCTTCAAAACAAGAGGTGGTGGAAAATTTCGAGAAAGTATGAGAAAGTTATGATCACCAAAGTTCAGTTGACTTTTCATCTAGAAACCCTAATTTAGAAAGTTTGACTTTTGGGCCAATCTTGAGTTTTCTTGATGAATCATGATCAACCCTTGATCAAATGATGAATGTAACTTCAAAATGAGGATGTTGACCAAAAATCAGAAGTTTTGACTGTATGTTGACCACAGTTGACTTTTTGTCCAATACACCCGATTTTCAACCATTTGAGCAATTGCCTGAGGAAGCTTGACTTGTGAGGCTTGAAACTTGACATGGGGAATCTTTGAAGCATATGAGGAGGCATGAAGACCATTGGAGATGTTGGAAATCCACCTTGGCTTGAGAGATACCAAACCCTAGTTTGGGTTGATTGTCTAGGAGAGAGTTTGTCTGATCAACTCTTGAGGAATCCTTGAGTATGGATGTATGAAATCTCTTGAGTAGATGGAGGGAAAATTTTGGGGTATGCCCCTGCTCAATCTTCTTGTACGGAAGGGTTAGATTGACATGCTTGTCTTTCGTGACTGGAGGTAGAAGATGATTGAACACCGAGTACACCGAAAATTTGCACTGCATCGATGATGCGGGAATGGGCTTATGCCATTTGGAGAAGTGGATACTTCGGGGAACGAGTCGACGCTAGACTCGAGGTTGTTGATAGGAGAA
Organism: Vicia sativa; assembly: GCA_021764765.1. Taxonomy (NCBI): domain Eukaryota; kingdom Viridiplantae; phylum Streptophyta; class Magnoliopsida; order Fabales; family Fabaceae; genus Vicia; species Vicia sativa. Next base: position 117,019,341 of record CM038795.1, on the reverse strand, counting down.
TTGACAGATGGGCTTATGATGCCATCCGAAAGGTCGATGCCGGGAGTGAGTCGTATGCTAGACTGTAGATGTTCTGGAGCGAGAGAGATGGGCTTAAGATGCCATCCGAGGAGTCGACGTTAGACTTCGTGTTCACTTTGAATGAAGTTATTGGTCTGTATTGATTTTTAACCATATATGCAGCATTCTGAAAGTGAAGGGATGTTTGATAAGTAGTCGGAGATGGGCTTAAGATGCCATCCAAGGTAACTGAGTCGTACGCTAGACTCTGTAGTTACTGTTGATAATAAGGAATCAGAATAAATCTTCGTGTTGATTACTCTGAGGGAGACTGTAGTTTGGCAAGAATGTGGATAGCTTCCCTGTTGTGCATCGGGTGTTGATCCATTGCCTGTTATCAGAGGATAACCAGAGGTGGTCTTTCGGATAGTTTTCCCGTCGGTTCGGGGCTTAATCCTGGACATGTCGTCGGAGGCGGTCTTTCAGATAGTTTTCCCGTCGACTCGGGGCTTAATCTGACCTGTTTGGCGGTCTTTCGATAGTTTTCCTCTGGGCTTAATCTCGACCGCTTGCGTCGATCATACTGCTTTAGAGAAACAAGAGAAACTTTGATAGAATATTTGTTAGTCTTATGCAGAGTATGATGCATGACAGTGTATATGAATGACATGTGCATGAATTATGACTTTATGAGAAATGTATGAATGATGAGTGTTGTGATATTTCAAAACATATCCATCTTGAAGAAGATGCGGATATTCTGTTTGAAGATTTCTGACTTCTGCCTGGGGAATTGGGTAGGTGAGAACCCTGCTTTTGAAGGAGAAGGAAGATATCCTGGATTCCTCCGATGCACTATCGGACCAAGTCCTGGACCTAGACATTGTTGAGGAAAGTAGAAATTTGAGAAACTCGTTGTTTGGAGATCTCATGTATAGACCCTGCTGAGGAGAGTCTGGGAGGCGATCTGTTGAGGACCTTGCATGTAGATCTTGCTGAGGAAATTTAGGAGGTGCTCTACTGGGGATTTCAAGTGTATATCTCGCTGGAGAGCATTTGATGGTTCTTGGAGACCGGCTTGAAGAGTCTGGAGTCCGTTGTAATCTCTGGCTGGGGAATAAAAGGTGTATGCTTCCTCCGATGCACTATCTGACAAAGTTTTGAGTCTGGATACCGCTGCTGGGAGAAGGGGGAGGATTGAGAAATATCCGCTGGGGATGAAGTGTTACTGCTTGGAGACTGATGTAACGTTGCTCGGTTGAGTGGAATCACTGCTTGTGGATTAACATATACTCCTTTTGGGAAGGTGTGTTGTGAGTGACACCTTTATGCTCTGTGGGGAACTATTTGTTGACTTTCGTCGTCATCCCAATTCCCGGAACCTGTAGTAAGTACTTTTGCATGTTCACTTTTCGTATGTTTGCGATTAGATTCTTATTGTCAAATGCGTATAGTCATTCAAAGCACACGTTGGACTTAATCAACAACGGAAATTGTAAAGAGAAAGAAGTTTGCGTTTATTTGAAAGGTGGCGTATGGCCAAGTAGTTTGTACACTAGAAAGGTAAAAAGCTATGCGGAAACAATCTCGTTAAGTTCCAACTATGCTAGTACTCATATATTTCGACTATCTCATCTCCTTGCTGTCAGTAGAAAGTGAGTAGATTGATCTTCGCCATTTGAATCTTGAATCGATAGTAGTCGAAGGTGTGATCCGGAAGAGACATAGTCGACGCTTAAATCCCTAACTTTTGCCTAGACCGCCCTTCGGTTTTCGCCACCGGATACCTTTTTGCCCAAGCCGCCTTTTCGTGTTTTCGACTTGCGGTGTACATGTTTTGTATATATCCTTAACTTTTGCCCGAACCTTTAGTTCGCCAGATGCCCTTATTTTTCCTAGGCACCGACCTAGCGGGTCTCTTTTATAGTATTTTTGACTATGTCTGCTCATGGGTGTGGAAGTCTTCACCATCCATGGTGCTAAGTATCATAGCTCAGAAAATGTCTTGACTACAAACGGTCCCTCATAGGTGGGAGTCCATTTGCCCCTAGGATCACCTTGTGGAAGAATGATGCGCTTGACTACTAGGTCACCGACTTGGTAGATTCGGTGCTTGACCTTTTTGTTAAATGCTCTGATCATTCGCTTCCGATAAATCTGTCCATGGCAGATGGACGCGAGTCGTTTTTCATCAATCAAGTTAATCTGGTCAAGGCGAGTCTGGACCCAATCGTCTTCGCCTACCTCCGCTTCCTGGAGGACTCTGGTTGAGGGTATCCGAACCTCGATGGGTAGGACTGCTTCCATACCGTAGACAAGAGAGAAGGGGGTTGCCCCTGTTGATGTTCGTGCTGTAGTGCGATAACCATGAAGAGCAAATGGTAACATCTCATGCCAATCTTTGTAAGTCACCGTCATCTTCTATAATCTTCTTAATGTTCTTGTTGGCGGCTTCCACTGCGCCATTCATCTTAGGCCGATAAGGAGATGAATTGTGATGCTTGATCTTGAACTGCGTGCAGAGTTCAGTGATCATCTTATTGTTGAGATTGGAACCGTTATCTGTGATAATCTTTTCGGGAGTGCCATACCGATAGATAAGATTATGCTTGATGAATCGAGCCGCAACATTCTTGGTAACAGATGCATACGAGGCTGCTTCTACCCACTTGGTGAAATAGTCAATCGCCACAAGGATGAAACGATGTCCATTGGAAGCTGTGGGCTTAATCTCTCCAATCATGTCAATGCCCCACATTGCAAAAGGCCATGGGGAAGTTAAAACATTCAGAGGTACTGGAGGTACGTGCACTTTGTCGGCATATATCTGGCACTTGTGACAAGATCGAGCGTAGCGGTGACAATCAGCTTCCATGGTGGACCAATAGTAACTGTTCTCAAAATCTTCTTAGCCATGGTGTGTCCACCGGAGTGGGTACCAAATTGCCTTCGTAACTCTTCCATGATACGCATTGCGATTTTACGGTCACACGAGTAAGCACAAGTCGTGGTTGCGCTTGTATAAGATGCCGTTCGAGGAAGAATTTGGGCGAAACTTCTCATGAACTTCTTATCATTGATGATGCCCTCGGGATATTCCGAGTCTCAAGATACCTCTTCACGTCATAGTACCAAGGTTTCTCTTACGTGTCAAGCTCATAACAATACCGGTTCGTCGAACTTCTCAATGATGATCCGGGAGCCTCGTTGTCCCATCTAACCTTGAACATAGGCGACATAGTAGCCAATGCGTCCGCCAACTGATTCTCTTCTCGTGGAATATGATTGAAAGTGATCTCTTCAAAGTAGGGAATCAAACTCATAACATGCTCCCGATACGGAATGAGATTCGGATGCTTCGTATCCCACTCGCCCTTAATCGTGATTACTAAAGTCGAGTCTCCATACACTTGTAAGAACTTGATTCTTAAGTCAATAGCAGCTTTGATACCCATGATGCACGCTCATATTCACCATGTTGTTAGTGCAAAAACATAATCTGGCGGTGAAAGGCGATGTCCGCGTAGGGATGTAATGATGGCGCCAATGCCATTGCCAAGTGCGTTTGAGGCTCCATCAAAGACCATGGTCCATCGGGATCCTTGTTCGGGTCCTTCGTCTGGGCCTCGGTTCTTCCAATCGGTAACTAGTAAAACATCTTCATCTGAAATTGAACCATAGATCGATAGTCATCTACGGCTTGATGAGCCAAATGATCGGCTACTACACTTCCTTTGATCGCTTTACGAGAAGTGTCTCGGATGTCATACTCGGTCAAGATCATTTGCCATCTTGCTATTCTTCCGAGAGTGGTTTCTCAAATATGTATTTTATCGGATCCATCTTGAAATCAACAAGGTAGTGTGAGTCAACATATCTGCCTTAGTCGTGAGCAGCCCAAGCGTTGCAAGTTTTCTCGAGTGTGAATATCTTGTTTCACGCGGTAAACTTTTGCTAAGGTAGTATATTGCGTGCTCTTTTCGACTGGACTCGTCATGTTGCCCCAACACACCCCATTGAATTCTCTAACACCGCCAAGTACATGATAAGAGGTCTTCCTTGGCGGCGTATCGGACGGAGGATTCAGAGGTACTCCTTGATTTTGTCAAAAGCGATCCGGCAATCGCGTTCCATTCCACTACTTGATCTTTCTTAAGTAACTTGAAGATTGGCTCACAAGTAGCTTAGGTGTGCAATGAATACGGCAATGTAGTTCAATCGGCCCAAGAAACCTCGACCTCCTTCTCAAGGGAGCGGCATCTCTTGAATAGCTTTAACCTTGGCGGGATCAACTTCAATACCTCTTCCATCGACTACAAACCCTAGGAGTTTTCGGATCGACTCAAAGGTGCACTTGTTGGGATTAAGTCTCATCATACTTCTTCAATCAAATAGTTTCTGCAAATGATCAAGATGTTCTTCTTCAGTCTGTGATCGAGCTATCATATCGTCGACGTAGACCTCTATCTCGTGATGAATCATGTCATGAAACAATGTCACCATAGCACGCTGATAAGTGGCACCTGCATTCTTTAGTCCGAACGGCATAACCTTGTAGCAGAAAGTGCCCCACTGTGTAACGAAAGTAGTCTTCTCCATGTCTTCGGAGCCATTTTGATCTGATTGTAACCGGAGAAACCATCCATGAAGGAGAAAACCTTATGCTGAGCGGTATTGTCGACCAGAACATCAATATGAGGAAGTGGGAAATCGTCTTTCGGACTCGCTTTGTTCAGGTCTCTGTAATCCACACACATTCGTACCTTACCATCCTTTTTGGGCACGGGTACCACATTAGCAACCCACTGGGGATAGGAAGTAACGGCTAAGAAACCAGCATTGAACTGCTTCATAACTTCGGCTTTGATTTTCTCTGACATCTTAGGACGCATGCGACGAACCTTCTGTTTCACTGGGAGAAAACCCTCTTTTGTCGGCAATCGATGAACCACAATATCAATGTCTAAACCAGGCATGTCTTCGTATGACCAAGCAAAAACCTCAATGTAGTCTCGTAGCATCTGAACCAACTTTTCTTTAACACTGTTCTCAAGACCCGCTCCTATCTTGATCTCTTTTCTGTCTTCGTCAGTACCCAAATTCACAACCTCAACTTGCTCTTCGTGTGGCTGTATAACTCGCTCTTCTTGCTGTAGCAATCGGCAAGTTCTCCGGCACTTCACAATCTTCCTCACTTTCGTCTTCGCTTGGTAGATCGGATTATCAAGTCATATTTAGTACTAGCATAGTTATTAACTAGATTCGGAGTGATTCCGGTGTATCACGTGGGTGTGTAAGAAACACATAGCTTTTGAAGGGGTGATAAAGTAAAGAAAGAAAACAAACGATTGAATGCAAAAGTCCAACGAATTTATTGAATGAAAATACGTAAGCGATGGATAATAACCTCAAACGAGCCATGATGCCCGCAAGGTGTTGCACCCAAAATTTGCCCTCCTATCTCGATTTTATCGGCTTAGGCTTCACATTCATCGAATACGCTTCCATTAGGTCATTGACATTAAATATCATTAATCCATTGCATATGCATCATTTCGTTGTATTTAAATTGACCAAAAGTCGGTTTAAATTGACGTTGCATCGTTTATAGTTATAAAATACCCGATATTTCACTTCATTCATTTTATCTTCTTAACTGCTTATTGTATCGTTTTAAGTTGATTATATGTCGGTGATATCAATATTTCGATTTTACAAACAGACTGCTAAAAGCAATTCGACACTGTGCGAAAAATTAGCGGGAAAATATTTCAAACTTTCGCCTCTAACTCACTGCTTTATGAATCTACGTGTCGCGTGGATCATGAAAATGTGATCTCTCTAATTTTTCGATACATTTTCGAAGTTTTGTTTTTAACCGTAAGTGTTTTAAAATCAGGTATTCTTTATTATCGTTTTATTTCAATTTTAATTATTTCGATAATTTTTCTTTAATCTATTAAACCTGCAGTTTATTTTAATATGCTTATTTAATTTTTTCGGATAATTATTGTCCGAACTTTTGTCATTTTTGACAATTTTAAGTGTCTAATTCTTATCTCTAAAAATTAAAACAAAAATATGTTTGAGTAGATTTTTTTTTATCTTTTGGGCTTTGAGGCCCATTTTAACAAAAGGGGTATTTTAGGCATTATCAAAAATTGCTAGACCTAATTTTTGGGTATATATATGTGTCATGTTACTGTTCAAAGGGAGGCCAAATTGAAAGGGGAAAAACGGAACATTTGGAGGCCAAAAATTATAAACAGATCAAATCTGAAAAACTCAAAAAAGGAAAAACTCATCTTCTCCAAACCGGGCCTCCATCCTTGCAGCCTCTGTCCGAAACTCCCACCGAAAATTCCTCTGTAACTCCATCCACACCTCTGAACCCCCACCGCTCACCCTCACCGTCAATCGCCGTCCTCTCAACCTCCCTCTCATAACCTCTGTCCGCCATCTCCTTCGCATCACACCCTGTTTATCCTTCCTCAATCGAAACCCATCTCCAACCTCCCGCGTCCTCTGTCTCGCCGTCAACTTCCTGCTAGCTCCCTCGCCTCCTTCAGTCTCAATTGGTTATCATCCATTCTCGCCGCACTTCATCCAATGGCATTCATTGTGCGAGCTTGCAGTTCCGCCACTATTCGATGGCATAAGTTGCTTCTCTCCGTTTCTGTCTCCGTAGCAGCTTGGAGATCATCACACTTCTGATTGATTCTCTGTTCGCTCTCACCGTCAACTTCCCATCTACTCCAGTCCTCGCAGCTTCAGTACTAAGTTCGCGTCATTTTCGACATTTCAAACTGACTCTTACAAATCAGAAGACAGGGCGAAAGTGTTGTTTTTGAATCAAAGGCCCTAAACCAAGAAATAACGATGCACAATCCAACATACTCATTTCGTTTTCACCACCCTGTTCCGCCGGTTTTCTCATCAGGATCAATCCCTTTCTGTTTCGACGTCGCATCATCTACCAGCAACAACGATAACCAGTTCTCAGCTTCCTTCATTCAATTGCGTTCGGCACTTTCGGTACATTTCAATCTCTTTACGATTGTGTCTGTTTACGTTAAGTGATTATGATGTTGTTTATATCTGTCGAGATGAATATGTTAGACTGCTTGGTGTTAAAAAAAATTGTATTAATATACAACGATTTCATGTTTGTGTTAGTCTCTTGGTTTAAGTCATGTTGGTAACCTTATGTTGTCTGTGTCTATTGATGTTTGGAAAAGAAAATACTAGCTCAGGATTAAGCTTCAACAAATGTCTATATGTCAACTGGATGTGAAGTCTTGTTTTGTATTATTCCGAAATCATGAGAAATAACAACATTTTCATTAGATTTGCTTCTCAATAGTTTGATTTGTGGTCCGAGTTTGACTAAGAGAGCGATAACTTTATTTTTGTTCTTTTCCGCTCGCGATAAGATCATGTTGGAAGGAGATTTGGGGTGATGTTCTTATTCAATTTGAGTTGAATTTTAAGAATAAAATTGTTTAGTAACAAAGTGATATTTCGATTGAAATTGGGATACAATATTCGAGTTTGGTTTCGATGAAAGTTTAACGATGATGCCGTGTTTATTCACGTGTAAACCTAACCGAGAAACCATTGGTACACCGTCTTATTCTCGTTTTAATTTCGGTTGTAGTATGTGTTCGAGTGATATTCATGTTAGTTTCGATGAAGGTAAGTTTGTTTCCGCGATTATTCGCGTAGAAACTCGCCGAGGAACCGTTGAGACATTGCGTTTTATGTTACTCTCATCTTTTAGTTTCAATTGAATTTGAGATAAGGATTCCATTTTGGTTTCGATGATGGTTCAATGTCTACGTCGCGTTATTTGCGTAAGACTTAACCGAGAAACTATGAGGGCAGCCATTCATGTTTCATCGTTTCGGTGTTTATTTTGTTCATTTTTATTCGAAAGAAATTTTCTTAATGCAATTCAAGTTTGAATTCAAATGTTAATTGATGGTAGCATCATTTTATGGATTTTTACTAGTTGTGAACGATATTTGTATCCGATTCGATGATGGTCTGATTTCGTTGCGTTTACTTTTGCATGATATGACCGAGAACCTATTGGTGATGCCTTTGAATTTTTTTGTGTCGAATGCTTGTTTGAAACGAGTTTATGGAGCATAATTGAATATATGTAGTGGCTGCCCCGAATTCGGTTTATTTGTTAAAACTTGATTGTCGAGTTTAATTTCATGACATGTTGATTTGAATCCATTTGAATGGACGGTTAATGTGGTTTTGATTATATTTCAATTTGAATTCGAACGATGGAATTTTGGTTGCAATAGCGATGGTGTTTCGGTAGTTTAATTGATTTAAGTGGAATTTTTGAGTATTTCTTAAGATGACGAAGTTGCTGCCCGTTTTCGGTTCATGTGGTTTAAACGCGTTTAGAACTCAATTTTTCATGTTTCGATTGATTAATAGCTTGAGTTCTTTCGGTTAGTCCATTTGTGAATCGTTAATCATGAATAAGTTCTTGATTCTTGAATTGTTCATTCATTCATATAAGTTGCATTCGATTTTAACATCTTGCTTATTAACCATGTTTATCTTATTGCCATTTCATTTCGATTTTATTCCACACTATGCTACTAACTTGTTTGTTACTTGTGAAGGCATTCAAGAATGGTTCAAACATCATTTCATCATAGAATATATATATATATACCTTTCTCCATTTACATTTTTATTATAGCTATTCTACTACTTCAATATAATATTTAGTTATGTATTTTTAAAAATTGTAAATACAACTATATAGTATTTTTATTTTATATTTAATATTGTAAATACAATTATATAGTATTTCTATTTTTATATTTAATATTGTAAATACAATTATACTACTTTATTCATATATTTTATTTGGTTCATTTTGTAAATAAAATCATATTGTAATGATCCTTGTGTTATGATTTCGAATTTCAAATTTAATTCAACCTTCGAATGAATTCGAGCACAAATATATCTATTCTTCGCATAGTTTTTGTTTGTATTTTGAGTGATGTAGGGATCTTCATTTGGTATTCATCCGATGCATCAAGCCTTGTCCGATCTTGAAGACTACCCGAAGCTCAATTCTTTCACCGCATAGAAGCTATTTATTCAAACTAATTCAATTTGGTTGTAATAGCTTAGGATTTATTTCCTTGTGCGCTCTAATCATCGTATAATCACACGTTTATCATATTAGAACACATAGCCTCCTCTTGGGCTCTTCATCAAAGAAGCAGGTAAACATACACAATGCACACCTGCACACATTTATAGTTTGGTCACGGCTTTTCTATGACAACTATTCGATCGATTGTCCCAATCGGTCGTTTAGAATACTAGTGTCACGCTAGTCCCACTTTTAGGAGCATACATAAAGCCACCTTATATGGGCTCGCTTGTTTTCCTAAAACACTTTCAAATCAAAAAAATAATTAATTGAACTTGTTCTTTCAAAAAATCAATTTTTTCTACCAAAACAAAAAAACATAGTGCTATGGTATTTAATTAAATTGTTAGAGGTTCGCCCAACGATTTAATTAAAATGTAAAGTATTTGGGCCATTAGAGGGTAACCCAATGACTTGAATACTTTATTTCATACACTTGAACATTTAAAACACTTTCAAATTAAATTAATTAATTGAATTTGTTTTCAAAATCAATTTTTCTACAAAAAAACAAAAAAACATAGTGTTATGGTATTTAATTAAATTGTTAGAGGTTAACGATTTAATTAAAATGTAAAATATTTGGGCCATTAGAGGGTAACCCAATGACTTAAATATTTTATTCCATAACACTTAATAAAAGTGAACTTTGTTTCACCTCACTCCTTTCATAATAAAGATTTTTGGATGAGAGAAGATCGGTTGACCTCAATCACCAATCTCGAGTATCGAATCGTTAGAGGATATCCCGACGTTTTGGTACTTGTCATCTACCATTAAAATCAATTCAACCCATTCAAATCTTTTTTTCGCTCATATGCGATTATCAAAAATCAAAAACATTTTCTTCTAAAATCAACACAAACAATCTAAGACATTTTCAACAAGAACTACGGAGTTTTGACTTTCCCATTGCGAGGGAATACGTAGGCACGCGGTTTCGAAACCGTGTCAAACTCAAAATAATAATAAACAAACCCCTTTTCTTATTTCTTATTCATAATTTAGAAATTAGCGAATACACACACAAACACATTTTGAACTAAATGGGTCCCATCGAGTACGATGGACGTAAGAGGTGCTAATACCTTCCTCTTGCGTAACCGACTCCCGAATCTATGCTTTTTGGTCTTGTAGACCGCCTTATCCAATTTTTGTGGGTTTTATCTATATTTCCCCGTTCTTTCTAGAACAAATAAAATTAGGTGGCGATTTCATTGTTTTTTTTGAAAATTCATTTTAAATGATTTTTTTGAAAATCGAGTTGCTTCAGTTGGCGACTTCACTGGGGACAATTTTAAATCTTTTTGACTAAGCGAGTCAACCCTAGTTTAGTTCTTCGCATGTTTATGTGTGTTTGTTTATCGCTTTCTTCTTTATGCTTATCTATTATTTATTTGCTTATTTTCCTCTATACTTTGTATATTATTTTGTTGATATATTATTGTGATGGGAATTCATGGGCATTGATACATAGATAAGCCCACTACCCAGGCTTCTAGGTCACCTTTTAGGAATAGAGGGGTTGCGTAGCCTAGGTCCACCAGACTCCATTGTCTTGTTGGCCCGAAGCGAAGACTCCGGCTTAGAGTTGGTTGTTTTAAGGAGGTTGTTGGCCCGCGTTAGCGCAGGACATCAATCTTTGGACAAATGACCTATAACTCTAAGTTTGTTCATGTTGTCCTAACCGAGACCAAAACGCTCAAATGTTGGATTTAGAGCATCCCGTTAAGAGTCGTTTCTTGGGGTATACTTTTACAAATACTATCGCCACGTAGGCCTCTCGCGCGATGATAATATTTGTTAAAAGGGGATCTGAGACTCCGAGAAACATTTAGCAAAAAACAATAGAACCACCTTGTTCGGGATTATTGGGTAGAAGCCTAGAGCTATCCTATCGTAGGAGCCCACCTAAATAAGTTGTTCTAATTACCAATATCATCCCTGATTCACGTCTCTGTGAACCTGTTGTTATCATCATGTTGCATTCCATTTGCATCAATCATCTCAAAAGAGTTTATTTCTCTTATCATCCATGCATCATCATGCATTTCATTCATTTCAACCAAAGGACTCATTTCAACCTGGCTTCTTATTCAGAATCTCAAGACTGCAAGACTGACTTCCTGACATCGTCGTCATCATGGATCAACTTCAAGCAAGTGTGGCTGCGATGAATACTCGTATAGATACCCAGATGGATCAATTCATGGAGATTATCCAGAACCTTGCTATTGGACAAGAAGAGTTAAAGCAAGTTGTTCAGAGATCTGAAGTTGTTACTACTGATCATGTTAATCCACCAGGTGTTAATCTTAACCGCATGGAGGTCCTTTCAGATCAAAATGTCAGAAACACCGTGCAGATGCATGTCAATGGAACTTCTCACTATGAGGATATCTTCGAGTCTTCGTTTGACACCTTCAGGTTTCCGATTAAAGAGCCTGAGTTTGAGAAAAAGCTTCACCTCATTGAGAAAAGGATGAAAGCTATTGAGGGTCGTGATTCCCTTGGTTTAGACGCTCCTAGTTTATGCTTGGTGCCTGGTATCAAAATTCCTGCAAAGTTCAAAGTCCCCATTTTTGAGAAATATAAGGGTACCTCTTGTCCGATTACTCACATTAAAGCCTATTGTAATAAGATGGCTCCCTATGCAGAAAATGACAAGCTCCTCATGCACGTTTTTCAAGATAGCCTCAGTGGAGCATCTCTCGAATGGTACACTCAGCTTGAACGAACTCACATCCAAAGTTGGAAGGATTTGGCTGAAGCTTTTGTCAATCACTACGACTATGATAGGGACATGGCTCCCACTAGAATTCAACTCCAAGGTTTAACTCAAAAGACTGAAGAATCTTTCAAAGAGTATGTACAGAGATGGAGAGAATTACCTGCTAGAGTTCATCCTCCTCTTTTGGAACGAGAACTCATTGAGATGTTCTCCAATACCTTGCAGGGTCCATATTTGATTGCTGGATGTACTTCTAAATTTTCACACCTAGTTGTTGTAGGGGAGCGAATTGAGCGTGGTCTCAAGATGGGTAACATTCATGATGTGGCTATTGCTTCTGAATTCCCAGAACAAATTGATGAAGATGCAAGTACAATTTTCGAGGACGGGGAAGAAGCTCCTGTTTACCCTCAATTTCAAATTCCTAATCAGGTGACAAAACCTACTTCTGATCAGTGTGCTCCACAAATCTGTGCTGCAACTGTCTATCAAACACCCGTTCAATATGCTCCCCAGCAGCAAAACGCTCCTCAGCAACAAACTTATCGACAAAGTCATCAACAGCGAGGTGGGAAGAATCTGATAAGGCCAAGAAAAGTGCACGATCCAATCCCTATGCCTCATAGTGAGTTGCTAACTCACCTACTCCAACACTCTTTGGTGGAGTTAAAGGAGCTCGGGACGCCTCCTTTGCCATATCCTTTGGGATATGATCCTGATGCCTACTGTGAGTTCCATTCTGGGGCACCTGGCCATACAATTGAAGGATGCAATCTTTTCAAAGGCACAATTCAGAAACTCATCGATTCCAAAGCAATCACATTCACTCCAGAGGGCCTACGCATTAATTGAACTCTCTTTTGACTTAGAGAACGCCAAGACTACAAAGCACATCTTCTGAAGCAAGAAATCCATACGGAGACCAGTCTCCTCAACATGGAGATTTCTAGTTTCATCTTGCATGCTCATTTGTAATTTTTCTTGTTTTGTTCAGTACTGTCTTGTATGCAAAACGTGCTCATTTCTGAATACTAATCATAATGCATTGAATATGTTTGTCTTGAATTGATTCATTCGTATTCACTCTTATTTGTTTTACTATGCTTTTGATATTCAACTCTTATTAATAAAGCAACACCTCTGTAGGGAGGATGACGAACAATTTACCAATAATCTCAAACGGTATGCTTTCGAGTAAGAACCCTGCTAATGATGTACAGGCATTGTTTCAAATTCCCAAACACCGGAGATATAAGGGAGTGAAACCCTCGTTAACCCCTTTTTGAGCCTCGAAGTAGGAGTTTCTTCTCTATTCAGAAAAAACCCTCATTTTTTTTAAACCTGGGGCAGGGTAGTGTTCAGTTAACCCCATCGAGCGTTCAAAAATCATCAAGAGTGCGCATCCAAGGATATAACAATGGTTATCTTTCAAAAGGTCGAGGTAAGTCAAAACCACAATGGTCAACCTTCGTCTATCATTAGTGTGCATCAAAAGAGGTTGAAACCATAATGGTTAATTCTTGCACATCAGGAAATCAACAGATGACGATACCACAATTGTTATCTCTCATCCGCCAAGGATTCAAGCAGTCAATATCACCTCCAATCAAACAAAGATGGAAGATCACACAACTTGTTCAAAAGAAAAGTAATATAAAAAATGACAAAAAAGCCCGCTAAGTCGAAACTTCATAGTAAGTCGCTTAGGCAAAAATGGCAAAAGAAAAGAAAATAAAAAAAAGGATTACAAAACAAATAAAATCCTCCTTACAAGAACAAGGTCGTGTGATCAGACACCAAAAGAAAAAGGTGAGTGACTATCGTGTCCAAGAAACCTCAGTACTTCCTCAACCGCATCATAAACTTCTCTCAAGAGATGAATGCTCGCATCAAGTTATCTGAACCTAGGATTGGAGAACATCACGGAGAATGGGAGGGCACCAAATATTTTGAGCCTAAAAATCTTTTTCTAAAAACCCATGAACCAGACCACGTTACAATCCTTGAAAGTCCTAATTGAAGCATGGGTTAACTCAAAAGCAAAACTGTTACAAGAATACGGTAACCTGACTCCTAGGAGGTTTGCTAAACATTTGAGTTGGTATCACTCAATCTTTTACAAAAAAAATTCAATGTTTTGATATCTTTTCAATAAAAGATTTTTAAAACTTCAAGACAAACATGAACTTTGCATTAGAATTATCATTCGTAGAATAAAACATTCTTTGCATATAGGCAAGTGCTTAAACATCAAGTGAGCTTGCATATTGAGCATCAGACGAATAATTTGTTTGTCCTGAAGGACATATTGCTTCAAGTATCTGATTGAGCACAAAGCAGCTCGAGTTGAGAAGTGAGGTTGTGAAGTAGCCTACTTTCAAGATGTAAGTTAACCACCCTGAGTAGGTGATATCTTCAAAAGTTCAGTCAATCTGGGTCATTTATGTCGAGATTCAGAGAACCTCTCAAAGTGCTGAGCAATCAGGGGCAGTCATCCGAGCAAGGTTGAAACCCGCTTTACCTTTGGTTGGCCAGGGGCAGTGTTTCCAAGTTTATAACACTGTGGCAGATTATCTTGATGGTACGGATCTCAGGAACCTTTCTCGAGGCTATTTTTCTTCAAAATCCCTACAGATTGGGGCAAATCATTATGCATGGGCATTCCTCCACCTCATAATTAATCAAGTCAAGTCCAGGCGCAAGCTAAACAGCTATTGAGTTTGAATGGCATGTCAGGAAATCAGGATCGTCATCCTCAGCTCATCAGAGATCTAAGTCTGTGTTGGCATTTTCTCCACCAGAAACCAAGGATCATTATCTCCAATTCAAGTCAGGATCGTTATCCTTAGCTCATCAGAGATCGGGATTTAATTCCTTGTTATTGGCTTCCTTCAACGAAATTCAAAAGGCGGGATTCTATCCATTGAGTTCCAACAAATGTACTTTGCTTCGACACATTGCATATAGTAATCATCATTGCAGTGTTTCGCGTTTTGCACATTTTGTTATTCAAAGATTTTAGAATGAAGGGCATGATACACCTGAGCTTTGGTCACCGATAAAGTTCTTTCTCTCCAACAAGAGTTATCTATGGCATATGTGTGCCCTTGGATGTTATCACTCTTTCCCCGACGCGGAAGATCGCAGAGAGCGGCTTACGCCAGCAAGATCGTTTTCAAAGGCTCACTTGTGCCAGAAAATGTTGTCGACCTCTCTTATGCTAGAGCTCGTAATCAGGAACTCTATGCAATACGATTGTCATCCCAGATGAACGTTAATCTCCAGGAGTTACTTCCCCAGTGATGCTAACCATTGAAAGATGATACTTCCATTCCACAATCCCCCCTATCAGGGTCCAGACTATCATCTCTTTGATAAAGACCAGATGATTTATATTCAATTCATGGATGGTTGATGCTCCCTCGGCAGCTCACAATTGCCCTTAGTCCCGGGCGAAACTCAAAACATGCATCATTGCATTGCATAGCATCCTCAAAAATGCGTAGCATTTCCATTGATATGGAGCATTACGCTAAAAATAATAATCTCAAACATGCATCTAAGCATAAGCCAGATTAATGTGTTTCTCGCGTACCTTTTGCGTCTCCGAAGAGAAGCTTATCCATAAAAATCCCCAAGTGGTATTCCCAGTCAGGGTTCCCTCAAGAAATTCTTCTTGTTGTTATCTGCATTTTTGACCCCGTGTCGGTCTCCTACATCATTCAAATTCAATTCATTTACAAAACGTCTCGCTTTTTGCAAATTTTTTATTTTTGTTATCTTACCCGTGTTTGCCTCTGTCATTGGAGTGCGAGTAAGAGTCGGTGTCTAACCTTTCTTGCTTCTCAATTGTTTGAGTATCCATACTTGGTGTGTGGTAATTCATATAATTGCCGCTCTTGAAGAATTACACCTCGCCTTTGGCCTGAGGGATATTGTATTTCTTGCATATTTGCAAACTTTCAAAATCCAACGTAGCTCAGCAATCCTTGCTAGAGTCTCTTTTGGTTGGCCTCTTTCCCCGTGAATTCGTCTTCGATCGACGTTTTTACCATTCCATATATTTTCTCCCCAGTGAGTCTGCTCCAGTCGGTCTCTTTCCGGTGTATGTCTAATATCCTTACCTGACATATGCTATCTATATGTGTTCAATATCCTTACCGAACATGTATATTCGAGCCTTATGTGTCCAATATCCTTACCGGGCATGTATATTTCGAAACCTCTTGTTAGAGTCGTCTTCGGTCGGTCTCTTTCCAGTGTATGTCTAATATCCTTACCTGACATATGCTCTTTATATGTGTTCAATATCCTTACCGAACATGTATATTCGATCTTTATGTGTCCAATATCCTTACCGGGCATGTATTTTTCGAAACCCTTTGTTAGAGTCGTCTTCGGTCGGTCTCTTTCCAGTGTATGTCTAATATCCTTACCTGACATATGCTCCCTATATGTGTTCAATATCCTTACCGAACATGTATATTCGATCTTTATGTGTCCAATATCCTTACCGGCATGTATATTTTGAAACCTTTGTTAGAGTCGTCTTGATCGGTCTCTTTCCTGTATGTCTAATATCCTTACGACATATGCTCCTATATGTGTTCAATATCCTTACCGAACATGTATATTCGATCTTTATGTGTCCAATATCCTTACGGGCATGTATATTTGAAACCTCTTGTTAGAGTCGTCTTGATCGGTCTCTTTCCTGTATGTCTAATATCCTTACGACATATGCTATCTATATGTGTTCAATATCCTTACCGAACATGTATATTCGATCCTTATGTGTCCAATATCCTTACCGGCATGTATATTTGAAACCTCTTGTTAGAGTCGTCTTGATCGGTCTCTTTCGAGTATGTCTAATATCCTTACGACATATGCTCTTTATATGTGTTCAATATCCTTACCGAACATGTATATTCGATCTTTATGTGTCCAATATCCTTACCGGCATGTATTTTGAAACCCTTTGTTAGAGTCGTCTTGATTGGTCTCTTTCCTGTATGTCTAATATCCTTACGACATATGCTCCCTATATGTGTTCAATATCCTTACCGAACATGTATATTCGATCTTTATGTGTCCAATATCCTTACCGGCATGTATTTTTGAAACCTTTGTTAGAGTCGTCTTGATCGGTCTCTTTCCAGTGTATGTCTAATATCCTTACCTGACATATGCTCCTTATATGTGTTCAATATCCTTACCGAACATGTATATTCGATCTTTATGTGTCCAATATCCTTACCGGGCATGTATATTTCGAAACCTTTGTTAGAGTCGTCTTCGGTCGGTCTCTTTCCAGTGTATGTCTAATATCCTTACCTGACATATGCTCCCTATATATGTTCAATATCCTTACCGAACATGTATATTCGATCTTTATGTGTTCAATATCCTTACCGGGCATGTATATTTCGAAACCTTTGTTAGAGTCGTCTTCGATCGGCTCTTTCCGGTGTATGTCTAATATCCTTACCTGACATATGCTCCCTATATATGTTCAATATCCTTACCGAACATGTATATTCGATCTTTATGTGTCCAATATCTTTATCGGGCATGTATATATCGAAACTTTTGTTAGAGTCGTCCTCGGTCAGTCTCTTTCCGGTGTATGTCTAATATCCTTACCTGACATACCAGAGCTTTTGTTCCCGATCCCACTGTAAATATATAAAAAAAAAAAATCAAAAAAAAAAAAATCAAAAATACGGAAAACAAAATATTTCTACTTGTTCTTCGGAGCGCAAATTTTTGGGTTCTTGTAGTATTTAATCTTCTTCTACCTTGAAAGTTCAAAAGGCTAGCGCCAATTTCACTTTCAGGTTTAAGACGATTAAATAGGGGCAGCTGTTGCACCCCAAAATTTGCCCTCCTATCTCGATTTTATCTGGCTTAGGCTTCACATTCATCTGAATACGCTTCCATTAGGTCATTGACATTAAACAGTCATTAATCCATTGCATATGCATCATTTCGTTGTATTTAAATTGACCAAAAGTCAGTTTAAATTGACGTTTGCATCGTTTTATAGTTATAAAATACCCGATATTTCACTTCATTCATTTTTATCTTCTTAACTGTTTATTGTATCGTTTTAAGTTGATTATATGTCGGTGATATCAATATTTCGATTTTACAAACAGACTGCTAAAAGCAATTCGACACTGTGCGAAAAATTAGCGGGAAAATATTTCAAACTTTCGCCTCTAACTCACTGCTTTATGAATCTACGTGTCGCGTGGATCATGAAAATGTGATCTCTCTAATTTTTCGATACATTTTCGAAGTTTTGTTTTTAACCGTAAGTGTTTTAAAATCAGGTATTCTTTATTATCGTTTTATTTCAATTTTAATTATTTCGATAATTTTTCTTTAATCTATTAAACCTGCAGTTTATTTTAATATGCTTATTTAATTTTTTCGGATAATTATTGTCCGAACTTTTGTCATTTTTGACAATTTTAAGTGTCTAATTCTTATCTCTAAAAATTAAAACAAAAATATGTTTGAGTAGATTTTTTTTTATCTTTTGGGCTTTGAGGCCCATTTTAACAAAAGGGGTATTTTAGGCATTATCAAAAATTGCTAGACCTAATTTTTGGGTATATATATGTGTCATGTTACTGTTCAAAGGGAGGGCCAAAAAAAAATTGAAACGGAAGCGGCTGGTGAAAAAACACAAATTATATTAAAAAAAAACATCACCTCCATCCTTCCTCATCTCTCGTGTCACTCCCTCCGTAACCTTCATATCGCCAAACCCCTTCATCCTCGTCATCCCTCCACCTCACTTCGCCTGCTACTCCCTCGTCTCCAGTCTACCTCGCGCCTTACCTCTCAGCCGTCACACTTCTACTCTCACCGCTATCTCCACTGTCACCATTAACTCCATCGTCTATCCCGCCGTAACCCTCCAATCATCTTCATCATCTTCCTCTCCACCGTGTCGCTGTTCCTCTCACACAGCCGCTCCCCGTCTACCATCTCAATCTCGACCCTGTCTCACTTCACTCTCTAGCCGCCTCCGTCCCAACAATCAGACAGCGACACTTCCGTCAAGCTCGCCGCTCTATTTTGTCTCACCTTCATCGCCGAAGTCATCGCTGTTCTCACCGACACCGTAACAGCATCACCTCTGTCCGAATCCATCGAATTGGTCGAAACAAATGATGAATCTTCGTCACCGGAAGCTCTGAAGTCTCTTCTCCAGCAGAAGCTCGACCTCGGCGAAGACGATTAGGCGTTATCAATCCTCAAACAACCGGATCATCCGTTCCCGTTGCCCAGCTTCAAATCGGTAAGAAATTAATTAAAGTTCCGTGATGTTCTGTTGATAGGATGAAACTGTTAGTTAACTTCTGAAAAACAGTTTGTGTTTATGTTAATCTGGTGAATTTGAGCTGTTCATATGGTATGCTATTGGTTTTAGATCTTGTGTTAATCTCTTGAGGTTGTTATGCTGTGATATCTAGTTTGATACCATTTTGGTTAATCGAATTGAACTATAATGCCGTGTTGAATTCTCCGAAAATTGGTTTGATAGTATAATACATTGGATTGGTCCATTCTGTGATACTGTTAAATGTGGCTAGCTTCAAGATGTTATGGATCTGATGTTGAAATTTGGATGATACCGTTGTTTTGTCGTGATAATAACTAATGATGCTGCTGCTTTCATGTTTAGTTTATGCCAATTTAGATAATACTTCCCATGTCAATACCGTTTTTAGTTGAGTTGAATAGTGTAAGTTTGCTAGCTTGATTGAAGCATTCAATTATGATATATGTGCAATTTGATTTGAATATTGACATCATTGTTGTTTAATTTGATTTGAATATTGACATCATTGTTGTTTATTGTTCGTAACTTCACATTTCCGCGAATGTTACTGTATTTTTAATAAACCTGTGATAGAAATTTTTGAATGAATTGAACTGTCATGGTGATTTGTGGTTTGACCTTGGAAGCTATTCTGTTGACAGCACCATTTCATTTATTTTTAAATTGATTGAAGTTTGTTTTGATATATCTCAGTGTCTATGTTTGGCTGAACAATGTTACTTTTGTGTTATGGAATTTGATGGCAATCTTGCTTTCCATGTGAATGATTTGGGATTTAGGATGGTTTGTTCTTTTAAATTAACATAGATTAGTGATGTGGAATTCTTGAATAATCTAATGCACTATAAGCGTTTGTATTAATGTCTCATTGAATTGTATTGCTAATTCTTGACATTGTGATAATCTTTTGACATGGTGTTAATCATAAACAATTGTGTTAATTTTAGATTCTTGAGTTAGCATTGATTGTGAACAAATGTCAAGATCCGGAATTGGATAGATGTATTTAGTTGTTGTGTCGAATTCTACATATGGATCGATAATTGTTGTGTGAACTAGCATATGTGATTGAGAGTTTAATGTTAATTTTTTAGATTGTGTGTTGCATTGATATGTCGAGCTCTCTTGAATCTTTGTTTACTTGCTTAATTTGTGCTTGACTTTTGACATATTGATACATTTCCATATTTGCTTTATTATTGAAGTGTTTGTTGTTGAGTTTTACTTGAGTTTGAAACATTAATTGATATCACGCTATTTGAGTTAGTGTTCTAGAGATGTTAACAACTTCACTTGTTTCATTTTAAATTAATCATGAGTGATTTGATGTTGATTTCGACGTGTTCTTCATTGGTTTCAAATGTGTTTAACTGAAATTGTGGAGCATGATTGAGTAGGAATAGCGGCTGCCCGGGTTGGTAAGTGATTGAAAATATACAAGTTGGTTGATAATCCGTGGTTGATTGAGTTTATCTTGACACTTGTTTGTGTTTGCCTTTGAGTTTATGCAATTTTTGATCGATATCCTGAGCATATTTGTGATAACATGGCTGCTGCCCGGAGTTTGTATTAGACGAATGAAGCTTGCTTTGAAATCGATTTGTTATGTTTCAAATGTGAATTAAATAATAGCATGAGTTTGTGGTTGTTGTTTTCATTTGCGAATTAAAACTATGTTTTCCGTTTGTCATGCTACTTGATGTTAATGGAATCACTTGGTTATCATAAGCTCTGTTATGTTTAGTTTTCAATTCATTTGTGATTACTAATACATGTTCTAACTATCGCATTTCCATTTCATTTACTTTTCATCCCACTTATGCTACTAACGAGTTTGCTACTTGTGAAGATCTTCAAGGAGTATTCAAAACACCCACTTCCAATTAGTGCATCCACACTTGCTTTAGCAATCAAAATATTGGATTACTACCTTTATTTAGTATTTAGTAATATATATTTAAGGTTGTAAATATATATAGTACTTAGTATTATTATTTTTTTTTATTTCATATTATATATTGTAAATATAATTATATAGTATTTATATTTTATATTGCATATATAATTATATAGTATTTCTATTTTATATTTAGTATTGCATATATAATTATATAGTATTTCTATTTTATATTTAGTATTGCATATATAATTATACAGTATTTCTATTTCATATTTAGTATTGTAAATACAATTATACTATTTTTATTCATATACTTTATTCGGTTTAATTTGTAAACAAAATACATACTTAAAGCATTGCAACATTCTCCGCATAGTTTTTGTTTGTATTTTGAGTGATGTAGGGATCTTCATTTGGTATTCATCCGATGCATCAAGCCTTGTCCGATCTTGAAGACTACCCGAAGCTCAATTCTTTCACCGCATAAAAGCTATTTAATTATTCAAACTAATTCAATTTGGTTGTAATAGCTTAGGATTTATTTCCTTGTGTGTTCTAATTACCATTTAATTACGCGTTCATCATTTAATTAGAACACACAGTCTCCTCTTGGGCTCTTCATCAAGAAGCAGGTAAACATACACAATGCACACCTGCACACATTCATAGTTTGGTCCTGGGCTTTTCTACAGCGACAACTATTCGATCGATTGTTCCAATCGGTCGTTTAGAATACTAGTGTCACGCTAGTCTCACTTTTAGGAGCATACATAAAGCCACCTTGTATGGGCTCGCTTGTTTTCCTAAAACACTTTCAAGTCAAAACAATTAATTGAACTTGTTCTTTTGAAAATCAATTTTTCTACAAAACAAAAAAAAAACAAAAACATAGTGATATGGTATTTAATTAAATTGTTAGAGGTTCGCCCGACGATTTAATTAAAATGTAAAGTATATGGGCCATTAGAGGGTAACCCAATGACTTAAATACTTTATTCCATACACTTGAACATTTAAAACACTTTCAAATTAAATTAATTAATTGAATTTGTTTTCAAAATCAATTTTTCTACAAAAAAACAAAAAAACATAGTGTTATGGTATTTAATTAAATTGTTAGAGGTTCGCCCGACGATTTAATTAAAATGTAAAGTATTTGGGCCATTAGAGGGTAACCCAATGACTTAAATATTTTATTCCATAACACTTAATAAAAGTGAACTTTGTTTCACCTCACTCCTTTCATAATAAAGATTTTTGGATGAGAGAAGATCGGTTGACCTCAATCACCAATCTCGAGTATCGAATCGTTAGAGGATATCCCGACGTTTTGGTACTTGTCATCTACCATTAAAATCAATTCAACCCATTCAAATCTTTTTTTCGCTCATATGCGATTATCAAAAATCAAAAACATTTTCTTCTAAAATCAACACAAACAATCTAAGACATTTTCAACAAGAACTACGGAGTTTTGACTTTCCCATTGCACGAGGGAATACGTAGGCACGCGGTTTCGAAACCGTGTCAAACTCAAAATAATAATAAACAAACCCCTTTTCTTATTTCTTATTCATAATTTAGAAATTAGCGAATACACACACAAACACATTTTGAACTAAATGGGTCCCATCGAGTACGATGGACGTAAGAGGTGCTAATACCTTCCTCTTGCGTAACCGACTCCCGAATCTATGCTTTTTGGTCTTGTAGACCGCCTTATCCAATTTTTGTGGGTTTTATCTATATTTCCCCGTTCTTTCTAGAACAAATAAAATTAGGTGGCGATTTCATTGTTTTTTTTGAAAATTCATTTTAAATGATTTTTTTGAAAATCGAGTTGCTTCAGTACCCAAATTCACAATCTCAACTGACTCTTCGTGTGGCTGTATAACTCGATCTTCTTGCTGTAGCAGTCTGGCAAGCTCTCATGGCACATCACAATCTTCCTCACCTTCGTCTTCGGCTTGGTAGATCGGACTATCGAAGTCATATTTAGCAATAGTATAGCTGTTATCAACGAGATTCGGAGTGGTTCTGCAGTGTATCACGTGGGTGTGTGTAAGGAACACATAGCTTTTTGAAGGGGTGATAAAGTAAAAGAAAGAAAGCAACAATTAAATGCAAAAGTCCAACAATTTTATTGAATGAAAATATGCAAATGACAGATAATAACCCTCACAAACGAGCCATGATGCCCCGGGCAAGGCACTAGGCTTTAAAGTTTATTGTTCAAAACATAGAAAACGAAAAGCAAAACAAAAACAAAGGCAATTACTCCTGTCTAAAGGAGATTGGTATGACGTCTTCAGTCTTCCAATTGCTAAGTCCGTTGTCAGGAGTTGGGAAGATCCACTTGCTGATGTCGAAGTCGTTGTCGTCGCCTTCTATAGCATGGACTCCATTCTGATTTATGCGAAAAGGAATTTGGTCGGCACGTTCGCAGCGTATCATCTTCTGACCTTTGAGGGTGAAACCTAAACCAGTCTTGTCAGATTTAAAAGGAAGATCGGGGAGCTGACCCCAAATAGTACTACCTCCTTCTTCAATAGCAGCTTGAGCATCCTTCAGCGAGGCCATCCTAGGCGGGACTTGTGCAACTTCAGGAGTGACGGGAGAGTCCACAAGCATGACTCTGGGGATTGTTTCAAAATCTTGATAGGGAGTCTCAAAGAATTCACCTTCCATCTTGAGATATCGGAATGACTGTAGATGACTAACCATGTATTCTTCTTCACCATATACTGTAACAACCTTCCCCTTCACCGGGTACTTCAGCTTCTGATGTAAGGTAGAGGTAACAGCGCCTGCCCCATGTAACCAAGGGCATCCAAGTAGGCAAGAGTAAGTTGGACGGATGTCCATGACAAAGAAAGTGGAATCAAAAGTCTGGGAACCGACTTTAACAGGCAGAGTGAACTCTCAAGTACTGTTCGCTTAGAACCATCAAAAGCTCTCACAATTGTGTCACTAGGTTTCAGAACCAACCCTTCAACATCAAGTCGATCAAAATCAGTCTTCGGAAGGATATTCATAGCAGAACCGGTATCCACCAAAACATGAGACAATGTAACGCCCTTGCACTCAACAGAGATGTGCAAGGCTTTGTTGTGTTCCTTCCGGCAGGAGTCAAATCAACATCAGAGAAGCCTAGGCCGTTGTTGGCAGCCAGGCTAGCAATACAAACTTCAAACTGATCAGTAGTAGTGTCTTGCGGCACGTGAGCATTCTTCAGAAACTTCACCAAGGCGTTAGCATGAGCCTCAGAGCACAAGAGCAAAGCAAGCATGGAGATCCTGGACGGAGTCTGTCCCAACTGTTCCACAACATTATAGTCACTCTTCTTGATAATCTTCAGAATTTCCTCCATTTCTCGTTTGGAGGTGTCTTCAGCAACTTCCTTTGGTACTTCTGTCAGAGCAATATGAGTTACTAGCTCTTTCCCTCTAGTCTCGGGAACTGGTTGGATAGCTGGAATGCGAGCTGGAGTCGCAGTGTCTTTTGGAGGAGAGATTTCTGGAGAGAACACTCTTCTGGTTCTGGTCACCTTACTAGATCCGGTGATGTTGTCAATGTCAGAAATGGTAGCTTCAACTGTAAGATCCTCAATAGTCAGAGGGTCTTGCTTGACACCATGATAGTAAACCTCGGCTCCATAGTTCCAAGGTATAGCTTTGTCAGAGGAATATGAAACTGGTCTGGGAGAAGTAATGATGAGAGGTGCCATTCTAGGCACAGGATCAGCAGAGGAAATCCTTATTGTGTTAACATCAACATAGTCTTCTGGGAAATCGTCACCCCATCCGGTCGCCTTAATATCTTCAATAGGAATCTTGTGGCTCTCAGGAACAGTATACTTTACCATGTAATCAAACTTTCCACTTGACTGCCCCAAGGTATCCCACACATTCGGTACGGTTTCATTCACATCTTCGATCTTTAGTTTCTTAGACATGTCTTCACACAGATTCTCCACAGGTGGTTTCAAAAATAGTATTTCACGGCTATCCATCATGCACTGAACACGTCTTCTCCACCAAGCACAACCATCAGGTGCAGATGGGCACCAACAATAATTCTCTGGGCATCTTGGGTTGACACCGGCTTGCAGCAAATTCTTCTTAACAGTCATCAGAGGAATGGTCAAGTCATCTATGTTGAAAACATAAGAGTTCTCACCAATAGCATTGGAACTTTTGTCATGGTTAGGCATAGGAGCATTGGATCACGTTCGGAGTCTCAACGGGAGGGTCAAACTCAATCTGCTTAGCTTCAATCATATCCTGAATCTTATTCTTCAGAGCCCAACAGTTGTCAGTGTCGTGCCCTAGGCTATTGGAATGGTAAGCACACTTAGCATTAGGATTGTATCTCGGAGAGGAAGTGTTGATATTCTGAGGAGGATCCCTCAAGGTAATCAGCTCTGCTTTCAACATGTGTTGCAAGGCTTGCGACAAAGGCATGTTGATCTTCAAATCGCCTTCGTGGCGCGCTCGCCACGCTGTCTCGCTGAGGTTGTGTTGATGTAGGATTGGAGATCACAACTGCCCCCACAGATTGAGCACGGTCGGTCTTGGCTCGGCTTTTCTGACTATACACGGCATTGGCTTCTTTCTTACCACCAAAAGATCTCTTCGCAGCGTTTGAAGATGACTCCGCATGAATCTTCCCGCTCTTGATACCAGCTTCAATACGCTCTCCTGTCAATATCAACTCAGTGAATCCAGCTGAAGAGTTTCCAATCAGATGATTGAAGAATGGGCCTGTCAGTGTTCCCATAAACATATCAACCAACTCCCTATGGGACAAGGGTGGTTGAACTCTGCCTGCTAGATCTCTCCATTTCTGAGCATACTCTTTGAACTTTTCATCACGACCCATAGACATGCTCTATAGTTGCATGTGAGTGGGTGCCAACTCAGCATTGTACTCATATTGTCTGTAAAAAGCATCTGCTAAATCACTCCAAGTACGGATACGGTCATTCTCTAGCTGATAATACCACTCCAATTGAGTCCCGGACAAACTCTCTTGAAAATAATGCATCCACAACTTTCTATCATCAGTGTGGGGGTTGATCTTTTGAACATAGGACTTCAAATGCAGCTTCGGACAAGAAACGCCATCATACTTGGCAAAAGTTGGAACTTTGAACTTGGGAGGAATCACCATACCAGGGACAAGACTCAGATCATCAAAATTCAGCCCTGACATCTTCAGGTTTTCCACAGCATTCAGACGGTCTTCAAGCTGCTTGTACTTGTCATCTTCATTAGAGTATTGATCCTCATAGTCTTCTCCTTTCTTCTCAGGCTCACGCTGATCGCCTTCGTCATTGCCCTTGACACTCCCCTCAGTCTTGACACTTTCTGAGAGCTCTATCTGGCTGACCACTTTAGGACCACCTTTGTAAAGTCTGCCCATTTTGAGAACACCAACGACCCTCTTCTTTCTGTTGATGAGCTTCTTCAGATCTTCTTGGCCTTGGACCAAGCTAGTGAACATTTCCTGGAACTGAGCATTCTAAGCCTGAAGATCTTTGACAGACTGTTCAACAGCCATTTCTGCTAAAATAAATAGCGAGAAAATGAGAAAACCATTCTTCAATGTACCTGTTATGAGATGTTATGCCATGATATGCGATGTTTATGCAAATGCAATGCAATGTTTTCAAGGACCTTAGGAATTTAAATTCGTTAAACAAGCACGAACAAACATTTATTAGTTCTCTTTTTTATTCTTTTTTCTTTTTAAGTACAAAAGATAGTTCAGAAAAATAAAAGAAAAACATAAAATCCTAAAGCTCTAAGTCTCCCATGGGCGCTTCCTCTTGGTGTCGAGGTAGGCGTTGATGTTCCGCTCCTCGTGAAGTAGCTTGGTCAACTCTAGTACCTTCTTCTCGCTTGCATAGCACTGAGCTTCAAATATATACCTTTCTTCTTTGAGCTGAATCTAGGATCTCTTCAAGTCTTCGAAATCAGTAGGCATGTCGGGATGGAGAACAGTATAGGGTACGTCACCTATAGCAACAGGTTCCATAATTACTGGTAGAACAGGCGTGAATGGCATCATGAGGTTTTGAGCTCGAGCTCGCACCCATTTGAGGTAAGGTTCCCAAGGAATGGAGTTTTGGTGCCCCAAAGTCTTGGTATCAGTCTTCTTTACCATGCCCCAAGCGTGTATGAACCTTCGTCGATAATTTTGGAGATCGTGGTTGTAATCGAACACAATATCTTGGATAAGCATATCATGTGGACCATCTCTTCGAGCATAACCAAACTGACGTAGAGCTAGAGAAGGGTTATAAGTGATACCTCCCCTTATACCAAGTAGCGGTGCATTAGGGAATTCTCCACAACGCTCAATGAATGTGAAGTCCTTTTGAGAGAAAAGACACCAACGAATATCTGAATGAGAGAGTGACATTAGTCTTTGAGACCACTTCAACCTTTGCTCGTTCTTTAAAATTGATGGAGGAAGGTGCGAAATAAACCACCTGGAAAGTAACGGTATACAACACATGAGAGTTCCTTGTCTTTTGATAGTACGAGTGTGGAGAGAATGCAGAATGTCTCCAAGTAAAGTAGGCACAGGATTGCGAGTAAGAAATAACTTGATGGCGTTGACATCTATGAATTGATCCGAGTTAGGGAATAGAACCAAACCATTGATTAGCAAGGCCACAATGTCTTCGAATGCATGGAAACTCATAGCTTTGAGGAATTCTTGGGCTTTCTTTATGAGAAACTTGGCAAGTAAACCCTTAACTCCGCTTCTTGTTTCCCAATTGGCTTCAATATCTGAGCGCTTTAGGTGTAATGCCGATGCAATGTCTTCGTACCTAGGAACCTTTTCTAAACCGGTGAATGGCATTTGGTCAAGAATAGGTACCCCAAGTAGCTTAGAGAACTCTTCCAAGGTAGGAACCAATTGATAATCTGGGAATGTAAAGCAATGGTGTTTCGGATCAAAGAACTGGAATACGACATGCATCATATCTTCTTCAAAACCGGAGATAACCAAGTCAAGCAGATAACCATGTCTTTTGATGAACTGAGCATGTTCGGGAATCTCTGAAGCCAATTCTTTGAGCTGAGAAGATACACTCATGAAGTTGATTCAGATAGTCTTTCTAGAAGCCATAATTCCTACAAAACAGAGCAAAGATAAATCCCTAGGTCCTTGAAATAGTTAGAAATGATATGCAATGTGATGATGTCATGATGTCATGTTTAGCACACACAAACAATTCACACAATGAGCCTAGGTTTAAGGCTTGCATGAGGTATAGGTGATTACCCCACCAAAAGTTTGAGTTGGTTCATCCTGTCCTATAATAGTAACCGGGTTCTAGGAATCTCATATCATTGATCTTTCTCGTAGGCATTTATTTCAATACGACTACCAAGTGGTCGACCAAAAATATCCCAAAAGTCTGATCTTAATGAGCGTAGCATCGAGTATCAGCCAACCTCGGTCTGCACCAAAGCCGGCCATCTCACTACCTTCTAATGGCCAAGATGGGTCAATTAAGGTTCTAAATGTTGAGTTAGTGTTGATGACACCACGCAGAAGCCAAATACTATCCTCAACTTGGAAATGAAGAGTATCAGGACATCCAAAGTGTCACACTAACGTAGCCATCATGTTGACCGTTTCGGTATATGCCTAACGGTCGCGATGATCTAATGCTACTTACCTAAAAGGAAACTCGATCCGGTGTAGGATCCCCGAAAATAATAAAGATAAAGCAAGCAAGTCAAACAAAGCAATAAAGGTGATCTAGAAATCCCTAAGGCATTCTCTCTTTAGGGTGTCTCCCCAGAGTCGCCGTCTGATGAACCGACTTTGAGATTTTTGTATCGCAAATGTGCGGATAGCAAGAGTCGCCACCGAATTTTCTTTTATCCAATTAAGGGAAGGTGAAAAGAACAGGAAAAGACCTTCGTTAGATTCTGAGTAAGGGAGAAGGTTATGAAAAGGGAAGGTATTAGCACCCCTTTTCATCCGTAGTTATCTACAGGCTCTTAGTTGCTCTTAGATTATTTTTTAAAAGTGCTTTCTGTGTGTTTGACAAAAATGTTTTAAAAAGGCATTTCGCTTTGACTTTGTAATAATTCGCGTTGGAATGTATACAAAGTGTTCGGAAATGTTTCGTTTTTGAAAAGAGTTTGAACTTTGACAAAAAGTGTGTGGTGTGAAAAATATTTGATAGAGCAAGCAACTAAAAGTCTTTTATTACCTACTCAGAATTGGTCATTTTTGTGTTATTTTACGTTCCTTTAGAATAGTGTTATCCGTACCATTAGTTGGTAGGTAACCTTATTCGTTGGATATAAAAGGGACATTCGAAGGGACATCATATGGTCATAGAAGGTAACTTGTAGGAGTATCCTAGCACATTCGAAGGGACTATCATCATTTTTCGTAGGCGACAATCGAGGGTCAAGATCATGTATTCGTAGGCGACGTCGTGGGTCTATGATCTTTGTATCGAAGGGACTATGATGATTCGTTTTGAAGGCAACAGTGCTAGAATACCTCTACGTTCGAGGGACTTGACCATTTCTATTCGTAAAGGCAACGAGAGAGAATTACCCTAAGGGGTGCATGTGTGAAAAGAGTGTGTCAATTCAGATATGTTATCTTGAAGTTACGAGTGATCTATGTCCAATTTTGTTTTGCCATACACGCCTAATTACTAGCAGTTTATAGGGTGCGGAAAGTAAATTGCGGAAATGTAAAGTGCGGAAAGATAAAGTCCTACGCTATTACATGGCTTTGGGGCAGTTACATAATAAGAGTGCGGAAAATAAAAATCCTAATTAAACTATTACATCCCATAGGCAGTTACATAATTGAAAAAGAAAAGCAAGAAAAATCGTCCGAAACATTACGACCTGTAAACAGATACATAATCGGAAAAAAAGAGAAATTGCATAAGAAGAAAATGTTAGTAAAAAGAAATATTTTTGAATGGGGAAAAAGGTTTTTGATTAGTGAGGACATTAATATGATAAGATAAATTTTTGGTAATTTTCTGGATCGTTTTGGTAATTTAAAAACAATTAAAAGTCATTTAAATGATTAATTATTAATTAAATAAAATATGCATGCAAAAATAATAATTTTAATATTAAAAATTAAATAAGCATTTTTCTGATGATAATGCAAAAAAGAAATACTTTTGGTGTTTTTTAGATGCATGATAAAAAATATTGAAGATAAATTAAATTAGATAAAAAATATTAAGAGAAAATAGAAAAAGAAAAAAAAGTTAGTTTTGTAAAGCTGTAAAAATACTTGGTCTTGCCCAGGTTCGAACCGGTGTCCCTTGCTTCACACACACGCTGCCATGACCAACTGAGCTAGAGCGTCCACGTGTTTAAGAATTGAAACGAATTCGTTTTAAGCGAAAACGCCTCTTGATTGCCCAGAACACGCGCGAAGAACACCTTCTTCTTCGTTTGAATTTTTGAAAACTTAGCGTCGGCTAAGTTCGACGCTATGGCCCCTGCAAACATCAAAAATCCAGTACAAGCAATATAAATAAAATTCAAAGCCATGGTTCGATTCGTTTTTGTCCACTGATCATCCTGGTAACCTTGGTTTAGTCAAATTTTACGTATTTTAGGATTAGGGATGGCAACGGGGCGGGTCGGGGGCGGGTTTAAGCACACTCAGACCCGCACCCGCCTCCAAGACCCAGACCCGCACCCGCACCCGCACCCGTTCGGGGTTAAAATTTGTTCACCCGCCCCCACCCCCAACAAGAAACGGGTTTATCCGCACCCGCCCCGCACCCGCCCGAATAAAATTTTTATTTTATTTTTAAATTTATATTTTTTTCAATAAAGTTAAAAATAAATAATTAAACTAAATACTTAATTATTTTTAAAGTATTTTTTAAGTTTGATAGTTTTATTTAAATTTTATTTTCAAAAAAATAAATTATAATTCTAATAAACATAATATTATAACATTAAAAAGTATAAGAAAATGTAAATAAGTAATAAAACTATTAAAAACAAATAAAATAAAATAAATTTAGTTGGCGGGTGCGGGCGGGGCGAGGCGGGTATTACCATCACCGCCCCCCCGTAAATAAAAAGGTTTTACACGCACCACCCGCCTTAAACCGGGTTTCCCCTAATTTCGGCGGGCCCAACGGCCGGTTTATTATGCCTATTTAGGATGCCCTAAATCGATTCAGAAAATCCTAGCCATGGTGATTTTCGATTCAGGCCACGAAAATGCAATCAAACTATGCAGAAAGTTTCCAAACTTCATTCTAAACACAAAACAAACATCAAAACATGTTAAAAACGCATGAGAATTGAAAATCGAATTTGGAAAAAGTATGAACAAACCAAAACTGGATTTTGGGATTCTTGATGGTTTTGAGAGTTGTAAAGGTCGGGAATGCTTCAAGAGGCTTCAAGAAACGTGTCTGGATGATTAGAATCGGCTGAAAACAAACGAAACTAGGGCTGCCAATACCTTGAACACCACGGTTTCTTTGACTTGTATTAGGGTTCTTTTGAGCAATTTTTCTGTTCTTTCTCATGTTGTATGCATTGTATATTTATAATGGATGGATTTTGGGTTGAATTCAAGAGCAAATATTGATCAATCAATGTAGAAAATATTTGATTTTGTATGAAATCAAATCTTCCTTTTTTGATCCAATTTCAATTAATTTCTTGCCAAATCAATGTAAATTTTGAAATTTTCCAGCTTGTATGAGTTGCTTGGATCTCAAGAATGAGAGCAAAATCATCTTTGCATTTAATTTTGATTTTATACCTTATTTTTGAATTTAATTTGTTTTTAAATGAGTAAAATTCAAATTAAATAGAAAAATAAAGACAAGATTCGTGGCATTGGGCTTGAAGGTTCCAAAAAAGATAAGGAACAAGTTTAAACCAAGAAAAACTAGGCCCATTTGCAAAATTTTGGATTTTGATAAGTATTTCTCTTTGTGCACCTCTTCAAAAAGGCCCAACTTGTGCAAGGTGTATTTTGCTCAATTTTCCATATTTATGAGTGTTCTTTGACTTTTTAGAAAGCTCTAGGTGTCCTCTAAACAACCTCTTTGGTTTCATCTCAATTGGAATTTCCATGCTCAATAAAACTTCAATACAAAAAGTTGACTTTTTGTTGACTTTAAAAAGGACCTGTAATATTTTGATCCCTACCTTCCAAATGAAGCAATTTTTGAACATTCTTGTGAGACATGAAGTTGTAGAGAATTGAATTTCCTTCAAAATGAGAGGTGGTGGAAAACTTTCTGAGAAAGTATGAAGAAGTTATGCTCAATCAAAGTTCAGTTGACTTTTCATTGGAAAACCCTAATTTGGAAAGTTTGACTTTTGAGCAAATCTTGAGTTTTATTGATGAATCATGATCAAACCTTGATCAAATGATGAATGTGACTTCAAAATGAGGATGTTGACCAAAAATCAAGAAGTTTGACTGTATGTTGACCACAGTTGACTTTTTGTCTAATACAACTGATTTTCAACCATCTGAGCAATTGTCTGAGGAAACTTGACTTGTGAGGCTTGAAACTTGACATGGAGAATCTTTGAAGCATATGAGGAGGCATGATGACCATTGGAGATGCTGGGAATCCATCTTGATCTGAGAATTGCCAAACCCTAGTTTGGGTTGATTGTCTAGGAGAGGGTTTGTCTGATCAACCCTTGAGGAATCCTTGAGTATGGATGTATGAAATGTCTTGAGAAGTAGGAGGGAAAATTTTGGGGTATGACAGCATGTAATAAAACTAAAAATGTTTTCTTTTTCCTTTGCAAACCAAAACACTTAATAATGGTTCAAACTCCTTTTTTTTAAGGTAAAAACAACCAACCAATGCAAACTTTTTGCCTACGGGTTTTCTTTTCTTTTGTGTTTAAAACCTTTTTATAAGTAAAAAACACATAACCCACCAAAACATGTGAGCCAAACTACGACGTTCTGACTTTCCCATTGCACGAGGGAATACGTAGGCATCTTGTCACGGGGCTCGATCGAGTAAACTTTGTAAATACTTCCTTCTTTTCCCCGTGTTTTCTTTATTCTATTTTCTTTCACATGCATTCTCTTTTAGCATACAGATGTAGCAATTAAGTAGTAAATAGATATAAACACACCCCTTATATAGAAAATAGAAGTGGATACCGTAGAGTACTACGGGCGTGTGGGGGTGCTAATACCTTCCCTTCGCGTAATAGATTCCCTTACCCTATCTCTCGGTCGCAAGACCGTGTCTTATCCCTTTTAGGTTTTCGCGATGCGTTTGCCTTTCTCCTTTTGTGAGATAAAAAATGTTCGATGGCGACTTCATTGATATAGTTATCGGATGATGTTCACCCAGTTGTTTCGGCTGGCGACTTCACTTGGGATCGAACCCAGAATCTCTGGTTGGTCTGATTAGGAGTCGATCCTAGCTTTTATTTTTATGTCTATTAGGTGTTTATTTATTTGTTTACTCACTTACTTGCTTTATTGTATCATCCTTTGTATGCTTGCATTGCATTCTATGTGGCATATTTATTGTTTTCATATACTGGTTGGGCTGTTGTGTTGTGATCTGTTTCTGAATTGGGTGCGAGTTACAAGAGGTAAAAGGCCCCATACCCCGGCCGAGAGACACATAGGACACCTAGGAATAGAGTGGAACATGTCAGATACCGGATGTAGATCTTGTAGTCTTGCATGTCGTCCATGCTTCAGAGGAGGTTCAATCAGGGGACTATCATCTTCACGTAGGTGTTATGATGGTAGTTTCTCTAGGCGGACTAGATCCTGGAGTTACCTTGACCTTACCCAGACCTTAGTTTCACTCGTGAGTTGAGAGGGAACAAATTTTGAACAGGTACAGATGGTGAATATGATGGTGACTATGTTCTAATGATGACTATGTTCTGATGGTGACTATTTATTCTGATGGTGATTGTATTGGTCCTTCGTTGACATTTTGTTATTAATGGTCGTGAGCCTTATGATACTTGGTTCTTGACACCTGGATTTCTGGTATTTTCGGTGATGTTCTAAAATGACGTCGGACCTTTGATCCTATGATATTCAGACTTGGTTCTTCATGGTATTCTGAATTGGTGCTGAACTTTTGATCTAGTGATATTCAGATTGTTCATAGATTATGCAACCTTTATTCATCGGATTGTACATATGCTACCCGTTGTTATGCTGAAATTTTGAACCCATGGTTAATGCACTTGCATCGTAGCATGTTTATCTTTTAAAAGAAATGTCAGAAAAATAAATATGTACATATCTAACATGCATATTCATTCATTTCATGCATCCATAACAGGTATTCAGAACTTGGGGATTTCTCTTATTCAGACCTGGTACTTTCCTTGTAGAATTGAGAGTCTTCACTTCTTACTACTCTATGATCAGAATTAAGTGATGAAACAACTTTGTGAGGAATTGGATGAAATGAAAGAACAAATGGAATTTTTGATGCTGGACATGCAAGATTTGGTCAGTGGACAAGAACTCTTGAAAGAGGAGAACCATCAGTTGAAGACTCAGCTGAGTTTGGTTATGGAAATTCTGAATACTGTGTTGAGAAAAGAAGACAAACCTGCACCCGCTTCCGCAACAAGAGTTTATATTCCTCCCTATACTTTGGGGGCTTCTTCAAGTCTTGAATCAGGGCTTGCATCTCCTCTACCACCATGTGTTCTGGAGTATTCTCGTCCAGAACCCGTTTATGTTGCTCAGAGAGATCCAAAGGGTAAAGCTCATCAACCAGGGTCGTCACAACCTAAGAGGCAACTTGATCCCATTACGATGCTATATGCTCAGTTACTTCCTCAATTGCTTAAATTTTAGTTGGTTGAGCTGCGAATGTTCATAATGCATGGAAAGCTTCCACGTGATTATGATGAAAATGTTAGGTGCGATTTCCATTCTGGGGCACTTTGTCACGATACTGATAACTGTACGACATTGAAACATAAAGTTCAGGATTTGCTTGATGAAGGGATAATTCTGTTTACTCCCACGGGTTTGAGTGTGCAAATCAATATTACCCCAAGTGTCGATGTGACTATTTCGGCTGCTGCTGCGCCTCAAAAGCAAACTTATGCTCCCAAGCAGGATAAACAACAACGGCCGAAGGTGCCAAGGAATTTTGATCCTCTGCTGATGTCTCATATTGAACTGTTTTCCTACTTGAAACGGTGGAAGCTGATTGAATTGCGTACTTTAAGGATTAATCCTAATAAGTTGCCGAATAATTTCAAGGCCAACGCTCGGTGTGCCTTCCATTCTAACGAACATGGGCATACTATTGAGAATTGCATGGCTTTCAAGCACGCGGTGCAAGACTTACTTGATTCTGAGGCTTTTAACTTTGGACCAGCACCAATATATGATGCTACTCAACAGCCATTACCAACGCATGTTGACGCTACTATCAATGGTATTGTTAAGGATGGAAGTTTGAACCTGGTTAAATATGTAAATCTACTGACAGCTCCTTTATCCTTTGTGAAAGAGCATTTGTTGAGAAAGGATGTATTCCCAGGTTGTGGTATTGACTGTGAAGATTAATGATCCGGCCAGAAGGTTGTAAATCCTTTAGACATAAAGTGCAAGATCTGCTTGATGCAAAGGTTATCAGTTCCACACCGGATGGTCATATTTGGGTGCTCCTTTGACTCATTGAATGTCGAAACTTCAAAATTCATCGTCTGAATCAATAAGCCCATTCGGAGACTACTCTCCTCAACTATGGAAATTTTCAGTTTTATTTTGCATGCTCATTTGTAATATTTCTTGTTTGTTCACTACTTAATTGTATGCAAAACTTGTTCATTCTTGAATATTAATCATAATGCACTGAATATGTTTGTCTTGAATTGATTCATCCGTGTTCACTCTTAACTGTTTTTAAATGCTTTTGATGCTCAACTCTTGTGAATAAAGCAAAACCTCTGTAGGGAGGATGATGAACAATATACCAAGAATCTCAAACGGTATTGCTTTCGAGTAAAAACTTTGCTGATGATGTAGAGGCCTTGTTTCAAATCCCCAAACACTGGAGATATAAGGGAGATAGATCTTCGTTAACCCCTTTGAGCATTGAAGTAGGAGTTTCTTTTCTATTCAGAAAAAACCCTCAATTTTTAACCTGGGGCAGGGTAGTGTTCAGTTAACTTGATCGAGCATTTAAATCTCATCAGGAGAGTACATTCAAGGATCAACCACAATTGTTATCCTTCATTTATCAAGAGGTCGAAGAAAATGGTGAAACCCCAATGGGTATTCATTGTCCATCAAGGAATAAGGTAGTCACACCTTAACAAAGAGTCGAACGACTTAGTTTCACATGACTTGTTCAAAAAATAAATAAGAAAAAAAAAGGAAAAGAAAAAAGAAAGAAAGAAAGAATATGATATTGCAGGTTGAAAAATAAGGTCGTGTGATCAAATACTAAATGAAAGAGGTGAGTGACTACCATGTCCGAAAAGAAGATACCTCGTTGGTTCCCAATTATTGTAAACTCCCTGTGAAAGATGGGTGCTCGTATTGAGTTAATTGAACATAGGAATGGAGAACATCACGGAGAATGGGTGGGCACCAAATATTTTGAGCCTTAAATCCTTTTTTTCTAAAACCGGGAACCAGGCCACGTTACAACCTTTGAAAGCCCTAATTGAAGCAGGTTTAGTTTGAAAGCAAAACTGTAACGAGAGTACGGTATCCTGACTCCTAGGAGGCTTGCTAAATTTTTGAGTTGGTATCACTCCATTTTTTTTTACTTTCTTTGAACAAAAATTCGATGTTTTGACATCTTTTCAATAAATGTTTTTAATTTCAAGACAAGCATATGATTTGCATTAGAATTATCATTCGTAGAATGAAACATTCTTTGCATACGAATAAGTGCTTAAACATCAAGTAAACTTGCATAATGAGCATCAGATGAAAAACTTGATTATCCCGAGAGACAAATTGCTTCAAGGATGTGTGAAGATTGAACCATTTTTTGAAGAGTGTTCCTAATCAGGGGCATGTATTCTAATGAATATTTTGAGTATAAGAAGATCAGTTTGATGAATGATCTCAAATAGATTGTGTGCAAGTTTCTGATTGCCTGAAAATTTCTGTTGAGCTATTCCATGTCACTTCCGATGTTTCCAAGGGGTTGATTGCTTAAAATGTCTTCCTGAGCGTGAAGCAGATCATGTTGATAAGAATAATTGTGTGTTAGCCTGCATTCCAGATATAAGACAATTACCCTGATGAGGTTTGGTCTTCAAAATCTGTGAGTCTTTCAGCTTTCCACAACACGAGGTGAGGAATGGAATTATCAAAACCCCGTGAAGCAGGGGCAGCATCCCAATGATGGTATTCTTTTGATAAGAATTATCTCAGTGTTTGATTTCCCTGAAGGGTAGAGAAACATGTATTGCTCTATGGAGTGAGTTATGATTAAACTGGGGAAGTTACATCGAGATTCTGACAATCTCTCAAAGTGATGATCAATCTGGTGATGTTATGTCGAGATTCAAAAACCTCTCAAGTGATGATTAATCTGAAGCATTTAAGTCGAGATTATATCCCTCAAGGTTTAGTTAAATTGGGGCATTTTTGTCAAGGTTGACTAATCTCTCCGAGAATCCGTTGATCAAAGAAGAAACTTTTCAAAATCTGAAGATGCAGGGGCAAGTTGTCTCTTTGTAATTCACTCCGTGCTTGGAGATATTGTTGACTTGCAACTTGCAGGTACGTGATGGGTTATCAGTATGAAGTCCTTTTCCCCAATGAAGGGTGCATTTTAATCCAGGTTTCTCCCCTATGAAGCCAATTCTCAAGCATAATTCATTTCCAAAAGGTCTTGATGTACTGGTTTTGTTACCAGTGATTCGTACATCGACATATTGATATTGTCGTACTCCCCAGTATAAGTCTCGATGTTGGTTGAGGCTTATCCCCAGTGAGGTTGATTCTTAAGCAAAATTCATCCCCAGGAGAGTTTGATGGGTTGATTAGTTCCCCAGTGATACACACTTCGACGTATCGACATTATCATAATCCCCAGTGCAAGTTATGGGTACTGATCTCAGGTGAATCCCCGGTGAGGTCGTTGATACCTATTCCAGGATAAATTCCCCAATGAATGTCCATCGAATTCTCAAATCATCCTTGATAGAAGGTTCTAGCCTTTTTTCTCGGTGAAGATGGTATTTGAACCATTGATTTAGGACTGATGTCCCCAGTGAGTATGCTTGACAGATGAATTATTATTGAATTCTCCAGTGAACATGGGCCTTCTCACATCAAAGTTCCCATTGTGAATCGCGCCCTGATCAATTGATTTTATTCCCCGGTGTAAGTCGCACTCTTCCATATGAAGTTATTCTGAGCATCTTCAAGACTTTTGCTCTCAGATCAGCCATGTTAAGACAAGAATATTGGTTTCCCCTGTAGAGTTGGATATCTGAATGTATTCCCCAGTGGAGCTTTCTATCCGAATTAGATTTCTCTTCCCCAATGAAGATTAATCATTCATTTTCTGGTATTTCTTACACCGATGAGCATTCCCCAATCGAAGTCTCCCCAGTGTGGTCTTGCTGTTGAGATCCTTATTCTTGGAGACAAAAGTTGTTATGTTCT
Source organism: Vicia sativa (assembly GCA_021764765.1). Taxonomy (NCBI): domain Eukaryota; kingdom Viridiplantae; phylum Streptophyta; class Magnoliopsida; order Fabales; family Fabaceae; genus Vicia; species Vicia sativa. The sequence continues at coordinate 116,980,496 of CM038795.1, read as the reverse complement.
CCCCGGTGGATTCTTGGTTTAAAAGCTTCATATACCCACGAGAGGATTGATTCTCTGATGAAGTCTACTGCCATTTGATATACTCAAGATGTTAATGGTTGCTCGCAGATGTTTGCGAATTTCCCCATGAAGTGGTGTTCCCCAGCAAAGTTTCTTTCGAAATTCCCCATGAAGTTTCCAAATTCCCCAGTGAAAGTAGGAGAATTCTTTAGAGAAGTTTTCTGTATCCTCAGTGAAGAGTAATGACTCTCTCCCCAGGAAGTAAGATTGGTTTGAAGTCCAATTCGATTCTCCCCAAGTGAAGAACGCTTCCCATATTGGACTTGCAATTTATTTTTGCAAGTGTTCTCTAAAATCCACTCCCCAGTGGTACCCCCCTCTTGGATGTTAATGGCTTCTCAGCAGCCGATCACCGATATTACTACTTCTCATGCATTCATTACATTGCATCTCTCTAAACGCGTAGCATTCCATTGATTGGGAGCATTACGCCATAAAAATTCAAACATGCATATTAAGTGTTTGCCAATTATGTATATCCAGAAGAAATAAAAAATCTCTGTGTTTTACCCTCAAGATGTTTCCTCAACGGATTTATGCTTCCCTAATTATCACTTCAAATCAAGTGTCTTATGGGAACCCACTCTCTAGTGGAGTCTTATGTGATTTTCCTTATCTCAGTCACGTCGGGTCGTGTTACCCTTTCCCCAGTAAGTCGTAGACTTCTCTTGCGTAGTAAGCCTTCGGTTATGTTACCCGTATTTGTATCGCCGCTAGGGTGTGAGTAAGAGTTGGTGTACAACCTTTCTTACTTTTCAAGTGTTCGAGTATCCATACTTGTTGTGTGGTAATTCGGATAATTGCCACTCTTGAAGAATTATACCCCGCCTTTGGCCTGAGGGATATTATAGTTCTTGTGCTTTTGCAAGTACCTTCTGTTAGAGTCTGCTTCGGTCAGTCTCTTTACCCTATAAGTTCATCTTTGTAAAGATGTTCCTTTTCCTCTGTAAGTCGTAGACTTTTCTTGCTTATGCAAGTCGTTGGTTATGTTACCCGTGTTTGTCTCACTGTTAGAGTGTGAGTAAGAGTCGGTATTCAACCTTTCTTGCTTTTCAGGTATTTGAGTATCCATACTTGGTGTGTGGTAATTCAGATAATTGCCACTCTTGAAGAATTATACCCCGCCTTTGGCCTGAGGGATATTATAGTTCTTGTGTCGTTGCATGCACCTTTTTAAAGCCCGACATGGTGGCAATCTTTGTTAGAGTCCTCTCGATCGGTCTCTTTCCCTTGTGAGTTCGTCTTCTCCCGACGTCCTCTCCCTTGTGAGTTCATCTTTGTACAGATGTTTCTCTTCCCCTTATGTGTTCATCTTCACCCGATGGCCTCTTTGTTGTCTGTGTTCGCCTTCTCCCGGCGTTCTTCATATTATTAAGTCCATCTTCACCCCGATGGCCTCTTTGTTGTTTGTATTTGCCTTCTCCGGAGTTTTTCCTATGATTTAGTTCATCTTCACCCGATGTTCTCTTTGTTGTTAGGGTTCGCCTTCACCCGGCGTTCTCCTATTTCTTGAGTTCACCTTCTCCCGGTTCTCTCTTTGGAAAGTCTTGCCTTCTCCCGGCACTCTTTCTATGGGTAGCTCGTCTTCTCCCGACGTCTTACCCTCTGTCGAGTTCACCTTAACCTGGTGCTCGTTTTTGAGAATTTCGTCTTCTCCCGACATTTCTCTTTGGTTGAAGTTCACCCTCTCCCGGTGGTTTCTTCTCCAGTTAGTTCACCTTCACCCGGTGCTCCCTTTTAGAGTCTTGTCTTCTCTGACATTCTCTTGGGTAAAGTATCACCTTCTCCCGGTGGTATTTTCTAGATAGGTTCGTCTTCTCCCAACATTCCTTCTAGTTTGTCAAGTAATAATCGACTCCCGATGTTTTTATCCTTGACAGTTGAGTTCGCCTTCTCCCGGTGTTCTCTTTGAGAATTTCGTCTTCTCCCGACGTTTCTCTTGGGTTGAATTTCACCTTCTCCCGGTGATTTCCTCCTCCGGTTGGCTCGTCTTCTCCCAACGTCCAATTATTTTGTTGAGTTCGCCTTCTCCCGGTGTTCTCTTTGAGAGTTTTGTCTTCTCCCGACGTTTCTCTTTGGTTGAATTTCACCTTCTCCCGGTGATTTCCTCCTCCGGTTGGCTCGTCTTCTCCTGACGTCCAATTATTTTGTTGATTTCTCCTTCTCCCGGTGTTCTCTTTGAGAATTTTGTCTTCTCCTGACGTTTTCTCTTTGGTTGAATTTCACCTTCTCCCGGTGATTTCCTCCTCCGGTTGGCTCGTCTTCTCCCGACGTCCAATTATTTTGTTAAGTTCGCCTTCTCCCGGTGTTCTCTTTGAGAATTTCGTCTTCTCCTGACGTTTTCTCTTTTGTTGAATTTCACCTTCTCCCGGTGATTTCCTCCTCCGGTTGGCTCGTCTTCTCCCGACGTCCAATTCTTTTGTTGAGGTCGCATGTATACGTTTTCCCTCTTCATATCTCTATACATCATCCTGGATGGGTCATTTCCATACAATTGTTCTCGTGAGCAGAATGCCCGAGTTCGTTCGTATGAATTTGTCTCTTTTATTTCCCATCCACACTGAGTCGCTCTTTCGTGGGTGTCTCTCTTCATCATCTCTGGTGGGTCGCTTCAATACAAATGTTCTCGTAAGCAGAAAGCCCGAGTTCGATGGTATAAGTGTGTCCTCCTTATGTCTCTCCAGTGTATATGTTCAAATGGGAAATCCAAAATATAATAATTCTCCGCCCGCATTCAGAGCGCGAATTTTACAGTTCATTTAAGTATTCAATCCTCTCCCACCTTGAGTGTTCGGAAGGCTTGCGCTAATCTCACCCTCTGGTCGAAGAAGATTGAATAGGGGCAGCTGTTGTACCCCAAAATTCGCCCTATTCTTTTTCGTATTTCTGGATTATAATTCGATTGCATAAACATACATGTAGGTGCATGCATATCATTGATCACGGGGTTACCAGGTTCAAAACATCCCAAGTACGAAAGAAACGGCGTGCTTTCAGCTATCTCTGATCATTTTGAGCCAAGAATCAATGTTTCTCGGTTCGTCTGACTATTTGCAAGATTTTTGGTCGGGAAGCTATTTTGGCTTGGTTCCACAATCGGAATCATATCAATATATCCTTGATTTATCTGTTCAGGTTGGAGGTCATTTCGTCAAGAAAAAATGAATTTATTCGCTTATTTCTCAATAAAGTGGATTTTGGGTTTTCAGTGTGTTTCGGGCACTCCAGAGAGTATATCTCACAGCTCGTCAGGTATTTTCTGATGAATTTTGAGTGGCATGTCCCTCTCATTTTTATCTACAACTTTTGTTTGAAATACAGAAGCAAATTATGTGAGGAAGGTCCTCGGAAAATTCAATATCTCAAGAGGATTAAACTGAATTTTAGTGTTGAACCGTGTGTTCTGCCCACTAAAAGGTTCATATCTCTTAGCTGGAAACTCGAAATTGAGTGGGGCTGACTTCTAAAATTCCGTATCAAATCCTTCTACAACTTTCATTTACAACTCGGGAGATGATTCCTCATATTTTAAGACCAGTATTTTATTCTTCGGACGTAATTTTGAGCTGAACCGAGCAATTTTCATCTGGTACACGAACTTCAAAGAATCATATCTCGCTTGTTTTTTATCGAAACAAGATGGGACCAGTGCCAAAAGTTCACAAATTGTTATCTTCGGTTATCTCAAAAACACTCACTTGCAAATTTTGATCAGAAGATCCTTGTTCGAGGCATTTTCTCCGAAGAGCGCATTGAGAATTCTGCATGCGTCAGATGCCCGAAAATTGTGCTGAAACTTCAAAAATTCATATCACATTGACCTTACATCTGATTGCGTCGAAATTTTGATTCTCGCAAGCAAAATCACATTCCGGACATTTTTCGTTTAAATTCCGACTTCAAATTCTGCACGGATTAGGCTATGTTGGACTGTGTACGAAAATCATTTTGATAATCGCGATTAGGACTTAATTGTGGATCCGAGACACTCCAAAGCCCAATTTTTCATATTATAAATATATTTTACCACTAATAAAGTTTGTAGAGAGAATCATTTGTTAAATTTGACCCAAGAGCTCTCACTTTTCTCTCTCAATTCTCTCTCAACTCAAAGTTGCACAACCACCTCCAACCACTAACAACCACCACCGGAATTCCAAAACCACCGCACCAGAAAACTTTTTTTTTTTTTCTTCTTCTCTCCTTCTCCGGTACAGCCCCATACTCTTCTATTCCCATTCAATTCTCAAGGATCAAATCAAGATTTTCATTAATCGAGAACATTGAAGAGCGTTCAAGGTGTCGAAGTGAAGAGTTGAAGTTTTCCTCTTCATCAATTCTCCAAGGATTCAAGATTCTCCTCTCTTATTATCATCAATTCAACTTTGATTTGGTATTTTCTTGGAGAATTACAAGATTTTCCTCATCAATTTCAACTCAAAGCTTTAAGTACAAGTGTTCCGATTGTTATGAGGACTTGTTTGCTACACGCACATGTTGCACGATATCACCTTGCGGATTATATTGATCGAGCTGTTTCTTATTATTGCTTTGTTGATGGCAGTTTACTCGAAGTTTTCCGGAGTATTTTTTTATCTCGCATTTCTCTTCGGATCTTTATCCGTTAGGTATTTATTTTACTTTGTTTACCACATTCTTTTGCCGCTTTTCTAGAGAGCATGAGAAGTAGGGTTTTACCGCTTTCCTTGCCATGAGAAGTAGGAATAGAGATGTATGAAGGGGCTTCCGTAGTTGGAGCATGTTCAGGAACCCCTCTGGTTTATTTAAAGACCCGTTTAGGGTGCTTCTGTTTGCTAATTGTGTTTGGTTTGTCTAAAATCCTCCATCTGCATAGGGAGGTAATTCTCAGTAAGTATTTATGTTTGTGCTTGCATAGGTCAAGAGTGGTTAGGACACCCGACGTGGCACCACCAAGCAAAGTCCCGCTTTTTATATTTCCTACTATCGAGTCATGATGATATGATGGGCAAGCGGAAAAGGATCCGCAATCGACCCCCGCACAGTTCTAGTCCGTGTCAGCTCAGCACACGCAAATCGTGTTGCTTCCTTTATCGAGTCGATGATAACAAAGTTGCAAGAGTTCCCTATTCTGACTCTCCACGCTTTCCCGGGGTTCACATTTATTGCAGAGCTCGCATCATTTTCTCTTCACACTTGACAATTCATGTCATGCGGTGATACTTTTCACAGGAATCGGATGTGTCGGCTCTTGGTTGACTCACGGTATGCTCGTTACTGTTTGAGGCTATGGGACTTCCTCCTTTTCCTGCGCTTGTGTGCCATTTGTTTATTTGCATTTCATTGTTTGTGTGCTTTTGCCAAAGCATTTGTTTGCTTCATCCCTTTTGTCGTCTTCGACTCTACTTTAGTTAGTGATTCGAGATGGACATAGACTTAGGTTTTAAACCTTTTCCATCCTTTTTTGTCATCTTCGACTCTACTTTAGCTAGCGATTCGAGATAGACATAGATCTAGGTTGTAAACCTTTGCCATGTTCCTTTAGGATTCTCTCGACTCTACCTTAGGTAGTGATTCGAGTTAGACCTTAGGTTGTAATCCATGCATGATGATATTAGGGATAACATTAGATAGTTTCCCTTGTTTGTTTTCCAGATTCTTTTGCATCCATGCATGTAATAAAACTAAAAATGTTTTCTTTTTCCTTTGCAAACCAAAACACTTAATAATGGTTCAAACTCCTTTTTTTAAAGGTAAAACAACCAACCAATGCAAACTTTTTGCCTACGGGTTTTCTTTTCTTTTGTGTTTAAAACCTTTTTATAAGTAAAAAACACATAACTCACCAAAACATGTGAGCCGAACTACGACGCTCTGACTTTCCCATTGCACGAGAACCTTTGTAAATAGATATAAACACACCCCTTAGATAGAAAATAGAAGTGGATACCGTAGAGTACTACGGGCGTGTGGGGTGCTAATACCTTCCCTTCGCGTAATAGATTCCCGTACCCTATCTCTCGGTCGCAAGACCATGTCTTATCCCTTTTAGGTTTTCGCGATGCGTTTTCCTTTCTCATTTTGTGAGATAAAAAACGTTCGATAGCGACTTCATTGATATAGTTATTGGATGATGTTCAGCCGGTTGTTTCATTCCTTAACAATGCACCTCCTTAAAAATGCCCAACTTGCACAACTTATATCTTGCTCAATTTTCAACATTTTTGAGTGTTATTGGACTTTTTAGAAATATCAAGATGTCCTTTAAAAACTCTTTTTGGTTTCATATTCTACGAAGTTTCCATGTTCATGAACACTTCTTAGCAAAAAGATGACTTTTTGTTGACTTTTAAAAGGACCTGTAATATTTTGATCCATAACTTCCAAATGAAGCATTTTTGGCCAAAGCATATGAGATATGAAGTTGTAGAGAATTGAATTCCATTAAAAATGAGCTTTTGTGGAAAAATCTCTGATAAAGTATGTGAAATTTATGCTTGGTTAAAGTTCTGTTGACTTTTGTCTGAAAAACCCTAATTTAGAAACTTTGACTTTTGATCAAATATTGACTTTCCTTGAGGAATCATGGTCAACCCTTGATCAAATGATGAATATTAATTCAAAATATTGATGTTGACCAAAAATTATGAAGTTTGAATGTATGTTGTACACAGTTGACTTTCTATCCAATATAGTTGATTTTCAACCATCTGAGCAATTGGATGAGCAAATTTGACTCGTAAGGCTTGAAACTTGACATGGTGATCCCTTGAAGCGTATGATGAGGTATGATGACCACTTGGAGCCTTAGAAATTCATTCTGACTTGAGAGAATCACAACCCTAGTTTGGATTGATTGCTTAGAAGAAGTATGGAGATGTGAATTATCTTGAGAAGTAGGAGGGCAAATTTTGCAGTATGACAGTGTGCAAAGTGTTGCGACGTGAATTTCACATCACAACTTTGTGTCATGAAATTAAAGTCGCAAGTAAGTTGTCACACACTCTTCTTCCGCGTGTTAAGTCGCGTTGTAAAAAATTTGTTGTGACGTGATTTTCCACGCCGTGAAGTGAAAATCACGTCGGGAATAAGCTTATTTTTTTAGTGTTTATTCAGGGCCGACCTTGGTGAAGTCAAGAAATCCCACAATCTAGGTCCTAAAAAGATGGTGCCTCAACTTTTGGTGATTGGTATTATAAATTAAAAAAAGGGTTAAATGCACAATTCCTCTTTTGTCGCAAATCTTCAGCATTTTGCCCCAAATCTTTTTTTAAGGAATATTCTTGATTTTAAAACAAATAATAAAAACATATTTTTGATTGCCAAAAAATAATTCTGTGCATCATTATGATTAAGTTCCATCATACATCATCATTTGATCACATGTTCACCACTTGATTCAATTTTACCTCAAAAATCAATTCCCAATTCCAAGCCCAAATTCTATAAATAGAGGCTTCACTTCATTTAATTCCCAAGCTTTTGATAGACAAAAATCACATTGCTAAAAAATCTCTCTATTCTCTCCAACCAGCAAATTCACCTAAAGCTCTTTCTCCATTAAATTTAGTAAGCTTTTCATTGAAGCTTACTAATCTTTGAGCTAAACCATCATAACAGTTTTTCTTCATCAATTCTCTAGATCAAAGCTTGTAGTATGGTTAATTGGAGCTAAATTGAAGCAAGTTGTGAAGTGTTGTTGATACTTTTCAAGATCTTCAAGTGGTAAGTTAGATCTTCACCTTTTGCAATGTGATCTCTTGTTGAATTTTGTGATTTGATTCATTCAGCATTGTTTTGTGATTCTATTGGTCTTAATTTCTCAAATTTTAATGGAATTTTTGTTCTCAATTGTATCTAAGATCATAGGGTGTTTGATAAATAGTTTGAGCAAGAGGTTTGACTTTAAAATGTTGTTTTTCACAATAGTAAATTGATTTACCAGACAGGTAAATTGATTTACCACTGTTGTTTTGCGTAGTTTTTTTCTTCAAAAATACACATTGATAAATTGATTTACCAAATAGGTAAATCAATTTACCATAGAACAAAATGTGTTTTTTTGCCTTGTTTTGGGGCTGTTTTGATAATTTTCTCTTTGATTTTGGCTTCAGAATCGATTCTACTTGAAGCCAGAATTTGTAGCTTCTACCTCTAGAATTGATTCTGGATGACTTTTACACTGAAATTTATTATTCATCTCACTTTTACATAAATGAATCCTAACATAAATCAATTCTACTAAACTCAATTCTGTTAAAATCAATTCTACTAAACTCAATTTTACTAGAATCAATTCTTTCCACGGTCAATCCAAACATACACTCAATTCTTTTGATGGTTGCTTTGGATTGAAATCTTGAATGTCAAATTTCTCTTTGATTTCAATGGACTTTGGGTGTTGATGAAGTTTGATAAATGTTTATTAATTCAACTCTATCTTAGAGTGAATTATTTAATCCGTTGTTGGTGCTTTGAATTTGTGATGTATTTAGTGCTTTAATCTACCAAGATGAGCGATTGAACTTAAAGATGAAAGAATTTTGAGAATATGACCCAATGTAATTTATCATTCCCTTCCCTCTTCATCTTATCTCATTCTTGTTTTGAATTGTGCTACATGTTTTAGGAGCATTGTTTTTATATGTAACATGTACGGTACATAGATTACTATTGATCAGTGTCGTTGTATGGTGACTTCTATATAAGTTACTTTGTGATGACTTAACATAAGGCTGCATTTTTTTCCTTTTCTTTTGTCCCTTAAATTGGAAAAATGGTTCTTCGTGGCCCAAACTTTATACTTGAAATTGTTCCAGTATGGTTAAGTGTTGATCTATGGCCAATAAATTTGTCAATTCATCATTTAGAGGCTTTGATTCTATCAATCCTCTGATGAATTCTCATAACCTTTGGCCTAGGTCCAAGGCTAAAAAATTGAGGATCTTCACACAGGATCTTGTGCTTCAGTGAAGTGCACAGTTGGGTTAACCAAAAATTGAGGAAGAGGCATTTTGTGATTCTTATTATTTCTCAACAATAGGTGACAACTATTTATACAACTTTCTGTGCGTTCTAAACCACACAAGATTGTTGGTGCAATCATAACCCTACAAAACTGTCGGCAAAATCGTAATCATGGGAAAAAAAACAAAATTTTTATAACCTACCAGAAATTTTAACTTGAACAAATTTCCAATATGTTACCGGAAATGCTTAAATTTTCGAAATTCATTGTAATGTACCGACATTTTTAATTTGAACTACCGAAAATTTTAAAATTATACCAAAAACTTAATTCACAATATTCTTCTATTTTATCCCAAGTAGCTTTTTGGGCATTATGAAACACCAAAAAATTACATGTATAAATTTGGACGTGGCATCTTAAAATCTTCAACAAAACATAAATATATATAAAAAGCCTGTATAAAAATATGCTTGTAAATAGTCTCATAATAATACACTAATCAAAATTACATAATGAAGAAATATTTTTTTCTTCATACGAAGCTTTATATGAGTTTACTTTCTCTAATGTTGAAGATATGAGAAGAGTTAGGGCCTCAGGTTCCATTAATATCAATCTAGGGATGATGAAGCTTTTTTCCTGGTCTAAGGATTTCAACCCGTCGCTGCAACACAACACGGCAACCCAAGTATGGGTTCGGTTCTTTGTCTTATCTCAGGAATATTGGAGACCCCGTATTTTTTTTGCCATTGCAGGATGTGTTGGAAAACCAATTTGTATTGATGTTGATGCATCAAGATCTCGCGTAGATCGTACATTTAGGAAGTTTGTCTGTGTTCTTGTTGAAATGGATTTGAACCAACCCATTAAATATAATGTGTTGGTTAAAAGAGAAGGATTTGATTTCTTTGCTTACATGGAATACGAAAACATCCTGGTTTTCTGCACTCATTGTAAGAAAACAGGCCATGAGGTGAAAGAGTGTAAGTTTCTCAAGCCTTCCATTCCCAGCCACCCTACATGAACCAAATCTATTCCTGCACCGAAAATTGCTAATAATCCTAGTATTGTGGTTGAAGAAGAAGTAGTAACTGATCTGGAAAATGCAGATACAGCAGAACCTTAGCAGAAGGACATTGGTATTCCTCCTTTGAAACCTATTCATGAGGATGTTTTGCAGCTGGATGTGGAGGCCTCTACCTACAAGGGTGTTCCGAATCCACTTAATTTCATCTCCCAAGTTCCTAATGATTAAGATTCGCAAATTTCTACCTTCGTGGATGAGACACAATCTCAGTTACACCCGGACCCAGGGGTTAACGCCATTGATGTTAGTTTTTCCAGCAGGCTTGGGGAAAATTGGAGGTTCTTGACGATGACACTACCATTAAGGATGGTGTTTTTAGCACAGCTGTAGAAAATTTGAACTAAAGTCAGACAACCAAAAAGAAAAAGCACTTAACCAGGTCTCAGGCGGGTCTTAAAAAGAGGGTGTTATGAATAGCCTCTATTGGAATATTAGAGGTGTGGCTAATGCTCCTTCTAGATTAGATTTGAAGAGACTCATCAAGTTACACAAACCTGATTTCATTTTTATAACCGAACCTAAAATTGACTTCACCAATTTTCCTTCAAATTGGTTTTCTAAGCTTTCCTACAAGCCTTTTGCTTTCAATAATAAATCCCAATCTTCTCTGTGGTGCTTTTTCCTTGAGGACATCACCCACTCCATCCTCTCTTCTTTTGACCAATTTGTTGCTTTCTCTTTTGAAGTAGACAATTGTTTGTTAGCTTGTGCTGCAGTCTATGCATCTACCAACCTGGTAATGAGGAGACAGTTGTGGTTCGATCTGTTTGATCTTCAAGATGTCCATTAGATTCCTTGGACCTTCTATGGTGATTTCAATGCTATCATTGGTGCAAACGAGCATCATGGTCGTAATAACCATGCTAGAGGTCCGCTCTCTTAATTTAAGAATTGGTCAGACTCAACCAATCTCATTCACATTCCCACCACTAGAGCCAAGTTTACTTGGTCGAATAACCGAGATGCTCCGTACTCTGTTGAAAGACATCTGGATCGTTGCATTGGTAACCAGAAGTGGTTTGATTGTTGCTGTCAAATTATTGTATCCACTCTCCCCAAGGTTAGGTCTAATCATCATCCTCTTCTCTTGGAATTTCATGTCAACCAAACTCGAATAATTTCCCAGTTTAAATTTCTTAAATCTTGGACTTTGCATAAGAGCTACAGAGAGGTTATTATAGAGGCTTGGAAGCATAATTTCTATGGTTGCAATATGTACATCATCCAAAAAAGCTTCAGTTGATCAAAAAGAATTTAAAGGTGTGGAATAAAAATATCTTTGGAAATATTGAGGATAACGTAAAAAAAGCGGAGGAAAATCTTATCAATATCCAACAGGAAATTCAAACTAATGGCGTCGGGGATACTCTGAAAAAGGAGGGGTTCTTGGCCCATGAAGAGTTACTAACAGCCCTTGACATGGAAGAATGTTTTTGGAAAGAGAAGTCTAGAGTTAAATGGCACTTGGAGGGAGATCATAATACTTTTTATTTCCATCGTGTCACCAAAATTAAGAGAAAATTGAAGCCTCTTTCTATTCTTGTTCATGGCAATCGCGTTCTCACTGATTAGAAGGAGATTTCGGATACGACAATGGATTACTATAAATGTTTGTTTACTGCTGACTTTGTTTCTGTGCAGGATATGCAGATGGTGGATGATACAATTCTTTCCTTGGTTAATAACGATATGAATGATGCCTTAACAAGGATTCCGTCGTCGGAAGAAATTTATGCTGCTACCTTCGCTCTTAAAAGAGACAGTGCGCCTGGACTAGATGGCTTTGGAGTGGTGTTTTATCATAATTTCTGGGGCATCGTTAAACATGATAACTCGATCGCTATTTTGGATTTCTTTCGTTCCGGTTGGATCTTGCTTGGTTTTAATTCTAATACCATTGTCCTTGTTCCCAAAATCAAGGGGGCTGATTGTCTGGATCTCTTTTTGGTCGATTGCTCTTTCGAACTTCAAATTCAAGATAATTTATAAGATTCTTGCTGATCGGCTGGCTTTGATAATGCCTTTCCTTATTTCTCAGGAGCAACGCAGATTTATTAAAGGTCGACATATTCATGACTGTATTGCCCAAGCTTCTGAAGCGTTCAACCTTCTTGATTCTAAAGCTTGGCGTGGTAATTTGGCTCTCAAGGTGGACATTAAGAAGGATTTTGACACGCTAAGCTGGGACTTCCTTCTAAAAGTTCTCACTAAGTTTGGCTTCAATGTCCAATTCTGCTAGTGGATTAAATCCATTCTTATCTCTACGTTTATGTCGATCAACATTAATGGTGTTTTGCAAGGCTTCTTTAACTGTTCTCGCGGAGTTCGTTAGGGAGACCCGCTCTCGTCGTTGCTATTTTGTCTTGCTGAAGAAGTGTTGAGCCGAAAGTTATCCCATCGGGCGGCTTGCGGGAAGCTTGCACTTATCTCTAGGCCTAACAACGTTATAGTCCCTTCTCATACTTTGTATACGGACGATGTGCTCATTTTTTGTAAAGGCAAAATTTCTAATCTCAAGAGGCTCATTAACACTTTTCGAGAATATGCGAAGGCATCGGGGCAGATTGTTAATTGCATTAGATCTTACATCTATGGAGGAGCAATGACGCCTTCCCGGCTCAATATTCTTGCGGATATTTCTAGTTTCTCTACTAATTCTGGCCTGCTTCTTTACATTGGGGCGCCCATCTTTAAAGGTCGCCCCAAGGTGGTTCATCTTTAGTCGATTGCAGATAAAGTTCTTATCAAGCTCGCTTCTTGGAAAGGATCCCTTCTGTCATTTGCCGGTAGGGTGGAATTGGCTAAAACTTCTATTCAAAGCATGTTAACACACAGTATGAGTATTTATGATTGGCCTTTATCTCTCCTCTTGAATTTGGAACGAGAGATCAATCGTTTTATTTGGAGTGGTGACACCTCCAAGAATAAAATTATTATGGTCGCTTGGAGTAAGGCCTGCTTGCCGTTGGATGAAGACGGTCTTGGGCTGCGATCGCTTGTTAAGCTAAATGAAGATTTCAATTTGAAGTTGGCTTGGGAGCTTTTAAACTCCAACAGTGGCTGAGCGACTCTTCTCAGGAATAGGGTTTCTCGCCGTAATTATTTTATTAAGCATCACATTCATTCTTCTGTTTGATCTAGTGTCAAAGCTGAACTGAGCACAGTTATTGAAAATTCTACTTGGGTTTTGGGCAATGGCTCCTCCATCAACCTTTGGGACGATAATTGGTGTTGCTATCCGCTCATCCTTCACAGTAACACCCCTTTGCTTTACGTTGATCACTCGGTTAGTCTAATTCTGGTTAATAACTCGTGGGATTTCACCAAGGTTGTCACTCCTATTCCTCTTTCTATTGATGGCGATTATTCACCGTCTCTCCTTCTAAAGTGCATGATTTGCGTTCTGCCGCTTGGCGTTGATCTCGCTCAAACTGGCTTACGATTTCAAGCATTTTTGGGGCTCACATGTTTATTGTTGGCATTTAATCTGGAGTAAGTGGATCCCTCCCTCCAAATCCTTTCGGGTGTGGAGATTGTTCCATCATAAAATGCCCACTGATGATCAATGGAAGAAGAGAAATTTTGCTTTCCCTTCCCACTGCTCTTTGTGTGGTTGTTCGGAGGAAACTGAAGTTCATTTGTTTTTCGATTGTAGATACGCTCACACCCTTTGGTACTAGCTACTTCACATGTTGGACTTCAATGCTAATTCCTTTGACTGGCAGGTTCTCTCTTCGGATGGTAACACCCAACGTCAGGTTATTACTAAAGCTGCTTGTTTTTACATCTTGAATTTGATTTGGAATGCTATAAATATGGCTCGTTTTAAGGATTCAGTTATTTCTATTTCTTCTTCCATAAACTCCATTATGGCAGCTGTGGTTAAGGTGGGAAATGCTATAAACATTGGTTCTAATTTATGCATGAGAGATTTTGAAATCCTTAAGAGATTTAAGATTATCATTCGGCCTCCGAGAGCTTCGAATATCACGGAAGTTATGTGGCAGCCCGCTATCCGTGATTGGATTAAGTTAAACTGTGATGGTGACACTATCCTTTCCACCGGCCTCTCGGCTTGTGGGGGTTAGCTAGAGACAACGACGAGAGGTTTTTGGGCATTTTTGCCTCTCCGTTAGGTGTTACCAATTCTCTCATTGCCGAACTTTCAGGTGCAATGCAAGCAATTGAGTTCACTCATGAGAGGAATTGGCGCTTGGTGTGGTTAGAATCAAATTCGAAGCAGGTGGTTCTTGCTTTCAATCCTCCTTACAAAGTTCCTTGGCAGATAAAAAATAGATGGCTTAATTGTATAAAATTAGTTACTCGGATGAATTTTGTGGTTTCACATATTTTTAGAGAAGGAAATAGCTGTGCAGATGCTTTAGCTAACATAGGATTACAATTGATTTGTTCTACTAATTATTTCTCTCTGCCTTCTTTTTTGCGAGCAGATTTTGTAAAGAACAGGCTTAATATGCCTTTCTTTAGGTTCTCTTTTGATTGAGAGGGTTTTGGCCTAGTCCCCTTCTCTCTTTTTGTGCTCTATTTTATTTTATATATTTATCAACCTTTAGTTTAAAAAAAAAAAAAGGTCTTCTCATTTTGAACTTATTACTTAAGCAAATGATGACACCATATCCCTACTTTTTTTCATTATATCATGGATGAACAAAGTAACATTTGTATGAGAAGATCCTCCGTTTTCTACTGCCTTTTTAGCCATGTCACCAAACTCTCTTATCCTTTTTCTTCTTTCTTCACTTTCATTTGTCTCATTCATTAGCCTTTCTATTCCACTTTCAATATCATCCTTCTTCACCAACTCACTTGTTTCCTCTTCCTCACCCCACTTCATTGGACTCTTCACTCCAATCTTCACACCAACTTTCAATACTTGTACTATTAAGATTTCATTTAAAAACTGATCTGCAAAAAGTGGCCATGTAACCATGGGTACACCAGCACATATTGCCTCTATGGTAGAGTTCCAACCACAATGTGTTAGGAATCCTCCAACTGAAGGATGTGACAATATCAACAACTGAGGAGCCCAACCCTTAATTATAAGCCCTCTACCATTGATTCTACGCTCAAATCCACTTTCTTGACTCCATTTTTCCAATGCTTCTAAATGATTTCCTTTTCTTATAACCCAAATAAAAGGCCTTTTTGTTGCTTCTAATCCTAAACCCAGCTCTATCATCTGTTGTGATGTTAAATTACATAAACTTCCAAGACATGCATAAATAACGCTTTCTTGCTTCTTAGAATCAAGCCATTTGAGATGAATCCATTCATCAACTGAAACATTCTTATCATTATGACCTCTTTGAACCTTATCAAGACTATCAGTGTTACTAAGTGATACAGGACCTATACACCAAACTTTATCATTGTATACCTTTTTATACTCCTTTACATATGCTGACTCCAACTCGTCAAAAGAGTTCACAATTACCCCATAAGAACCCATTTCAGCTTCATGCATATCATTACTGAACTGCTCCCATGCTTCACTCTTTAAGCCTAGTCCTATATGAGATATGTTTATCTGAAATTTTTCCGAAAAACCAGGCAAATCAAAGTACTCATATGGTTTATTAGCCATGGTTTGCATCATATTACTAACATGTAAATTATGCATAGATAAGAGATAAAAGCTGCCTGTTCCAACAAAAGAAATTCTTGGAATATTGAATTTTCTAGCTATGTTGATTGTATACGGTAAACGCGCATCAGAGATTATGCAACTTGGAGGCGGTGTTAACTCTTCAAATATTTTTTCTGCTTCTTGTTGTAGAAATCTTGATGAATTGAAGAAGTTTGGTGCAGCACCAAGTGAAGTTAGCATGTCAAGATTCTCACAGCCTTCTGGTAATCCAGCCTCTTTGGATGGAAATTGGAGATGGATTACATGAATATGAAGGCCAGATTGTTGAAAACGTTGAAAGGTTGATGAGTAACGAGATGCATTTTGTGGAGTTGTTAGTATAGTAACAATAACATTGTTGTGAGGTTGTGCTAATATTTTAGCAATGTCCATCATAGGGATCATGTGTCCTTGTGCCATCATTGGAAATAACACAAAGTGAAGCTTTGGGTCTTTGGATGTCATTGATGTTCCTATAGTTAGAAGGGTTGTGGCCTTGTGCAATGAATTCAGCTAAAGTTGTAAGATATCTTTATAATCTCCGAAGTATTTTTAAGGTGATGTAAGCGCTTACATGGGCACAAGTTGAACAATTTGAATCAAGTTTGTATAGTACATGTTTTTAATATTAAAAGAAGCATTATGTTGAGTTTTTGTCCTTTCTTCGTCTAATAATACTCTATAAGTGCAAAGGTATGGAGGATTTTTGATGGGTTGTGACGACAATAATTTTATCTTGCTAACAAAGTTGTGTGATAGAGACCATATAGCTGTTTTGAAACTAGAGAATTCAAATCGGATATTAAATTTAAAAATTGTTGAAATTAATTTTATTAATTAATCATTTAAGACATTTAATATTCAAGTAAATATATTACTTTTTTACGTTTAAAATCAACTCAAATATTGAATCATAAAAAAGAAAGAGTTTTCACTAAAAGAAAGTCGGCCGAGAGTAGTAATTGACACTGGATTTAGTAAGAAAGACTACGGTTCAACTTTCTTCAATTCTCGGCTCCCTCAATCAGAAGAGACTCTGAACCGAATTAGTTAGTAGTGAACCGAATTAGTTAGTAGTGACGTTGTCGCGGCTACGTATTTTCAAGTGCAATTGGTTTGAACAAAATAAGAAGAAAATGATGATAATTTTCACTAGAGTTTTTTTCCGTCCATAAAATGTGTAAAAAACTTATTTATTTTTTTATGTGTGAAGTATCCTGCTTCCACACACAACTCGACAGATAAATTTTGACAAATTTCTAAAAATTGTTTTTATGATTTTAATGAAATTTTTATTTGAAACATGACTCTAATTTAATAACCATAAGAAAATATACGTATGTCTTGATTTATCAACTAGAAAAATTAGTCTACGATCATGATCCCAAATTGAAGGATTAAAACCACTTTTCCAACTAGTCAATTTGATATTCCTATCCATCTTCATACCTGGAAGGAACGTGTCAGTTGGATTTAAAGCTCTCTTAGAATTTCACTTCCCTGTGTTCATCATAATCTAGTAATACAAGGTTACCGAAATCTATAAGTTTCAATTTTCTGTTTTTAGGTGAAGAATTAGTAGAAACTTTCACTTTTGAATTAGATGACCAATAATTATATGTGGTGTGTAACACTGATACTCTTGAAAAATAATCAACATTGTGGTAATTAGAGAGTGAAATATGGAAAGATTGGTCTATAACATGTTTTCTTAAAGCTTTCCATGCAGTGGAATCCCCAAATACTTACCAAATCCATTTGTCTCACGAAAACCAGATAGATGAACCAGCTTTGATCTAACACTTCTAGTAACATTATTCGAGAATAGGATACTAGACTTCTTGTTGCTTATCTCTTACCCTGACATACTACAGAAGAACTCAAGCGTATTTTTTACACATTGAAGCTGCTTCTCGTTGGCCTCCCAAAAATAAGAAGATTGTTCGCAAACATCAAGTGCGAGATATTGACTCAATTTCTCCCGACCTGAAACGATTTCCAATTCTTCTTATTAATCTCATGTTCAATTAAATGAGACAGCTTATCCATGCAAAGGACAAAAAGATACGATGAAATTGGATCTCCTTGTCTAATTCCATGATGCGGTCTAAAGAACTCGTTTTTACTACCATTCCAATCGATATTTGTTTCTACACTTGTCACTCCATGCATAATGACATTTATAATATCTTCACGCAACCCAATCTCGTTCAAAATCCTCCAAATGAACTCCCAATTAAGCTTATCGTAGGCTTTAGCAAGGTCAATTTTAATAGCAAAATATCTCTTTTTCCTTTTTTTTTCTTCTGCATTGAATGCATAACTTCTTGAAATTCTGGCAACAGATACTTAATGTCAAAGTGAATGTTATGACACCGTATCTGACAAACTGTTAATAAACCAAACAATAATTTAAAAGGCAGTAAAGAACACAATCAATTGTTAACCCAGTTCAGTGTGTAACTACACCTACATCTGGGGGCTACCAACCCAGAGAGGAAATTCACTATAACTAGTATTAATTCAGGAATAAACCAAACAGTTTATCTCCTTCACTTAAGACCTACCCAATGCAACTTCAATCTAAGTCCTACTTAGACCTGAGTTCCTACTCACTCCCCCTCAATCACAGCAGTGATACTAACCTAATGATTAATAGAATTATGAAGACATTCTTCAATAAACATACTTGATTTCGCTTCAAAGCTTTAATCAAGAGACATAACACTCGTGCTTCAAAGCTTTGAGTGATAAAACTACCCTTACAACCAAATCCTACTCCAAGACACTTATCAAAAGATAATTGCTTGGCTCATAAGAATTACTAAAACACAAATTACAATATGCTTCTTTTTCTTCTCAGAAAGCACAGTCATCATCATAAGGGTTTGTCGGATCATATAGAAGCTGTAAAGTCTTCAACTTGGGCTTCCACAAAAATAGCTAGGGTTAACAAAAGTTAACCTAAGGCTTGGTCTTTTGCAACAAACAAAATAGGGTTAAACAAAGTTAACCTAATGTCCACGTGAGCATGTGATTCAAACAAATTAATCCACATCAGAATAGCTCAAAAAAATTCTGAAAACTCTCAGGAATTACAGATCTGCATAACAGTATATTCAACACAGAATGTCTTAACATTGGTCATGACATCATGCATTCTGCTTCCAGATTTTCAGTATAACAGATCATAGCATGATCATTATGTTATGCAACCATACTGAGCTGTACTTGTAGAACACTTCTTCTGCAGAATTTATCTTCAACCAGAAATGTCATGACATCAGTCAGGACATTGACATATTCTGGTTTTACCAAAAATTAAAGCCAACATGAAAACACTTACAAACTCCCCCTTTGGCAAATTTTTGGTTAAAACAACTAAACTATCAGAGAACGAATGCAGCAGAATTAAAAACAACTAAGCTAAACTACCAACACCCACTTAAGATAAATTCAACTAATAATTTCTTCTCCCTCTTTTTAGCCATAAAGGGACCAAAGGTACCGTTACAACATCCCAGAAGTTAAGTTATACAAGTAGCAGAAAAATAACAGTAATCCAAGTTAAAATAACTAGCCAAAACAAGCAAACAGAAACATCAGCAGCAAAATGTAACAGCAGGTGGCAGCAGCTGACTGTACTCATTAGCATCCATAGAACATTAGGCACTATCCTCTCCTGAGGAAGCACTATTTTCAGCATCCTCTTCTGTTGAGCTGCTTGCAGAACCATCATGTTGTTCTTCATCAGCATCCTCTTCCAGTCTTTCATCCTCAACCTCCATGTCATCCTTTTCCTGTTCCAGGGCAGTGATCAGCTCTTCAAGTGATTTCTTTCTTGCCTCAAGCTCTCTGCAGGTCTCTCTCAGCACAACAATAACATCAGCTTTCTTAGAATTAGCTTTGACATTTGATGTCTCAGTAGATGTCATGACAATGTTAGGAACATGTGTACCCTGAAACAGCTTATAATGGAAACCAAGAGCATGAGCTCTTTTATAGACAGAGTCTCTTTCAACAAGGATATCAGGATATTGATTCAAAATAATACCACATATGAGGGAGGAAAAAGCTACAGGACCTTTGACAGCAAAACTTCCAGCATGCTTCATGGTTTGTTCAAAAATGTAAGTTCCATAGTAAAAATTGGCTTTTGTTCCAACAACATAGATAAATCTCCCCAATCCAGCTGAAATGGTAGATTTGTGATTGGTAGGAACCCAGTTAGCTGCTCCAATCTTGTGCAGCATGGCAAACTTCACACTAAGCTTGCTGGCAGTTAACTTCCCTTTCAAGAGCCACTGCTTGACTTGCTGAGCAGTGATAATTTGACAAACCTGGTTGTCAGTGACCTCTAGCTCAGGATGAGCTTCATCAGGCCTCCCCAGGTATTTGTTGATCACAGATGGAGAGAAATTAACGTTCCTTCCTCTCACATACACGCACCTAAAATCTGCCAACTTTCCATCAGCACAATCAACAGATAGATTTGTAACACCCCAATTCTACCCCGCATAATTATATAATAAAATCAGAGTTTCAAAATTCCATTAAATAAAATTGAGGCATCACATCTTCGCATTTCCAACAATTAGCATTATAATGCACATCAAAAATCGGATATACCGAATCATACATAATTCATCATACGTACATATGAATATTCACAGCACAGCGGATATGTTTACAAAATATACATAACATCATGTTGTCAATAATACATAAGGTTATAACAAAATAAGATAGTATATACAAACTATCCTATCAAAATAATGACGTCGCCCAAATCCCGAGTGTTACTACGACCAGAGCAGAACGACACAAAAATAAAGTGACTCGAGCTAATCCTCCTCATCTTCAGGGATCACCTGCACATTACCAATATATAGGTAACGGCGAAACAAGTAAAGGGGTGAGATAATTCCAAGACATATAATTCAAAGCAATGACGGAATATATAGATAGTTGGAATTATAATTGATATAAGTTAAATAAAGTATGTCAATCATATATTTAAACTTGCATACTTTAAATTAGCATTTAGTGTATAAATCAACACATTAACTCCATCACATAACCATTGTACTCGCATCAACACCAAACATCATTTACCGTCGCAATTCAATTATCATTCATCAATTAAGGACTCAATGGTAACCAACTCGAACATAAACATAACCGACTCCAAATTAAACATAATGGACTCCATGAGACACGACTATGTTATGCATGTGGTACCCATCGCTTTGTCCATAATTAGGGACACTTGGCATAAAGCCCAACTTCGCTCGGCATAAAAGCCATCATCGCTTGGCATAAAAGCCCTCTTCGCTTATGAAATGTATGTGACTCAATAAATAAAGACCACACAACAACATATCATCATCGCTCATCACAATTGACATAAAGTCTACTTCGCCATATTTATTCAAATCACATAAACATGTCATCGCATCACATAAACAACAAGTATTCGTAATTATATACATCGTCGCAAACATCACCGTCAATTAATCCATCAATTCCCAAAAACGGAAAAAATTGTAAAAACATCAATAATCGTCGCGAAAGCCATTCTTATTTACCGGCATAATTTATAAACATCAACTTCAAAATCGGATAGTTCATATACGTCTTAAAATGACTAAAACTCAATTCGGGTCAATTTACCGTAGTTTAGCCTATTTCGGGTCGTTCCGTAAAAACTTACAATTTCGAAAAACTAACTTCACCACTACGTTCTACACGTCAAACTTAGCTAGCACGTCAATTTTCGTTGAATTCGGAGCAACTAGCCCCGTCGCCGAATTTACCGAAATCGGAAAATCGGAACATAATCGGGTTCTAAATTTAATCAGCTATCTTATCACCTAATTATATTTTATGGTTGCCAAAAGCTACTAGGTGGAATTAAGGATTTGGAAACAAACAGAATGTATTTTCAAGAATTATGCAGGTTTCATAGTTTGACAGTAAAACAGCAAATATTTGAAGTTACAGCAAAATGGCAAAACAGGGAAAATCCGTCTCCCTCTTCACCAAAGGGGACGTTCGTCCCTCCTTCTCCATGCCAACAGGAGGCGGCTGCCTCACCAATGGGGGTGACCGTCCCACAATAGGAGGTGGGCGCCTCACCCCCCCTTAATTCTCCAAATGCCATTTTCTAATTCCCTGCGTTTTGGAAGGTTGTACAGTTCATATTATTTTTCTGTTTTTCATGTTTTGCAGGTAGTTTCCATGGCTAATTTCATTCCTATTTCAATTTCCATTCTACAACATCCTACAAACCACAACACTCATATAATCTACACCAAACTCAAATCTTCTAAACCCTCCAACAATCACCCAACACAACTCTATACTATCTATCAATTTTTCCCCAAATCAAACTAAAATTCATCAAACCCTAACTAAATGAAATGAAAATCAAACCCCTTACCTAGCAAGCTTTGGGTATGCAAGATGATTCTTCAAGCCAAGCTTTGCTCTTCTTCTTGCTCTTTTCTTCTCCCTCAACCAAAACCCTAGCTTTTTCTCCAACTTCTCAAGTTTTGTGTTTTTGTGTTGTGTTTGGAAAATGGGTGGAGAAAATGATTTTATAAAACATGTCTTACTAGCCAACTTTGATAAATTGCTCACAAGCCCCTGATCTATTCTTAATACAATAAACATAACATCTAATTATCTTACTAACTTAATTTGTTAATTTAATTCCGGGAAATTAAATATCGGTCCGAAAAATATTTTACCGAACCGAACAAAACGTCGCTAAATATATTAATAAATATACCGATTAATATAATTATTTTCGTTGTCAAAACAATCTTCAAACGATAATTCAAAAATAATAATATAATTTAATATTAAATAAAACGGGCGTTACAACTCTCCCCCACTAAAAGGTTTAGTCCTCGAAATTCGTGACTCAGCTCGGGATATGAATCCGCATCTTACTCTCAATTCCATGTTGCACTTTCACCAGCTGCTCCAATCCAAACAACCTTGACCAATGAAATCTCTTTGCCACGAAGGGACTTCATCTCACGATCCTCAATCCTCAAAGGCATCGTTTCCACCGTAAGATTTTCCCGAACTTGAATGTCATCCATCTCAATCACATGTGAAGGATCCGGGACATACTTCCGAAGTTGTGACACATGAAAAACATCGTGCAAGTTTGAAAGATTTGGCGATGCATACCCGATAAGCCACTTTTCCCACCTTACTAGTAATTTGATAAGGACCAATAAAGCGAGGAGTTAGCTTCTTCGACTTCAATGCTCGTCCCACACCGGTTGTAGGAGTAACTCTTAAGAATACATGATCACCTTCTTGAAATTCCAAGTCTTTTCTTCTTTTATCATGATAACTCTTTTGACGACTTTGAGAAATTCTCATCCTTTCTTTAATCATCTTCACCGCCTCCGTAGTTTCCCTAACCAATTCGGGTCCAAGCACCACACTTTCACCCGACTCATGCCAACACAAAGGAGTTCTACATCTCCGACCATACAACGCCTCAAACGGTGCCATTCCAATACTAGCGTGAAAACTGTTATTATAAGTGAACTCAATCAAAGGAAGATATGTATCCCATGAACCACCATGTTCAAGAATACAAGCGCGTAACAAGTCTTCCAACGATTGAATTGTCCTTTCCGTCTGACCATCAGTTTGAGGATGATAAGCCGAACTTAACCTCAACTTAGAACCCAAAGCCTTTTGCAAGCTTTTCCAGAATTCAGAAGTGAACCTCGGATCTCTATCTGAAATAATACACAAAGGAATACCATGTAATCTAACAATCACATGCGTATAAATCTCCGCCAAATTCGATACGGGATAAGTGATGTTAATAGGAATAAAGTGAGTCGACTTTGTAAGCCTATCAACAATCACCCAAATCTCATTGTGTCCTCTTTGTGTATTCGGCAACCCCGTTACAAAATCCATAGAAATGCTATCCCATTTCCATTCCGGGATCTCCAACGGTTGCATCAACCCTGCAGGTTTCTGATGCTCCACTTTAGACTTCTGACAAGTCAAACAAGCATAAACAAATTGAGCCACCTCTCTTTTCATACCCGACCACCAAAATAGTTTTTTCAAATCTTGATACATTTTGGTCACTCCGGGATGAATACTCAAACTACTCCTATGACTTTCTTCCAAAATCATCCTCTTTAAATCAACATCATCGGGAATACAAATCCCACCTCGAAATCTTAAAACACCCTGAGCATCCAACTTGAAATCTTCACTTTCAGTTTGTCCAATACTAACCAACAAATCCACAAGTTTCACATCAAGCTTTTGAGCTTCTCTAACGTTATCAAGGAAATCGTTATTGATCTTCAACATCCCCAAGATAACACTCTTCGGCGTCACTTCTATCACAAGACTCATATCTCTAAATTGTTCAATCATTTCCAACTCTTTCACCATCAAAAGTGACATATGCAAAGTCTTTTGACTTAAAGCATTGGCCACCACATTTGCTTTACCAGGATGGTAATTTAATCCAAAATCATAATCCTTCAACAATTCAAGCCACCGTCTTTGCCTCATATTAAGCTCTTTTTTATCAAACAAATATTTCAAGCTTTTATGGTCACTAAATACTTCAAATCTAGAACCATAAAGATAATGCCTCCAAATCTTAAGCACAAAAACAACCGCCGCAAGTTCCAAATCGTGAGTAGGATAGTTCTTCTCATGAATCTTCAATTGCCTCGAAGCATAAGCAACCACCTTGCCACCTTGCATAAGCACACCACCTAAACCCATCATAGAAGCATCACAATAAACCACAAACGGTTCTTCAGGATTAGGTAAAATCAAGATCGGCGCCGTTGTTAACCTCTTTTTCAATTCAACAAAACTTTCTTCACACTTAACATCCCACACAAAAGCAGCTCCTTTACAAGTTAACTTTGTCAAAGGAAGTGCCAACTTAGAAAAACCTTCAATGAGCCTCCTATAGTAACCAGCCAAACCCAAGAAACTTCTAATCTCGGTGATTTAGGGTTTCCCATCTTAACTGACATCAACTTTAGAAGGATCAACCGCAATGCCATCACCGAAATGACATGCCCTAAAAAGCTCACTTCACCTAACCAAAACGCACTTTGACAACTTAGCATAAAGCTTCTTCTCCTTGAACTTCTAACACAATGCGATGTTGCATGCTCTTCCTCCGATTTAGAATAAACGAATATCATCAATAAAACAACCACGAAACTATCCAAGTAAGGATGGAAAATACGGTTCATGTACTCCATGAATACTCCCGGTGCATTAGTGACACCGAAAGGCATCACCGAATACTCGTAATGTCCATACCTCGTCTTAAAAGCAGTTTTCTGAACGTCTTCTTCTTTCACCCTTATTTGATGGTAACCCGATCTCAAATCAATATTACTAAACATGCGAGCACCAACCAACCGGTCCATCAAATCATCAATCCTAGGAAGTGGATACCTATTATTGATAGTTACCTTATTCAACTGACGATAATCAATACAAAGTCTCATGCTGCCATCTTTCTTCTTTACCAACAATACAGGAGCTCCCCACGGTGACACACTTGGTCTAACAAACTTCTTCTCGAGCAAATCTTCTAATTGACTCTTCAATTCTGCTAGCTCCGATGCGGACATCCTGTATGGTGCCATAGAGATAGGTCTGGTACCAGGGACAACATCCACAGAAAACTCTTCTCTTTCTGGAGGTGCACTAGGAATCTCATCAGGAAACACTTCGGGAAAGTCGCACACCACCGAAAAGTTTGCAATAACTGATTGACTCTCCACGAAAGAGTCGCCATCAACAAGAAAACCGATGCTTCATCTTTCATGAACTCCTTCAATTGTTTCGTTGACACCAACATAGTTTGGTCTTCTTCTGCTAAGGAAGAAAACCTCACAGTGTTGTCATAGCAATTGATATGGACATAGTTAGCTTTCAACCAATCCATACCCAAAACCACGTCCAACCCAACAAGCGGTAAACAAATAAGATCCACCACGAAGTCTCTACAAAGATTGATAAAGGAAATTTGTACACACAAAGTAGTAAGTTCCTTAGCGGAACTTCCACCACCATATCTCTATCTAGAGATGACAAAGTAAGACCCAACCTCTTAACACAATCGTGACAATAAAACAATGAGTAGCACCGTATCAATAATAGTAATAAGGGAATGCTATTAATGAAACTAGTACCTCGAACAAGTCCATCTTCGTTTGCCGTCGGAGCACCCGACAAAGCAAACACCTTTCCTCGCCTTCTTAGGCTTCTTGCATTGAGGACTAGTGTGACCTCCCTCACCACAATTAAAACAGACCACTTCTCTATGCTTGCAATCACGAATTACATGACCCGTTTCACCACATCTGAAACACCTCACCTCGTTCTCTTTAGCCTTCCCATCATTCCTACAAACATTACTCTTGTGGCCAGGTTTCCCACACTTGTAACAAACAATACTAGCAGGAGCATCTCCCCCACTAGTCCTTCTTCCTTGAAACGCTTGCTGTTTCCCTTTACCATTAGAGACATCATAAGGTTTCCCACGGCTCTGCTGGCCCTTGCTCCTCTTATCAGACAACACCTTATAATGTGCATTACTATCCTCTTCAAAGATCCTACAGCTATCAATCAAATCCGCAAAGACACGGATTTTCTGATAACCGATCGCCTTCTTAATCTCAGGACGCAAGCCATTCTCAAATTTAATGCACTTAGAAAATTCAGCACCCTCACCATTAAAGTGATAGAACTTAGCCAACTCAATAAACTTCGCAGCATAGTCAGTGATAGACATGCTCCCTTGCCTTAGTGAAAGGAACTCAATCTCCTTCTTTCCCCGAACATCTTCCGGGTAATACTTCCTCAAGAACTCCCTACTAAAAACTTCCCGTTACTTCTTCACCACATCAAGTCTTTGGCGGTGTCAACCCACCAATCATCGACCTCCTTACTTAACTTATGAGTGCCTTCTGCGGTGCAATCCATCACCGAAGATTCTTTCAATCTCCTTCAACCAAGTTAGAGCACCCTCGGGATCATACTTCCCATAGAAAGTAGGTGGATTCTCTCTCAAAGGTCGTCGAGTCCTCGTCGGAGGGTTTTGGAAAGCTGAGCCATAACACTGCGCGCAATAGCATCATCGTTCCTACCAACATTCCTACCAGCATTCCTACCAGCATGCCTACCAGCCATAACAACTTCTGCTCACAACAAAACAAGGATTAGAATCAACAAATAACAATACTTGATTGTTAGACAACAACAAACTCAACAACTTGGTCGAATAGACCGACCTGCTCTGATACCACTAATGTAACACCCTAATTCTACCCCGCATAATTATATAATAAAATCAGAGTTTCAAATTCCATTAAATAAAATTGAGGCATCACATCTTCGCATTTCCAATAATTAGCATTATAATGCACATCAAAAATCGGATATACCGAATCATACATAATTCATCATACGTACATATGAATATTCACAGCACAGCGGATATGTTTACAAAATATACATAACATCATGTTGTCAATAATACATAAGGTTATAACAAAATAAGATAGTATATACAAACTATCCTATCAAAATAATGACGTCGCCCAAATCCCGAGTGTTACTACGACCAGAGCAGAACGACGCAAAAATAAAGTGACTCGAGCTAATCCTCCATATCTTCGGGGATCACCTGCACATTACCAATATATAGGTAACGGCGAAACAAGTAAAGGGGTGAGATAATTCCAAGACATATAATTCAAAGCAATGACGGAATATATAGATAGTTGGAATTATAATTGATATAAGTTAAATAAAGTATGTCAATCATATATTTAAACTTGCATACTTTAAATTAGCATTTAGTGTATAAATCAACACATTAACTCCATCACATAACCATTGTACTCGCATCAACACCAAACATCATTTACCGTCGCAATTCAATTATCATTCATCAATTAAGGACTCAATGGTAACCAACTCGAACATAAACATAACCGACTCCAAATTAAACATAATGGACTCCATGAGACACGACTATGTTATGCATGTGGTACCCATCGCTTTGTCCGTAATTAGGGACACTTGGCATAAAGCCCAACTTCGCTCGGCATAAAAGCCATCATCGCTTGGCATAAAAGCCCTATTCGCTTATGAAATGTATGTGACTCAATAAATAAAGACCACACAACAACATATCACCATCTCTCATCACAATTGACATAAAGTCTACTTTGCCATATTTATTCAAATTACATAAACATGTCATCGCATCACATAAACAACAAGTATTCGTAATTATATACATCGTCGCAAACATCACCGTCAATTAATCCATCAATTCCCAAAAACGGAAAAAATAGTAAAAACATCAATAATCGTCGCGAAAGCCATTCTTATTTACCGACATAATTTATAAACATCAACTTCAAAATCGGATAGTTCATATACGTCTTAAAATGACTAAAACTCAATACAGGTCAATTTACCGTAGTTTAGCCTATTTCGGGTCGTTCCGTAAAAACTTACAATTTCGAAAAACTAACTTCACCACTACGTTCTACACGTCAAACTTAGCTAGCACGTCAATTTTCGTTGAATTCGGAGCAACTTGCTCCGTCGCCGAATTTACCGAAATCGGAAAATCGAAACATAATCGGGTTCTAAATTTAATCGACTATCTTATCACCTAATTATATTTTATGGTTGCCAAAATCTACTAGGTGGAATTAAGGATTTGGAAACAAACAGAATGTATTTTCAAGAATTATGCAGGTTTCATAGTTTGACAGTAAAACAACAAATATTTGAAGTTACAGCAAAATGGCAAAACAGGGAAAATCCGTCTCCCTCTTCACCAAAGGGGACGTTCGTCCCTCCTTCTCCATGCCAACAGGAGGCGGCTGCCTCACCAATGGGGGTGACCATCCCACAATTGGAGGTGGGCGCCTCACCCCCCCTTAATTCTCCAAATGCCATTTTCTAATTCCCTGCGTTTTGGAAGGTTGTACCGTTCAGATTATTTTTCTGTTTTTCATGTTTTGCAGGTAGTTTCCATGGCTAATTTCATTCCTATTTCAATTTCCATTCTACAACATCCTACAAACCACAACACTCATATAATCTACACCAAACTCAAATCTTCTAAACCCTCCAACAATCACCCAACACAACTCTATACTATCTATCAATTTTTCCCCAAATCAAACTAAAATTCATCAAACCCTAACTAAATGAAATGGAAATCAAACCCCTTACCTAGCAAGCTTTGGGTATCCAAGATGATTCTTCAAGCCAAGCTTTGCTCTTCTTCTTGCTCTCTTCTTCTCCCTCAACCAAAACCCTAGCTTTTTCTCCAACTTCTCAACTTTTGTGTTTTTGTGTTGTGTTTGGAAAATGGGTGGAGAAAATGATTTTATAAAACATGTCTTACTAGCCAACTTTGATAAATTGCTCACAAGCCCCTCATCTATTCTTAATACAATAAACATAACATCTAATTATCTTACTAACTTAATTTGTTAATTTAATTCCGGGAAATTAAATATCGGTCCGAAAAATATTTTACCGAACCGAACAAAACGTCGCTAAATATATTAATAAATATACCGATTAATATAATTATTTTCGTTGTCAAAACAATCGTCAAACGATAATTCAAAAATAATAATATAATTTAATATTAAATAAAATGGGCGTTACAAGATTCACTATGAATTCTTTGACAAGAATCTCATAGCAACTGGAAAACTTGACAACTGTTTTCATTAGTCCAACACAATTGATGAGGTCCATCACTTCCTTGCAATCAAGTTCATTGTTGTTCAACTCTCTCTCTAAAGCTATTCTTTTCAAAAATACATATTTCCACATGCTTGCATTTTCAGGATGGTGAAAAGAAATATTGTCAATGGCAACTCCAGGGACCTTAGCCATTTACTTGAATTGGGCTTCTTCCTGAGAGGAATGTCTGGAACATTGCTCTCAACATCAAAACCAAAATCTGAGCTTTCATCAGATTCAGAGGATGCATGAGCTTTCCTCTTCTTGGAAATAGGTTTTCTCAAGGGTTTTGTGAGGCTACCAGCAGCTACCTTTGCTTTCACCTTACCCCTCCCTTTGGAAGTTCCAGCTGATTGGTCTTTTTCAGTTCCTACACTAGCCTTGTTCTCAGGCCCAGCCTTTTCAGAAACAACTTCAGTAGCCTTCTCTTTGGAGGGGCTTTGAGCATCACTTTGTTTATCTTTTCTAGTCATCAGCCTCCTTGCTATGCTAGGGTTAACAGTTGCAATCAAATCATTATTAGAAAATTCCTCATCAACATCAATAACAGGTGTTTCATCAGCCTTATCAGTAGTGGTCTGATGATCATCAGGTTTCTCAGGAGATTTCTCAATGTTGTTATCAGGTGTCTCAATATTCTGAGTGACATTGGGATCACTTTCTAAATTAGGGCTTGCAGCTTCTTGGTTCAGGGGTACAGATACACCAGGAACATAATGATTCTCATTAAGAATTCTAGTTACCAATCTAGCGATGGCTTGGTGAACATACGCAGTACCCTCCCTATTAGCTATCTCAGGGGGAACAGAGGATGAAGTTTGAGTAAATTTACCAGAGGGAGACACCTGTGATCTTCTTGCATGTGGAGTTCTCATCTTCTTGACTTTAGTAGGGTCAACTACCATTGCACGAAGAGGTGTTATCTCAAGAACCTCAACATCCGTGGGATTTACGTTTACCCTAGGATTTGTGTCAGTGGATGAGGAGGAAGCAGTCGCCTTTGATGATGATGGCACAGATTGTTGAGACATCTTGATGAGTGGAGAGTGCAAGTGAAGTCAGGTTTGAAATTTGCTTTTGTGAGAGTGGAGAATGATACACCTAACTGTGAAGAATAAAATATAAGTGTGTCTATTCCTCTTTTGAAAAATTTGGAAAGAAGGAGGGAAACTAATTATTGGTCCAATCTCAATAAATTTAATTAAAATATCTCTTTCAGCCCTTGTTTTAAGCAAAATTAATTGCTACAATTCTTCATATTGGCAAATATCAAGCTTGCCCCTTAAGTTTTCAAACTGACTAGCATCCAGTGCCTTGGTAAAAATATCAGCCATTTGTAGGTCAGTGGCAACATGTTCCAACTTAATCACTTTCTCTTCCACAAGATCTCTGATGAAGTGATGTCTAATGTCAATATGCTTAGTCCTGCTGTGCTGTATGGGATTCTTGGATATGTTAATAGCACTCAGGTTGTCACAGTATAATGTCATGACATTTTGTGTGACATTGTACTCAGTCAGCATCTGTTTCATCCAGATCATTTGAGAACAACTACTACCAGCTGCTATGTATTCAGCTTCAGCAGTAGATAGGGACACACAATTTTGTTTCTTGCTGAACCAAGAGATAAAGTTGTTTCCCAAAAATAATCATCCTCCAGAGGTACTCTTTCTGTCATCAGCACTACCAGCCCAATCAGCATCACAATAACCAGACAAGATAGGATCACATCCATGAGAGTACAACATACCATAGTTGTAAGTTCCACTCACATACTTCAGAATTCTTTTCACCTGGTTTATGTGGCTCACTTTGGGTTCAGCCTGGTATCTTGCACATACTCCAACTGCAAGGCTATATCAGGTCTGCTGGCTGTTAAGTATAGCAGACTTCCTATCATGCTTCTGTACAAGCTTTGATCCACATTTGTCCCACTTGTGTCTTTGGACAACTTTAGATGAGTAGGGGCAGGAGTCCTTTTATGATTGGAATTCTCCATCCCAAACTTCTTGACAATATTCTTGGCATACTTGCTTTGAGAAAGAAAAATTGAGTGTTCCATCTGTGTGACTTGTAGTCCAAGAAAGTAGGTCAATTCTCCCATGAGGCTCATTTCAAATTCAGCTTGCATCTGGTCAGCAAAATGTTTAACCTTTTTATCTGACATTCCTCGAAACACTATGTCATCAACATAAATTTGAGCTACCATTATTTTTCCTCCTTCATCCTTTACAAAAAGAGTTTTGTCCAATCCTCCTTTCCTGTACCCTTTGTCAGTGAAGGAACTTTGTCAGCCATTCATACCAAGCTCTAGGAGCTTGTTTTAGACCATATAATGCTTTTCTCAATTTCTATACATGATCAGGATAGTTTGGACCCACAAACCCTTTAGGCTGTTCCACATATACTTCCTCATTTAAGTACCCATTTAGGAAGGCACTTTTCACATCCATCTGAAACAGCTTGAACTTCAGAAGGCAAGCAACTCCCAAGAGTAGTCTGATTGATTCCAGCCTGGCTATAGGAGCAAATGTTTCATCAAAGTCAACCCCTTCAACTTGAGTGTATCCTTGAGCAACAAGCCTTGCCTTATTTCTGGTGACAATTCCTTCAGCATCAGACTTGTTTTTGTAGATCCACTTTGTGCCAATGATATTTGTTCCTTCAGGTCTAGGAACTAACTCCCATACCTCATGTTGTTTGAACTGGTTCAATTCATCTTGCATGGCTCCAATCCAGTATTCATCAGTCAAAGCTTATTTAACATTCTTTGGTTAAATTTTAGACACAAAATAAGAGTTTGAGATGATTTCTCTAGATCTTGTAGTGACTCCACTGTTAGGATCTTCTATGATAAGTTCCTTGGGATGATCTTTCTGAATTCTGATGGAATGATCTTTGTTAGCTTCCTTTGATTCAGACTCTGATGAAGTAGGATTAGACACATCATCCTTTTTAGACACTTGTGTGGGAGTGTCAAAGAATGTCTCAACATCATATGGGACATTAGTTTCCTCATGGTGATCATCAACTGTGACATTTATAGATTCCATCATAACTTTGGTCCTAGAATTGAACACCATATATGCTCTGCTGTTGGTAGAGTGTCCCAGGAATATTCCTTCATCACTTTTAGGATCCATCTTTCTCCTTTGTTCACGATCTGTCAGAATATAGCACTTGCTCCCAAAGACATGGAAGTACTTCACAGTAGGCTTTCTTCCTTTCCATATTTCATAAAGAGTGGATGATGTTCCCTTTCTCAATGTGACCCTGTTGTGGACATAACAAGTTGTATTCATAGCTTCAGCCCAGAAGTGAATAGGAAGCTTCTTGGCATGTATCATTGCTCTAGCAGATTCCTGTATAGTTCTGTTTTTCCTTTCCACAACTCCATTTTGCTGAGGAGTTATAGGTGAAGAGAACTCATGATTGATTCCTTCTGAAGAACAGAACTCATCAAACTTACTATTTTCAAATTCCTTTCCATGATCACTTCTGATCCTGAGAATACATCCTTCCTTTTCTCTTTGAAGTCTTTTGCACAATTCTTTAAAGACATCAAACACATCAAATTTTTCTCTAATGAAGTTTATCCAGGTGAATCTAGAAAAATAATCCACAACAACATAGGCATATCTCTTTCCACCAAGACTTTTTACCTACATGGGACCCATCAGATCCATATGTAAAAGTTCTAGCACCTTGGAGGTGGTTAGATGTCTTGTCTTTGGATGTGACATTCTAGTTTTCTTCCCACCCTGACATTCACCACAGACTCTTCCTTCATCAATCTGAAGCTTTGGAATCCCTCTGACAGCCTCCATGGATATGATCTTTTACATCCCTCTCAGATGTAATTGAACAAGTTTTTGGTGCCACAGTTTCACTTCCTTTTCTTCTTTGGCTATAGAGCACACAGAAGAGTAGTTAGTATTCTCAGACTCCCATAAGTAATAGTTGTCTTTTGATCTGACTCCTCTCATTACAACTTCTTATTCTTTATTTGTAACAAGGCATTCAGACTTGGTGAAGTTGATCTTGAATCCTAGATCACATAGTTGGCTGATACTGATGAGGTTAGCAGTTAAACCATTTACCAGCAACACTTCATTTAGGTTTGGAACTCTAGGGCAGTCCAAGTTTCCAACACCTTTGATTTCTCCTCTAGCTCCATCTCCAAAAGTGACATAACTAGTAGTATGAGGTTTGACATCACTCAACAGATTCTTGATTCCAGTCATGTGTTTAGAGCATCCACTGTCAAAGTACCAGTCTTCCTTGGCAGAAACTCTAAGGGAGGTGTGAGCTATCAAGGCTGTAGTCTTTTTCTTGCATTGTTGAGTATATGGTGTCTTGTTGTTAGTTTTAGGCTTGACATATGGGGTCTGGTTAGGATATCCATATAATCTGAAGCAAAATGGCTTTATGTGGCCACACCTTCCACAGTAATGACATCTCCATCTTTGATATTTTTTCTTCATGTTTCTCTGTTCTTGATGTTGAGTCCTATGTTGTGACATCGACTTTGACATTTGTTTATCATGCCTGGTCTTCTTCATGTCAACAATAGATTTCTTTGCAGCCACAAATCCTAGAGCAGACATGTTTCCTGCATTTTGTCCAGTCTGAAGTATTTCTTCCAACTTGTCAGTTCCAGTTGTTAACATCCTGACAGACATTGTCATCTGATCAAGTTTGGAGTTCAACACTAGAACTTCACTCTTAAGGTGACTTATAATTGTAGTGTCTACCTTCTTCTTAGCCTCCAACTTCACTATGAGCTTCTTCTGCTTCTCATTTTGTTGACAGACTTCAGCACTCCTGATACACAACTTCTTGTAGGAGTCAACAAGTTCTTCAAATGTCACCTCCTCATCACTTGAATCATTATCAGAGTTACAAACACCAGATAGTGCAGTAACTAGTTTAGCAGATTCTTCTTTAGAGTCACTTTCTGAGTCACCATCAGACCAAGTAACAAACATTCCTTTCTTTTGTTTCTTTAGAAAGGTGGGACATTCAGCTCTAATGTGTCCATATCCTTCACATCCATGGCATTGGATTCCTCTGCTTTGATTTCCCTTTTCTTCAGGCTTAGTTCTTCTGCTTGAATAATAGGATCTGCTAATGTCAGAGGAAATGTTCTTGATATTTGGCCTTGGCTTCTGGTCCATTCTCTTGATGAGTTTGTTGAACTGCCTTCCAAGCATAACTATAGATTCTGATAGATTCTCTTCATCACTCTCCTTGCTTTCCTCTTTAGCATTGGATACAAAGGCTATGCTCTTGTTCTTCTTGTCAACATTGTCACAGATCCGCATCTCAATTGTCTGAAGTGAACCAATGAGTTTGGAAACTCGGCGGAACCTCCGACAAATGATAACTGGGTTATCAAATCGAGTCGCCATCGAACGTCTTTTATCTCGCGAGGGAGAAAGGAAAACATCGAGTAAACCTGAGGGGAGAAATCGCGGCCCTATAACCGTGAAATCGAGAGAATCTAAGTAAGGGAGTTAGTTACGAGGGATTAGCACCGCGTAGTACTCTACGGTATCCACTTTCTATTTCTAGCTAAAGGGTGTGTTATATCTATGTTAATCGCTAATCATGCATGCAAAAGAAAAGAAAATAAGAAACCACGGGAAAGAAGGAAGTATTTACAAAGTTTGCTCGATCGAGCCCGTGACAAGCCTACGTATTCCTGCGTGCAATGGGAAAGTCAGAGCGCCGTAGTTCGGCTCACTTGTTTTGGTGTGTTTTGTGTTTTTTACTTGTGAAAAGGTTTTAAACACAAATGCAAAGAAAGCGCGCAAAGGCGAAAAGAGTTGGTGTTGGTTGGTTGTTTTTACCTTGAGAAAGGAGTTTAAACCATTATTAAGTGTTTTGTTTTCAAAGGGAAAAGGAAAGCAAGTTTTAGTTTTATTACATGCAATATGCAAAGAAACTAGCAAAAACCAAGGGTAGACCTACGGTTGAAGATGAGGGAATCTCTACCTATGTTAACATGCAAAGGATGTGAATCCTAAAGTCTAGGCTAGAGAGCAAAACCTAACCAAGGGAACCTGCAGGAAACAAACAAGCAAATATGCACAAATCACAAGTAGAGTTGCCCTAAACGGGTCTTTAAATAAACCAGAGGGGTTCCTGAACATGCTCCAGCTACGGAAGCCCCATCATGCATCTCTATTCCTACTTCTCATGGCAAAAGAAAGCTGTAAAGCCCTACTTCTCATGATATCTAGGAAAGCAAGAGAATGCAATAAGCATTAGCAAGTACCGAACGGATATAGTATCCGAAGAGCACGCAAGCTAATGAAATACTCCGGAAAACTTCAAGTACTGCAACCATGCAACAAGAGTAAACCGGTGAGAATAGCTCGAGGCGTCAAAGCAAAGAGGATGCGCGCTTGTGCGCATGTGAAGCAACAATGTCTGCAAGAAGGGAGTTAGACCCAAAAAGCAAACAAAAGGATGTACACGTGGGTGTACAAACACAAAACACCTGCAAGAAGGGAGTTAGACCCAAAAAAAACAAGTATAGAAATGCACACGTGGGTGTACAAACACAAAACACACAAAGAAGGAGTTAGACCTAAAAATAGACAGCGGATGTATGTGGGTATCATTGGGTACAGCGGAAGGAGTTGGACCCAAAAGGCAAGTACAAGGACGTATACGTGGGTATACGAACATGAGAAACCTGCAAAAAGGGAGTTAGACCCAAAACGCAAGCAGAGGAAAAGTGTGTGAGTATCGACAAAATGAGCCGCATATGCATGCGTCGTGTGTCCCTGCATAAAAGTGAGTGCAAACAGTAGCCAAGGGACTCTTGTTGCGTCATCGAATCGAAAAATCGAGAAAAAATAAACGGAAGGCGGCTTAGGCGGTAAGCGCTAAGCGTCTGTCGACCTAAAAGTCAGAACATTTGGCGCTTAGCGCGCTCTCGTGGCGCTAAGCGCGACCTGCAACCTGCTGAAAAATATTTTATGCACCAGACCACCTGTTTGTGATGTTTTCATGCCAAAAAGTTGTTCCATGCAGCTGGGCAATTATTCTAATGCTCATGTATGCTATGTTATGCATAGTCATGCATAGGAATGCAAGTTAATATAGCGGTTTCAATGCTCATATGCGTGATGCTATGCATGAACATGTGCGGCATGCTAGCAAAGGAAACAAATAGCTATGATGCTTATGAATGAGGGTCAAGACATGAACATGCTCGGGATGCTAAAGGAGGAATGACAATTCCGATGCTCGTGCAAGGCTATGGACGAATACATACGGAGTGCAAATGGTGAATCCATAATTTCCATGTTCATGTATGCAATGTTATGCATGGACATATATGGAATGCAAATCAACAACTCTAACGTTCTCGCATGTGAAGTTATGCATGAACAAGCTAGGAGTGCAATGCAAAAGGAATTTCAATGCTCATGTACAATGCTAGGAATGAACATGTGAGGAAGGGAAAGAATGAATCATTCTAATGTGTAAAATGGAGGTCGATGCATGATTATGCTTATGATGCAAGTTGTATATGTGACCTAATGTTCCACATGAAAAGTTTCAATGCAAGCATGGTATACCTCAAAGCAATAAGGAATAATCATGTCAAATCCTAAGTGAAACATTAGCACAAACACTTGGAATGCGAATGAATGAACTATGTACAATGCGCAATGCACATAATGATCAAAATGCTTTAATGTCTACATGTCGAAGGCAAATTACACCTCAAGTCACCATGAATTGATGCAAACGAAACAAGCTAAATGTTCCCTAATGCATGAGCATGCGGTGGATAATGCAATGTACACGAATTTGCGGCTTATGTGCGAGGGAAACACAAATGCATAAGGCTACATGCATGCTATATACAAAATCCTCATTCCAACACAAATAAGGCGGCAAAATCCAATTCAAATCAAGGAATCCAAGAATACAAGTTCAAGACCTAGAATCTACATTGAATTTACATGTGATTTCATTGTTCAATTTCAAGAAAAGCTGAAAGCTCAAAACAGCTTAAAATAAGTGATTATTTGAACCTAACACTTACTTGAACTTGAAGTTTGAATCAAATTGAAGAGGAATTCCTTGTGCTCTTCAAAGAAAATACCAAATCAATGAGGAATTGTTGATAAACTTCAGAATTAGACTTGAATCCTTGAAGAAACGCTTGAAATCAATGGAGAATTTGGAGAAGAAGAAGAAGAAACTCTTGAATCTTGAACTTGAAGAGAAAACCGAGATTAAACCGTTCCTTCCATGTCAAATGTGTGTAGAAGGAGGAGAGAATGCTATGGATTGAAATAGAAGAAGCTGCGATGGAGAAAACCAAAATTCGCAGGTCGTACTTAGCGCGGTCTGTGGTTGAGGCCGGTGGTGTACGGTGGTCCGGTGGCGGCCTGTGGTGGTTGCTTGGAGGGAAAGTTGAAGTTTAAACTTTTTTGAGTTTTTGTGCTTTGGGATTTGAGAGAATTTGAGTGTGTTTGGTAGTGGGAAAGTAAGCAAATGAATGTGTTGTTGTGATTTGTGAAGAGGGAAATCTATTTATAGCTTTGGATCCTTAATCAACAAGCTAATCATGATTATCCGAATAATTTTCGTAATTAATCCAAAACAGC
This sequence comes from Vicia sativa, assembly GCA_021764765.1. NCBI lineage: Eukaryota > Viridiplantae > Streptophyta > Magnoliopsida > Fabales > Fabaceae > Vicia > Vicia sativa. The sequence continues at coordinate 116,942,295 of CM038795.1, read as the reverse complement.
CAAATCCGTGCAGAATTTGGAGTCGGAATGTAAATGAAAAGTGTCCGAAATGCGATTTTGCTTGCGTGAATCAAAATCCCGACTTGATCCGATGCTCGGTCAAGGAAATAGAAATTTTTGAAGTTTCAGCCTCAATTTTGGACCACTGACACGTGCAGAATTTCATTCGCGCTCTGCGGGGAAAATGCCTCGGACGAGGATCTTCTGATCAAAATTTGCACATGTGTATCTCTTGGACATTTGAAGCTAACAAGATTTGTGAACCTTTGGCACCGGTCCCGTCCCGTTTCGATGAAAATCGAGTGAGATATGATTTTTCGAACCTCGCGCATCAGATGAAAATTGCTCGGTTCAGCTCAAAAATCAAACTCAGAGATTAAAATTCTGGTACCGATGAGTGGGGAATTAGCCCTCGAGTTGCAAATAGAAATTGTAGAGGACCTTGATACGGAATTTTAGAAATCGGTCCCGCTCAATTCCGAGCTTCCAGCTAAGAGATAAGGCCTTTTCGGTGAGCCAAAACACACGGTTCAGCACTAAAATCAACTTGATATGCCGGGAAAAATGACTCCTTTGAGACCCTTCTTCACAAAATCCGTTCTTGACTTCCAAACGAAAGTTGTAGATAAATATGAGGGGGGAATTCCAGTCGAGCATCAACATAAAATACTCCAGGGAGTAAGAATCATATACGGAGTGCTCAAAATGCACCGAAACCCGAAATCCCCTTTATTGAGAAATGAACTCTTTTTGGGTGCCATTCGGAATACCTGGAATCTGATGTTCCTTATGATGAATGCTATGTATGCGACTACATGTATGTTTATGCAATCAAATTATAAGCCAGGAATGCGAGAAAAAGGAGGGTAAATTTTGGGGTACAACAGCTGCCCCTATTCAATCATCCTCTAGCTTAGGAGCGAGATTGGTGTCTGCCTTTCGAGGGACAAGGTATGAGGTGATTGAATACCAAAACTGACCCAGAAAGTTACACCCTGAATCCCAAAAGCTACATCAAGAGATAGGTGTGGACATTCCAAAATTCTGAGGAACCTCACTGGAGAAAAGGAGCATGTTGCGCCAGAGCTTAGCTGGGTCACAACCAAAGAAAGCACAGAATAAATGCTGAACTCTGTGAAGGCAGGTACAAGTGCTAACCTGACCTAACAAGAATTGGCCTCTACCCAATTCAATCCACAATGTCAAGGGAGAGCTGACACGTAAGTGGAAGCAAAGACTTGATACGCTGACTAGACTACCACATTACGCCAGGGAATAACCGGACGGGTTAGTGATGCAAAGGCTAGAAAGTGCCGAGTAGGCTTCTTGACTCGAGCGCTACACTCGAGAAGGGAGACAAAGGAATCCTTGTTCCCGAAAAGGCACAGGAGTAGGACCTGTCCTGAGAATCGTTGCACCAGGGGATGTGCTGGCAGTTTCAACGAAGACGAAGACTGGAAATGCTGACCAGGCTTCACACACAATGAGCAACTTGCATCATGCGTAAGGAAAGAGAGATGCTCGGACCTTGACCAAGAATGGTAGCAACTCAACTCTTATGCAAAAAGAGCAAGAGGTAGGGCTTCTTGAAGCGTGTTGCACCAGGTAAGGGCGCGGTTTCAACACCAAGGGCGTGTTGCACCGGATGGATGGCGGCTTCAACACCAGAAATGTGTTGCACCGGGAGGCTTCACACCGAGAGACGTGTTGCACCGAGATGGGCTGGAAGCTTCAACACCAAGAAATGTGTTGCACGGGCAGCTTCAACACCGAAGGCGTGTTGCACCAGATGGAGCTGGCAGCTTCAACACCAAGAAATGTGTTGCACCAGGGAGACTGGCATCTTCAACACCAGAAGACGTGTTGCACCAGATGGAACTGGCAGCTTCAACACCAAGAAATGCCCCACACCCAAAAGCTATCCTTGCTGGGATTTTAGAGAGACACCGGAACACTGCCGGGGACAGAAGTTTACTATTCCTGGCTTATAACTCTGTGAAGATGCATGAATTTCCTAAGAGGTAATGCAAATGTGATGATGCATGTTTTGGAAGAAGTATGGAAATTGAACGGCGACCAAAGGTCACAGGATAATCAACTTCAATCTGAGCACCCGCTGGGGAAATGGAAATGGAGATCAACCAAGGATATGGTCAAGCTAATAAATCTGGAAAGACCATTTGAAGATATCGAGATCTACCATATAACCCTGCTGAGGAGATGATGTCATAGGAAGCTTGTCAGCTAGATAGAGATCCGCTGGGGAATAAAAGGAACACCTGGAGAAGATCTTCCACCGTTACCCACTACCACTCTAGCTGGGGAGACAAAGATATGTCAACTGCTGGGGATGTCAAGAGACGAGAACCCTCTGGGGAGGATCATCTCTGTAGGGATAAGAGGAAATAACACATTCCGAATTCTAAAGGACATCCGCTGGGGAGTTCCCACCGGGAAAGATATGATGGACCCATGCTGGGGATCAGCGCTGCGCGGCAGCAATGCTGGGAAAACGAAAGGATTCCAATGGGGACAAAGCTTGGGAGATAGCACGGAGAAACCCGATCCGTCTCCATACTGGTGCAATTGGGCATCTTACAATACAATGTTAGTGGAGTGACCCTGGCATGATATGACAAGTTTGTCTGCCATCCAGATCACTCAAGCCTTAAAGCAATATTCAAAAGTTTCTGGTCATGGTAAAACCAACAATGTTTATATATGCAAAATTTTACCACAAAACTTTGAACGTCTTTTGCAAACAAATCAGTAAATGCAAGAAATTAATTGACAAGCAAAGACTCATTTTATTAATTGAAAGTGAGCCTGTAAATAGGCAAGTACAATAAGAAGCAATTCCTGAAATGAGGCAATTGCCAAAAAAATAAAATAAGAGGAAAACTAAAACGCATGGCAATGCGACAATGAATCCTCTTGGGGTTTCAACCCTGCTATCAGTCTTATAACTCCAACTATCTCATCACTTCGCTTTTCCCAAAAAAGGCGATTGGCTTGATCACAACCCCTCGGAGTAGCTCGAGATATTGCCATAGAGTGCGACCGTTGATCTACTAGGCATGTCTATGCATAGTATCTCTTGACTACATCCGCGTTCACGGGTAGTGGGAAGTCTTCCCCGTCCATTGTTGCGAGCATCATGGCGCCCCCTGAAAAGACTTTCTTCACAACAAACGGCCCTTCGTAGTTTGGTGTCCATTTACCCCGCGGGTCTCCTTGGGGAAGAATTATCCTCTTTAGCACAAGATCACCGGGTTGGTAATTCTGAGGTCGCACTCTTTTGTCAAATGCTCTCTTCATCTTCATTGGTAACCGCCCATGTCCGAAGCCGCCAATCGCTTCTCAATGAGGCATAGCTGGTCTAAGCGGTTCTGCAACCACTCTTCTTCATCAAGCTCGGTCTTTCATGATTCTTAATGAAGGGATCGAACCTCGATTGGAAGCACAACTTCCATGCCATAAACAAGAGCGGAGTTGCCCTGTTGAAATCGGATGGTAGTCCTGTAACCATGCAATGCGAAGGCAACATCTCATGCCAATCCAATAGGTTACTACCATTTTGCACAATCTTTTTAATGTTCTTATTCGCGCTTCAACGCTCGTTCATCTTGAGGCGATATGGAGGCAATGTGGTGCTTGATCTTGAAAGACTCACAAAGCTCCTTCATCATCTTGTTATTAAGATTCGACCCATTATCGTAAATAATCTTGTCGGGAATCCGTAACGGCAGATAATCGTGCTTGATAAAGCGGCGACCACCGCAGTGACACTTGCATAGGAAGCTGCTTCAACCCACTTGGTGAAATAGTCTATTGCAACCAGAATGAAGCGATGTCCGTTGGATGCTGTCGGCTCAATCTTTCCCATCATATCAATGCCCCACATAGCAAATGGCCAAGGAGAGGTCAAAACATTCAAAGGCGACGGTGGCACGTGCACCTTATCAGCGTATACTTGGCATTTGTAACAAACGCGGGCATGATTAAAGCAATCAACCTCCATGGTTGACCAATAATACCCAACTCGCAAGATCTTTTTAGCCATAGTGTGCCCACTGGAATGAGTTCCGAATGAGCCCTCATGCATTTCTTCAATGATCTTTGCAGCTTCATCTTTACCAACACACCTGAGCAACAGCCCGTTGTGATGTCTACGGTACAGCACACCATTGTTGAGGAAGAACTTCATCGAGAATCTTCTTAAGAACTTCTTATCTGTCACAGAAGCTTCCTCTGGATATTCTTGAGTCTCAAGATATCGCTTGACATCGTAGAACCAAGGATTTCCATCTTTCTCTGCTTCAATCTCAAAACAAAAGGCCGGCTCATCCTGTTCGCGTTAAAAGGTGACGCGCTAGAGGATGCGAACATGCGTTCGGATTCTCTGGCACGCAACGATTTAAATCTTTTGATTTGTTTATAAAGATGCCGCGAGCATCAAGCTTTATTATTTTCAACACAAGAAAGATGATTTAATGATTATGAAAAAGGGGAAAGCTGAAATACCCTCAATTGATATTGGTATGCGTAACGACTAGCGCAAACTAGGGCAAGCATTGAGATTCGAGTAAGGGGATTGTTATATAAAGGGAATAGATGGAGCACCCTAAATATATGTAGTTATCTACAACTTTATATATGAATCGTTTGATATGTTTGTGTGTTTTAATTGCTATTTCTATGATTGGGAAAGTTTCTCCTTTGGGATTTTAAGAAACAGATAGATTATGTGGGATTCTAGTGTTTGTTATTTTGTGCTCATAAAGATCGTGGATCTTGCGCATACATATCTAGTGGGAATCGGAGCATTTGTAGCTCGGATCTCTGAGGTTCTATGGTTTGTTTGGTGCAGGAGATAGAAATTTGCTCGGCAAGGATGAGACCTTGTGCCTCGTATTCTCAAAAGGATGTTGAGAAAGTCAGAGCAATCGTAGTTCCCACTTATGCTAGTGGAAAGCAACGGGATGTTAGTAAGAGACAGACAAATGTCATCTTAATGAAAAATGTATCTAATCTATTTCATCACATACATTTTTGAAAAGTTTGATTGATTAAAATCTTTCGTCGTAAGTATTAAGTGTTTTGCTCGAGTGTACAAGCGTTACCACTTACATGTTTAAGAAAGATGTTTTGAAAAAGATGATTGAATCTTTTAACTGTAAGTATTGGGTGTTTTGCTTGAGTGTACAAGCGCTACCACTTACTGTTAAGAGATGTTTTTGTTTGAAAAGAAGTATGAAAAGTGTTTTGAAAAAAAAAGTTTTTGACTGTATGTGATGTGATAGATGAGATACTTCTTCCATAGAGATGATAAATGTCTAAATCTCAAGGAGAAATTGATTGGATTAAAGGGATGCTTTTAAGAAGCCCGTGGGTCCTTGTATTGTTAGCCCAAGAGGAGGCATTTGAGGTCATCGAGGGTCCTTGTATGAAGCTCAAGAGGAAGCTATAGGGTATGGGCGGCTTTGGCTTGAAAGGGATTTCACCGAGAAACCATCCTTTTGAATAAGAGCAATTTCAGGAAATTTTACTCTGCGGGGAATTTGAAAGTGATTTCACGAAACCATCCTTCGGGGTTCTATCTTAGCGGGTGATTCTTTGTATTGGAAGCCCAATAGGAGGTGTTAAGAGATTTCCTATCTCTTTCATTGTATGATGCCCAAGAGAAGGCTAAACTCAATGAGGAGTTCTTTTGAGCGAAGCCCAAGAGGAGGTGACTCAGCAGAAGTGTTGTCTTATATGAAGCCTAAGCGGAGGCTAAACTCTATGGGGAGAGTTTCTTTGTACGAAGCCCAAGAGAAGGCTAAACTCTGTTGGAGATAAAATATCTTGTATGAAGCTCAAGAGGAAGCTATACTCAGATGAATGAGTTTTCTTATATGAAGCCTAAGAGGAGGCTGTCCCATGCTGGGGATGGATTGTCTTGTATAAAGCCCAAGCGGAGGCTAAACTCAACTGGGGATGAGTTATCTTGTATGAAGCCCAAGCGGAGGCTAAACTTTGGGAACCTATTGATTAGTCTAATTGTTATGTTATAACTAGACAGTTTGTATAAACAGGTGTGTGTGTGTGTGTGTGATATGCATTCACAGGAGTTTATGAAGGAAATATAAACAATGCATGATGTTTATTTACAGCAGTTCATGAAAGAAAAATAAACAAGTGTCAGTGAATCGAACGTTTAAAACGAGCGCAACTTGATTATTCACAAGTTTGTACCGTGTACAAGGAAATAAATATGTACACGGACGAGTTTTTATGTACAAAGAAAGATGGATGTACATAGGAGGGTTGGGACTTACACCATAAGAGAGGCCCATTGATTTGAAAGTAGTTTCACAGGGAATAATACTTCTTTCAATATCAATGGTATTCAGTGTAAAATGTACAGATGAAACGGAAATGATAGATTGAAGTTTATACGTAAAAATATCTGTATGTACGGATAAAAGTATTTGAAAAAGTATACGTGTTATGTATGGATAAAATTTGTATGTGTTTTGAAAAGAATTTGATATGTACAAAGAAATATTATGTACACAAAAGAATGTTATGGGACTTACACCGTGAAGGAGGCCCATTGGTCAAAAAGAAAATTTACTCAGAAGAATTCTTCCTTTAGAACCAATGGATTCGGCGTATAGACAAGCGAATGAAAACAAACGAAAGAAATTTGTTTACGTTTGAATATTAACAATGATAATTTGAGTATGTACAAGTAAAACTAAATATGTACATAAAGGATTGGGACTTACACCATAAGGAGGCCCATGATCGATCGAGAAATTCGAGAGAAGGAAATCGTTTATCGTTTTAAATCGGATCGATCATGGTAAAAAGATGCAAGTTTGATGAAATGTTTTGAAAAATGATTTTGAAATGTTTTTGAAATGTGAGGTTCATTTATGAAAAGTTTTGAAAAATCGAAGTCGAAAACTTGAAAATTCACCTTAAAGGAGGTTTGAAAAGTGTTGAGCGTCGTTTTCGGCTCGATTAAAATTTAATCGGATGAAAGTTTTTGAAAATTTTGCACTATCACAAAATAGATGTATTTATTGACAAGTGTTTAAAAATCATCTTAAAATGAGAAGTTTTATTGGTCAAAAAGTTGTGAAAGTTTGATAAAAACATGAAAAAATGGAAGAGTTGTAAAAGAATGGTCTTGATGGGTGTTGAACCCATGACCATGAGGTGGGACACGTGGCAAGAAGACTTAAAGGCAAGCGGACAACCACTAGACCAAATTCACTGGGATGCTTAGTGGACTAACACACGCGTTGATATAAGATTGGATCATTTAAAAATTTGAAAATGAAGAACATCAAGAACACGCGCGTAACCTGGGTTTTTCGTTTGATCTTCAGATTACCAAATTCAACCTAAAATCTTTGTTTCTCAACCAAATGGCATGATGTAAAAATGAAACTTGATCGATTTTGCACAACGAACATGAATATGGTTGTTAATTTCATTTATATTCATCCTAGTATGTTTTGATTTCTGGAAATCGTGATGAACCCTAAAACTAAGATTTCAAATTAAATGATGCACAGTTTATGATTCTTTGATTTTATTGAGGGTTTATGATCGTTAGAGGTGCAGAAAAAGAATGGCCAAGAGCTTTTTTTGTTTAAGTTCAAAGAATTATGAGAATCAGTTTCGTGTTCTTACCTGTGAAAGTGAGAATCGAATTTGAAAATGGGGTTAAGAGTGTTACAGATGGTTGTTCTTGATCTGGATCAACTCCATGATGTATATGGATCGTGTTTGGATGATCAGAACTCAAAGGAATCAAGCCAAAGTCCAAATTCGGTTGTTATGGCAGTTTGGAAAAGTTTGAAAAATGAAAATGGAAATCTGGTTTTTAGCTTAGTTCAGTTTGATTTTAAGCTTTGAATAAGTTCCATATAGATATTATGACATGTTAGACACCAAAGAATATCATAGTTTTTGCTAAATTTGAAAATTGCAATGTTTGGCAAATTGAACTATAATACTTGAATTTGAAGAAAGTGGAAGGAAAGCATGTATTTGTGAAGCTTTGGTGTAGATTTGAACTTGAAATGTGACCAATTTATAGGCAAATAGGTTAAAATGTTAGGCAAGTGTCCATGGCATTTGGTGATTTAAAAGCTTAAGGGCAAGAAAGTCTTTTGTAAAGAAAAGGAACCTTCCTTTTTCACCATGTGCTATTTTACATCTTGATCCATATCTCTCAATTATTACTCTAGGCTGATATTTATCAGTTTGATGACTCATTTGGCAAGGTTAGAAAGCTTCTAGATGAAGAAAACTCAAAATGACCTATAATTGAAGTTGTGAACTTTGAAAATCAAGTTTCATGGAGCCTTATGTTTCAATTTCAAAAGTGTATCTAGACTCCATGGATTTGAGAGTTCTTGGACATTTTGGAAAGATTTTCCACAAGCTACAACTTTCATGTTTTGAGTTTTTCAAATTCAAATTGGAACTAGGTGAAAAATGGCTTGAAGTTTGAAAAAAGTAAAAATTTCAACACTAGAAAAATTTCTAAGTGTTAGAACTTTGACTTTTGTTGACTTTCAAATTCTTGATTTTTATGATCATGATGGATCATGTGAAGTATTTTGATGATGGAAAAGTTTTGTTTTGAAAAATTTGACCAAAAGTCAAAGTTTGACTTTTACGTGCGGATGAATTTTCATCGAGGCGTTTACGAATTGTTGATGAAGTCCGTGAACCTCTGTGATGTTTTGAATCCAGAAATTAGGTCAAGATGTTGTATCTAATATATAATGACCAATCTCTATCCAAAAAAGTCATTTCTTGTTCAAAAAGTCAGAGAATTCTCATGCCCAATCAAAACCCTAATTGGTCTATCCTCGATTGATCAGTGAGGAAAATGGATATCTGAGGATTGAAGGCTGATGATTTAATCAAGATAGATCAAATGGAGTGAGAAAATCTCAAACCCTAATTGTTTAGCTTCTTGAATCAGATGAAAATCTGATGAAACCCTAATTTTGACCTGTGAGTGCTATACCCGATTAATGCTGTCTGAACTGTTAGTTGTGCAATGATGCAAATGTAAGGTGGTATATTAGGTCAAAATTTGGGGTATGACAGATGCCCCTATTTAAGTTTCTTTAACCTGAAAGATGACGATGAATATCTTTGTTTTGATAGGTGTAAAGAGACTTAAATATCAGAATACGCAAAATTTGGACCTAAGATACCAAAAGATGCGGATGATGCAAAATGATTAAAAAAGTTTTACCCAAAGGATATCAAAGAAATGACACGATGGGGAAAAATTTATGAGGATGACTCGATCTGTTTGAGAAAAGAGAATCCTATCTGTTGGGAAACAAGCAATATGTCTCGCTGAGGAAAGAATGATTCACAGAATATGTCAACATCTGTTTCGTTTTGGGAAACAAAGAGATTACCTTCTGTCAGCCTTGTGACAATGTTTAAGGTAAGTGAAGATGATACTACCCATTATCAGCCCTGTGATAGTGAGTTTTGAAGATGTTACCAATTATCAGCGAAGTGATAACTATAACAAGGTAAATCTTTGAAGGAATGAGGTTGCTGTGTACTCAGCTTTGTGAATAACAGACAGTGTTCTATCCAGGAATGAACTGGAAAGAAAGAAGTTAATCAAGACATTGTTCCCAATGAGGGATAATCTCAGCTGGCGAATGTGATAGAGAGAAAATGTATTTCTGCTTGGGGACTCCGGGAAAAGGAAGTATCCTTTGTTTGGGAATACTCAGTTGGGGAAAAAGAAAAATGTATCTGAAATTCTGGCAGCGGATACTTAATGTCACAGAGAATGTTATGACCGATGTCGACAGCTGACAATTCACACGGTAAATATATAAGCGATAAATAACACAATAAGTTGTTCACCAGTTCGGTTCTAACAAACCTACGTGGAGGCTACCGGGCCGGGGATAAAGTTCACTATTAGTAGTATCAATTCAAAGACCCTACAGCCAACTCACAGTTGACAGCCTTCTCACTTAATCACTACCCAATGACACTTTTACCTAAGTTCTACTTAGATATGAGTTCCTACTCACTCCCCCTCAATCACCGCAATGATATCAACCTATTGTTTAATTGAATTGTGAAGACACACTTCAATACACTATCTTGATCTCGCTTCAAAGCTTACAATCAAGAGACAAACACTCGTGCTTCAAAGCTTTGGTGATAAACTACCCTTACCAAATCCTAGTCAATGCACTTATCAATTGATAGTTGCTTGGCTCACAAGAAACTAAATTACCAAACCAACTGTTAAAACCTTTACAGTACACAAAAGCAACTGTTACTAACCTAACAGTACACAAATAAAAGCCTTCAATATCTTCAATAAAGTCCAGAGGCGTGGCTGTAGAGTAAGGGATGAATTCTTTATATAGAAGCAGATCTGAATCTTCAGTTTTGGGCTTCCATAAAGATAGCTAGGGTTCACTTAATTCTCTCCTAAAAACATGGTTTGTTTCACAACCAATTTAGGTTTAATTAAGATTAACCTAGCAGCCACGTGAGCATGCTTTCTAATAACAGAAAAGCATAAAATAAAATGCTCAACAAACTTTCTGAAAAATCTCAGGAAAAAGCGATTGAGCGAGAATGCACCGAATGTCATAACATCATTATGACATCTTTCTAGCAAATTTCCAACAGACTTTAGCTTCCGAGTTCTGAGCTGTGCTTTTGCCATCCTTGTCCAGTAGGATTTATCTTCAATCTCTGAATGTCAATGACATCTATCATGACATTTCTAAAGCCTAGTTTTACCAAAATTGATGCCAACTTAAAACACTAACAAACTCCCCCTTTGGCACATTTTTGGCTAAAATAACTAGACTTACCAGAGTACAAATGCAGCAGAAGACTATTACCTAGTTCTGAGTTTCCCTAAGCTTTCCTAAGCTTTAAGTACCTAGAACTAAGAGAAGATAAATTCTACCCATACAAAAGTCCCAACATTCTCCCATAGTTGCCCCAAATACAATTCCCCCATACAATTTCCCAAACAGTTTCCCAAGCAAGCATTAATACAAGTCCCCCCAGTATTTAGCAAGCAGCAATACAATTCTTCTCCCCCTTTTTAGCCATAACGGGCCAAAGGATTACAATTTCCCCAAATTTTCAATCATAATGGAGAATCAGAAGGAAAACAGCATAAGTATGCAAGGGTTATACATCTGTTAATACAATTACATTCATCCAGAATACAAGTTGGAAACAAGCAACAAAAACAGAGAACAATTGACAGAATAGCATCAGGGACACAGCAAGTGCTTTCTTCTCCAGAAGAGGCACTGTGAAAGGACACATTTTCAGAGCCTTCTTTGTCAGCAACTTCTTGATCAGCCTCAGCATCTTCTTCCATATTGACAGCAGGAACATCATCAGCAAGCCTTTCTTCCTCAACCTCTGTGTCTTCCTCTTTCTCAAGTGTGGAGATTAGAGCTTCAAGGGTCTGCTTCCTTGCTTCAAGTTCCCTACAGGTCTCTTTTAGAACTGCAATGACATTTGCCTTCTGGGAAGTTGTCTTGACATTTGATGTCTCAGCTGATGTCATGACAATGTCAGGGACATGTTTTCCTTGAAATAGCTTGTAGTGGAAGCCAAGGACAGAAGCTCTTTTACATACTGTATCTCTATCAACCAGTATATCAGGGTATTGATCAGTTATAATACCACACAGGAGGGACGGAAATGCTATTGGACCTTTTATAGCATAGCTGTCAGCATGTCTTAGGATCTGATCAAAAATGTAGCTTCCATAGTCAAACTTTGCTTTTGTTCCAACAGCAAAGATGAACCTCCCCAAACCAATTGATATGGTTGACTTGTGGTTTGTGGGAACCCAGTTTGCTGCACCTATCTTGTGCAGAATAGCAAATTTAACACTTAACTTGCTAGCAGTAAGCTTTCCCTTTAGTGGCCAATGTTTTACTTGCTTGGCAGTAATTGTTTGACACACTTGATTATCAGTTTCTTCAAGTTCAGGTTGAGCTTCCTCTGATCTCCCCAAATACTTGTTGATTACTCTTGGGGAAAACTTCACTTTTCTTCCCCTAACAAACACAGTTTGAAAGTCTGCTGAACTTCCATCAGCACATCCGCTGGATAAGTTTACAATAAACTCTTTCACCAAGCCTTCATAACATTTTGAGAACTTCACCACAGTTCTCATCAACCCAGCTTCTTTGATCAGATCTACCACTTCCTTGCATTCAAGGGCATCTTTATTCAGTTCCCTCTCCAGAGCAATTCTCTTCAAACTCACATACTTCCACCTATTAGCATTTTCAGGGTGGTGAAAGGAGATGTTGTCAATTGCCACTTCAGGGACAATGGGTATTTTCCCAAGAGACAACCTTCTTTTTGAATGAATGTCAGAGACATTCTCTGTAACATCAAAGTCAGAGTCATCCTGATCTGAGGGCTCAGGTGCTTTCCTTTTCCTTACTATTGAAGTGCTCCTTGCTTTAGGGGTATCACTGACATTCTTGACTTTGTTCTTCCCTTTGGAAGTTCCAAGCTTGTTGCCCTTACCAGATGTCCCTACAGCCTTCTTCTCAGCCCTAGGAGTCTTGCATCCGACTTCAGCTTTCTTCTCAAGAACAACACTTTTCTTTCCTTTCCTGTTCATAACCCTTCTGGCAATGTTGGGATTCACCTTGACTATGAGGTCATTATCAGAAAACTCCTCATCTAGATTGATGATATGAGAAACCATATTTTGATTGGTGTTCTTCTCGGAGTATCTTCAAGAATACTGTCAGATATGTTATCGCGAGAGCAGGAGAATTATCGGTACGATGGAGATTTCTCAAGACTCTCATGGGGATCTCTTTCACATTATCGTGAGGATTCCACTATATTATCACCTTGATACCTGGCAGGAGCTGAAGCACAAGGGTTTTCATCAACCTTGACAGGAGAGTCAACATCATCACCAGATGTCTTGACATTCTTATTGACATCTGGATCTACTGCTAAGCTAGGGCTAGCGGTGATAGTCGGGGAGCTGTAATCCAGTCTTGATTCATTTTCCTTTAGGATATCAGACACTATCCTAGCTATTGCCATATGCACTGACCTAGTCCCTTGGGAGGAGGATGATGGAATAGGATTCTTACCAGAAGGGATGCTTGTGCCCTTCTTGCATTTCTTGTCGTAGCTTCTTGACTCTTTGGGTCGGGTTGCCATGGTGCAGTGGGGTGTGTCGGTGCTTCGGCTTGCATGGCTTGGTTTTGACCTAACCCGACCATTGAAGGAGATGAAGATCGATTGTTGGGATGATGAGGAAGATGAAGACATTTTTATTGATGGTTTTGAGAGAGTGATAGCGAAAATGGCAAGGAATTTGGAGTTTCTTTTAGAGGAAGTAAAGTGATGCGACCTTCAAATGGAGAAACTCTTATATAAGGATGTCCCTTCCTATTCTTGGACTTTTTAAAATAGGGATGAAAGTACCTAAATGCCCACTTAGGAGTAATTGAAATACCAAGTCCAATTCTTCCCTTGTTGTATGCTCAGTTAATTGCTACAAATTCTCATGTAGACAAATACCCAATTTGTCCCTTAAAGACTTAAACTGACTGACCTTAAGAACTTTAGTAACAATGTCACAGTACAATGTCATGACATCCTGTATGGCATTGTACTTAATCGATCTTTCCGATCATCCTAGAACACTTGCTATCGGTATTGTGAGTTCAGCTTCAACATTGTATAGGACCACACAGTTTTTCTTCTTGCTGATCCAAGGAATGAGATTACTTCTCAAGAGGACACCTCCAACAGAAATCTTTTTCCACAAGCTTAGATCAACAGCCTTTCCACTTGTTCTGTTGAACACCTTCAAATGTGGAGGGGTAATGGTCCTAGTGTGGCTGCCATTCTTCATTCCAAGCTTCTTGACACTATTCCTTGAACACTTGTTCTGTGAAGGAGGTGTTGAGCCATCCATCATTGTGTCTGAGACTTCTTCAGATACCAAGTGATTACCATGGATTGAAGTTACCATGATTTTCCTTCTACGCTAAGGGACATCATCAAGACTTTTCTCTGTAACATTTGACGGTGAGACACTTGGTCAACCTTTCATGCGAACCTAGTACTTTGCTTGATGCTTGGGGAGTGATCAAATGTCGGACATTGAGTGTGACATTCGATTTCTGTCCCCTTACAATTACCACAGTTTTCCCTTTTCCATGTGAATTCTTGGTAATCTTCTGACTCCCTCTTTGGAGCTGATCCTTTCCATTCCTCTGAGGTGTGGGTGGTCAGATTCTTGTTGCCCCAACTTCACTTTCTCTTCATCTTTGTCAGTAAAGCACATAGATGGCTGAATGGGGTTCTCAGATTTCCACAAGTAGTAGTTGTCCTTTGATCTGACTCCTCTCATAATCTCTACTTGTTCATTCTTGATCACAAGACATTCAGCCTTAGTGAATTTGATTGTGTATCCCATATCACATAGTGACTTATGCTAATGAGATTTGCGTCGGACCTTTTACCGACACTTCATTCGGGTTTGGAACTCGGACCGGTTTGAGTTTCAACACCTTTGATTTCTCCTTTAGCTCCATCTCCAAAGGTAACAAAATTTGGTAGAATGAGGCTTAACATCTACGAGAAGATTTCATCTCCGGTCATGTGCTTGGAACACCTTGTCAAAATACCGGTCTTCCTTGGAAGGTGCTACGAGAATTTTGTGCTATCGGTGTAGTCTTCTTCTTCTTCCACTGGTGAGTGTGGGATGCCTTGTTGAACCTAGGCTTTACATAAGGAACTTGATTAGGATACCCATGTAGCCTATAGCAGGAGGACTTTATGTGACCAAATCTTCCACAGTAATAACATATCCATCTCTGAAACCTTCTGTTCAGGTTTCTATGATTTTGATGTTGAACCCAATGTTGTGACATCTGGTTAGACATTGGTTTATGTGGTCTGCTTTTCTTTCTGTGATCAACAACTTTCTTAGTTTCCACATATCCTGAGGCAAACCTATTTCCTGCTTTGTGGAATGGCATTCTCTTTGCCTTTGGCTTCCCAGGTTTGTTCCTCTTCTGGTTATTAGCAAATCTCTTTGCATCCACATATCCTGTTCCAGACACATTTCCTGTGTTGTGCTGTGACAACTGTTTTGACATTGTTCTCCCATGTCTCTTCTTCTTAGTGTCACCAACAGGTTTCTTTTCAGCAACATATCCTAAACCATGCTTATTCCCTGCACTTTGTCCAAGCTGAAGAATTTCCTCCAACTTATCGATGCAGGATGTCATCATTTTGATGATTTAGACATCGATCAAGTTTTGAGTTCAACATGACAATATCACTTTGAGGAGATTTATAGTGGTGTGTCTTCCTTTTCTCGACCTCTAGCTTTACATTCTCGACTTCCAACTTCTCAATCGACATTACATTCCTCATTCTGCTGACACACTTCACCACTTTTCACACACAACTTCCTGTAGATCTCAGCAAGCTCTTCAAATGTCACTTCCTCATCACTAGAGTCCATGTCAGAATTGTACACTCCAGAGAGAGCAGTGACAAGTTTGGCACCTTCTTCCTCAGATTCACTTCCTGAATCACCATCAGCCCAAGTGACAGCCATTCCTTTCTTTTGTTTCTTAAGAAAGGTGGGACATTCAGCTCTTATATGTCCATATCCTTCACATTCATGACATTGGACTCCTCTGCTTTGACTTCCTTTTTCCTCTGACTTGGATCTTCTGCTGGAGTCATAGGATCTGCTGATGTCAGATGCAGTGTCCTTGACATTTGACCTTGACTTTGGATCAATTCTCACGATCAGGTTTGTTGAGCTGTCTTCCAAGCATAGCTATAGCTTCAGATATCTTCTCCTCATCTTCCTCCTTGCATCCTTCTTCAGAATTGGATACAAGTGCTATGCTCTTGCTCTTCTTGTCAACAGTTTCACTGATCCCCATCTCAAAAGTCATAAGAGATCCTATCAGTTCTTCAACCTTCAAGGTGCTGATGTCCTGAGCCTCTTCAATTGCAGTAACTTTCATTGCAAAACTTTTGGGCAAGGACCTGAGAATCTTTCTCACCAGCTTTTCCTCTGACATCTTTTCACCAAGTGCTCCTGAGGCATTAGCAATCTCCAACACATTCATGTGAAACTCATGAATAGTCTCATCTTCTTTCATCTTCAAATTCTCAAATTTGGTAGTGAGCATCTGAAGTCTTGACATCTTCACCTTAGATGTTCCCTCATGAGTAGTTTTGAGGGTGTCCCAAACATCCTTGGCCAGTTCACATTGATGAACCAATCTGAAGATATTTCTGTCAATACCATTAAATAAAGCATTCAATGCTTTAGAGTTTCCCAGAGCCAACTCCTCTTCCTCTTTGCCCCATTCTTCCTCAGGTTTCAAGACAGTAGTCCCATCTTCCTCAACTTTGGTTGGATGTTTCCATCCTTTATCAGTGAGCTCTCGAGCCTTGATATCCATGATCTTAGGAAGGCAACCATACGAGGCTTCCAGTACTCATAATTAGACCCATCCAGAATAGGTGGTCTACCTCCAAATCCTGTTTCCTTATCCATTAAGCCAGAAACTATAATCCCTAGATCTCACCCAGAAATAACAAGCAGGGTGCCTGCTCTGATACCAATTGAAATTCCTGGCAGCAAATACTTAATGTCACAGAGAATGTTATGACCACGATGTCGACACTACTTTGACAATTCACACAGTAAATATATAAAGCAGTAAATAACACAATAAGTTGTTCACCCAGTTCGGTTCTAACAAACCTACGTCTGGAGGCTACCAAGCCAGGGATAAAGTTCACTATTAGTAGTATCAATTCAAAGACCCTACAGCCAACTCACGGTTGACACCTTCTCATAATCACTACCCAATGACACTTTTACCTAAGTTCTACTTAGATATGAGTTCCTACTCACTCCCCCTCAATCACCGGATGATATCAACCTATTGTTTAATTGAATTGTGAAGACACACTTCAATACACTATCTTGATCTCGCTTCAAAGCTTACAATCAAGAGACAAACACTCGTGCTTCAAAGCTTTGAGTGATAAACTACCCTGACAAATCCTAGTCAATGCACTTATCAATTGATAGTTGCTTGGCTCACAAGAAAACTAAATTACCAACCAGCTGTTAAAACCTTTAACAGATTACCAAAACAAGTACTAACCTAACGGTACACAAATAAAGCCTTCAATATCTTCAATAAAGTCAGGCGTGCGTAGAGTAAGGGATGAATTCTTTATATAGGCGGATCTGAATCTTGGTTTGGGCTTCCATAAAGATAGCTAGGGTTCATAATTCTCTCCTAAAACATGGTTTGTTTCTGAACCAATTTAGGTTTAATTAAGATTAACCTAGCAGCCACGTGAGCATGCTTTCTAATAACGAGAAAAGCATAAAATAAAATGCTCAACAAACTTCACGAAAAATCTCGGGAAAAGCGATTCACGAGCAGAATGTCACCTTGAATGTCATAACATACATTATGACATCGGTATTTCAAAATTTCCGACTTTAGCTTCCATTCAGCGTGCTTTTGCCATCCTTGTCCAGTAGGATTTATCTTAAATCTATGAATGTCAATGACATCTATCATGACATTTCTAAAGCCTAGTTTTACCAAAATTGATGCCAACTTAAAACACTAACAGTATCTTTTCTGTTTGGAGATATTCTACTGGGGACAGACTTGTACTCGTATGAGTAAGTATGATTTATACCAGTGATTTGGAAGCAAACATTTTGAGAGATGCAAAAAATGCAATGAATGATGCTATTATGTATGAATGTCATGAATGTTATATGCATGCTAACAATACTTTACAAAGACACTTAAAGTGATATTTGGGAAAAGGACCACGTCACAGTTCGAACAAATACTTGGTGAAAATTGCAGCAATGGTGCAGATGTTCACTAATGAAGATTTTGAGTTGCAGGCTTTAAACTTTCTGAGAAAGGCACTTCATTGGCAGCTCGGTTGGGGATTCCTTTTTTTTTGAATAAGAATACCGTCCTTTGATGATTTCTGCTGAGGAGAAGACTACTGTAGCAGTTGTCTTTATCCTTCAGAGATCAAAGCACTCATGGAGAAACTGTTGAAGTTATTTCCGCGTCCATAGTTCAAAGGAAAATTTTGCTTTTTATTTCAAAAAATTTTTGAAGTAGAAATTCATTTAAAACATTTTAGTTTCAAAAAGTGATTTTCACAATAAAAAGCGTTATTTCGCAAAACAAAATAAAGTAGGAATTGCAAACAAAAGGCACAAAGCTCAAGTTTTATTGATGGAATGGTAATCAGCCAAATGCGTGATTCCATGAGCTATTTACAAAAGTTGGAAATGATAATGTATTGGGAAAAGGCTACATTGAAAGCAAATAACCACTACTATCCCTAACAACTTTGAATTCCAACTGTGCTTGTTGCTTCAGAAGAGTTGATTGAAGATCCGTTGATGGAAAATTCTTCATATGGACAAAATACAGACTGACTGCAGTTACTTTATCATTTTTGTATCCTTGTTTTTGCCTAGATTTCCTTTTTCAGGTTTTTAATCTATCAGGATAATTTATGTTTATTGTCTCTAATTTTTGCCTGGATCGCCTTTTCAGGTTTTCAATCCACCGAGACGCTCATTTTTGCCTAAGCCGCCCTTTTCGGGTTTTCGACTTACCGAGTTGTTCTTTTGTTTTTTAGACAAAGTATTTTTTGACTGCGTCAGCATTCACAGGATGTGGGAGTTCATCACCGTCCATGGTTGTGAGAGTCATAGCACCGCCAGAAAAGCTTCTTTTGATGATGTATGGGCCTTCGTAATTAGGAGTCCATTTGCCCCTAGAAGACAGAATCTTTTTAAGCACGAGGTCGCCTTCTCGGAATTCATGAGGTCGGACCTTTTTGTCGAAAGCTTTCTTCATTCTCTTTTGATAGAGTTGTCCGTGACACAGAGCGGTCAGGCGCTTTTCTTCAATTTAGTTCAGTTGGTCGTACCTGCTTTGACACCATTCGGCCTCAGATAACTTGGTTTCCATGAGAACTCTCATTGATGGGATCTCAACTTCTACGGAACCTTTGCTTCCATGCCGTATACTAGAGAAAAGGAGTTGCCCTGTTGAAGTGCGTCTTGAAGTCGATACCCATGCGAGCAAATGGCAACATTTGCCGGTCTTTGTAAGTGATGACCATTTTACGGGCGATCTTTTGATGTTCTTGTTGGTTTCAGCGGCGCCGTTCATCTTTGGCGGTAAGGAGGCGAGTTATGGTGCTCAATCTTGAATTCCTCACAGTTCTTTCATCATTTTGTTGTTCAAGTTTGATCCATTGTCATAATGATCTTACTTGGAATTCCATATCGACAAATGAGGTTATTCTTGATGAACCTCACAACCACTTTTCTTGTGGCGTTGGCGTGAATCTTTGCTTGACCCATTTGGTGAAGTAATCAATAGCCAATAGAATGAGCGATGTCCGTTGGACGCTTTTGGTTCAATCATTCCAATCATGTCAATGCCCACATGGAGAAAGGCCACGGAGAGGAGAGAGCGTTGAGTAGAGTCGGAGGCACATGGATCTTATCTGCGAGATCGGCACTTGTGACATCTTTTGGCGTGTTTGCCAATCGATTCCATCGTTATCCAATAGTATCCTGCTCTCAAGATTTTTCGGACATTGCATGCCCATTTGAATGGGTTCAAGGACCCTTCATGCACTTCATGGATGATCGTATGCGCTTCTTGTGTCGGCCGCCGGCGAGAACCATGTCGAAGTTCCTTTTGTATAACACATCTCCGTTCAAGAAGAAATTCCTAGAAAGCCTCCTCAGAGTTTTCTTATCTTTGTACGATGCCCCGAGTGGGTACTCTCGTGTTTTAGCAGTCTAGAAATCTCATATGGGATCTCTTCTTCAACTTCTTCCTCGGCGAATTCACAGGGGATTTCAAAGTTGAGAAAGAGCGTAGAGTTATTGCTTTCAATGGTTTTGTCCATCTGTTTAATCTGCACTTTTGATTTATGTTTGATTAAAAAAGTTTTTTTTTTTTTTTGGAAAGTGTATGCAGATTTTATTATGATTTTTTTTTTATTGATTTTTTTTTTTGATTGATTTTTTTTTTACTGTGTTTTTTAGGATTATCATTTCCAGAAAGGGTAAAAAATGAAAATAAACACAGAGTGTGGAAACAAAACAACGCGTTTTATTTATGATTCACAATATGAACAAGGCCCTGAAATACAAACTCATTTGTCTTGGGCAAGACAAAGAGAAATTATTTAAAAGTTAAAGCCCTATAAAACATCTCTTCGCTTTGGGCGAAACGAGAGTTCAAAACAAAAGCAAAGATAAACTACTTAGAGCTATGAACATTAGTCCGAACTAGCGGGTTTCGAATGGTGAACTCCTTGGAAGTCGAGGTACTGGGTAATTTTCCGCTTGGTTTAACCCTTGAGTAGACTTTGGTCTTGGTGAGCGAGGCTTTGAAGACTACGGGTGATGGCCCTTGCCTTTTGTCTTTGCTAAAGCGATCTTCTTGATTAACGGATCGGAAGTATGAGATATAGCATTTGTACTTCCTGTTGATCTATGTGTTGAATACTGGGGATGTTCCTTCCAGTCTTCCGAGTGAAGAGACTCGTTGTCGGCAACACTTTCTAGATCGTATCCCGAGTCGTACTCTTGATCTTCAGTGATCATATTGATGTAGTGATAACCAGGATCTGGTTTGGTGAATTCCACAGAAGTGTTGAAGCAGAGATCTTCATTTGGGATCTCGATCTACTGATTAGTTTGAGAAGACGAGTATTCCTCCTCTGGTTGACTAGGGTATTCAAAGTCATCACCCCATCCCGTAGGCTGGATATCTTCGATCTGGATTTTCGAGCTTTCTGGCGCAGTGTATTTCACCATGTAGTCGTATTTGCCACTTGGTTCTCCCAAGGTATCCCAAATTTCGGCGGGGTGGTTTTCATCTTCTTCTGCAAGGACATGTCTTTGAATTGATCAGTCGGTGCATATGATTCCTCCTGAGACACATATTAAGGGCTATTCAAGTAAGTGCTCCACTCTTCAGATTCGGATAGATTGTCTTCCTCCTCTTCTATGGTTACAACATTGACTTCTTGTGGAACAGGGTTTAAGAAACCTCCACTGTGAAATACTTCCTTGATTGGGGGAAGTGTTTCCTCTTTTGGTTCATTCTGAGAGAATACAGGTGTGAACCCGAGTCCGGCTTTTGTTCCGTTGTTAACAGGTTTAATAACTTGTCCCCATCCTTGTGTATTGCCATCTTTCACCATTTGTGCAGCTTCTTTATATGAAGAGATAGATGATCTGTTTTTAGTAGATTCATCTTCTAACGGATTTTCTGGGAGATGCGGCGCTTCAATGTCATTAAGCGATGATGAAGAGAAAGGACGGATGACTTACAAGTAAAGCTTGTTCACCATTGATGGTCACCAACTTTCCGTTGACTGTGAATTTTAATTTTTGATGGAGAGTAGAAGTTACTGCTCCTGCATCGTGGATCCAAGGTCTTCCTAGCAAGCAACTGTATGCAGCTGGTACGTCCATGACTTGGAAAGTAATTTTGAAAGTGTGAGGGCCAATTGTCATCGGGAGATCAATTTCCCCAATAACTGACTTCCTTGAGCCATCGAAAGCTCTTACTATTATGTCGTTGAACTTCATTGGCATTCCTTTGTAAGCTAAACGAGCGAGCGTCGTTTTTGGCATTACATTTAAAGACGAACCTGTATCCACCAATACATTGGACAGGGAATCTGACTGGAAAATCATTGAGATGTGCAAGGCCAAGTTGTGATCTTTCCCTTCTTCCGGAAGTTCTTCGTCACTAAAACTCAGTTATTGCGGTTTGTTATGTTGGAAGCGATCCCTCCAAATTGTGCATAGTCACATCGTGATCCACATAAGCTGGTCTAATACTCATCAAAGCTTCTCGTGAGCTTGAGTTAAGGAGTAAAGGCGATGTTGAAATCTTTGAAGGTGCATCGGTTGATCTACGACTCGATACTCGCTTTTCTTGATTAGTTTAGTATTTCTTCAAAGTCGAGTTGATGTTGGTTCCATCGATAGAACCAATATTTGTGCTTGGGTTAGCAATGGGAATCGTTGCAGGATTCTCAGCAGATATGCTAACTGGATTCTATTTAACAACGAATTGTAGGCGGTTTTGGTGGTACTGGAGTATGAACTCATCCACTTCTTGTTACTCGTCTGATTTCTGCTATATTGACATTAGCTGAAAGTGTGGCGGGGTTTCTCCTTCCATCTTCTATCGGGGTTGCATTGTATTGGTAAGGAATTGCTTTGGTAGGCTATGGAGCAGGACCGGTGGGCAAATTACCAAGGAGATGTTGGAATCTTTGGAACCATTGTACGATCTCCACATGCTCGGGTATGTTGAAACAAGGAATCTAGCGTTTACTTGGTTTTCGAGTTGATATCTGAGACTAAAAGCTCATGCGAAAAATGCCCTACGGTATTTACGTCATGGTCATCTCGGTTTCTGTAAACTTGTAAATCACCAGTGTCTAACAAATGCTGGATATCTGCTCTTATGGTGGAACATCCTTGAATATTCTGGGAGCAGACGCGGCAAGCTGCGTAATCATGCTTAGTGAAGGTGCTCATGGTACTGTATGCTTCATGAAGATGCACCAAGTTTCCTTTGATCAGGTTTACGTCTGTGACAAGGTACCTGTCTGTATTCCTTAGCATTAGATTTACTGAATGTCTACTATGACTGGGAAGCGGATTAGCTTGCACGTTTGGGCTCGTATTCTTGAAGGAAAGAAGATTAGACCTTACTAACTTCTGTACTTCTGCCTTTAATGTTATGCAATGTTCGAGGTCATGGCACGGTGCCCTTGGTGGAAAGGGCAAGATCGTCGGTTTTGTACCACCATGGCAACTTCGGGAAGGAGGTGGTGACCTTGTCATGTCGGTTTCTTTCTATTAGCGGTAAAGTTCTCGTCGTCATGGGAATTGGTCGGCCCAGGTGACCCGGCGTACGGTTTTGGTTATGAAGCTGCGAGCACATTGGCGAAATTGAGTTTGTTGATTTTGTTGAAATGCGGAGCAATTCACGTGTTTGGAGTTATGTTGTGACGGTGCTATGGCAGCTACATCGTTGTTGGATGACATTCTTACGTGGTTTCCTCGGGATACCATTCCTACGTCATGCTCTTTTTTCCTTGGAAAACTGGTTCCAATTTTCTTGGTATTACTAGAAGATCCTACTTCCTTGGTTAGGCTTCCTGTTCGAACCCCTTCTTCTAATCGCATTCCCATGCTTACCATTTCGTTGAAGTCTCCGGGAGCGCTAGCGATCATTCGCTCATAGTAGAATGAGCCTAGAGTATTCAAGAATACCTTAGTCATCTTTTCTCTTCAAGGTGGGTTGATTTGGGCGCAATTTCCCTCCATCGTTCGCATATTCCTGAAAGTCTCTCTTTCCTTTTGAGACATGGGCGGAGTTGATCCCTATCGAGAGCCATATCAAGTTGAACTTATATTCTTGTCTGAAGGCTTTACCTAAGTCGTTGAATGTTTGGATATTCGTCTTGTCTAAACCATGTACCACTTGATGCGGCACGGTGAGGCATCGAAGTAATGAATTAGCGGTGATGATCCTCATTGTCGTAGACATTTTCCGGCATACATCGTGAGATGACTTTGCGACGAGTTTCCTTTGTACTTTTCAAAGTTAGGGACTTTGAATTTCGCAGGTATTTTTACGCGAGGAACTAAGCACAGATCCTGGGCCTTTTTTCCAAACAATTCTTTCCCTTGAATTGTTTTTATCTCAAGCTGCATTTTGAGGTGTTGTTCCTGGAGATTCTCCATTGAACCACGGCGTTCGTGCTATTTCTGGAGTGTGATGAACTTCTTAAATGTGTAGTGTGCACTACGGGTGAGTTCAACATAATCGGTTGAGAAACCGACATTGTTACTTGTGGAAAAGTTATTCCACGTTGTGGAGTGAACGTAGCGTTTTGCTGCAAAGTAGGTATTCCAAGCGGGGTTGTTTGAGAAGTCAGTTGGCGAACTCCGATGCCGAAGTTGAAAGGCATTCCCCATGGATAGCCTTACGGCATCTTGAAAGGTGAACTCTTGGCTGCGACAAAGGCTGGAGTAGTAGTATCCTCTGAATTCTTTGTTTGGTTTTATTTCGATCTTTGCTTGTTGACTTTCTTGTTGTGTAAGTGAGTTGACCAAAGATGTGAGTCTCTCACTTCTTCTTGTAGCGTAGTTACCGTGCTACTGAGTTCAACGTTTTCTTGCTCAAAATTCTCCATTATTTTCTTCTTTTTGATCTAGTATCGTGCGTTCGAGTTGGTGGACGGCGATCGAGAAACCCTAAGGCCAGCGACGACAGCGATCTTTCTATCTGTTGTTATTTGGAAAAGTGAAAGCGAAAGTGTCAGACCCTAAACAATAGACTTAAATGCAAAGTATGATGCATGAATATGATTGTAAAGAAAAGAAATTTCCAAAATTTACGCTAAACGAGATATTTCTGGCAAATATTTGGATGGAAAACACGAATTTTATTGATTAACGAAGGAAGATTACAACAATCGTTTTTTGTTGGAGCATTGCTCACACAAATGATAAAATAAATGATAAAATTACAAACTAAATTAAACTAATTAAACGTCTTCGTCTGATGAAGATCCAAAGGCTTGATGTAGCTTCCTCTTCAGGATTTCCTTTCCATAGCGAGCTTTTAGTTCTGCTTTCTCGGCTTTTAGCTTGCTGACGACTCTTTTCCACTCGTTGGGAGTAAGATTGTTATTCATCAAATCTTCAGGCGTTCCTTTTCTTTCTTTGATGAATTTCTTGATTGCGTCATGTTTCTGGCGAATCTCCTCATCTTTTTCCATGAGCCATTCATCCTGGAAATAAAGCGTCTTTTCATGATCTTTGACTTGCTTCTTGAGCTTCTCATTCTCAAGGTTAGCCTTAAGGAATTTGTTTTCCAAAGCTTCTTTCGCAAGCCTTATCTTTGTCAAGGCTTCTTGGTATTCTTCCATAGTTTCGACGGGAAAATTTGTTGATTTGGAGGCAATTGAGAACATGGGATCTTCATAAGCGTAAGGCATTCGGAATTCCTTTGCTCTTTTCTTTACCCAAGAAGTGTAGGTTTCCATGGCTACACAATTCTTTGCCTTACCTTTTCCTTTCTTTCGGATGTGATGCCAAGCTTTAATCATCCTAGCCTTCAATCCTTGGGAATCCTCCCCTTCATGGTAGAAGTAGCTTTCTACTATAAATCCTAGAGGTTTACCAGAGTTTGCGTATCCGAGCTGACGTCTTGCTAAAAATGGGTTGTAGTTGATTCCCCCTCTCGTACCAATGAGAGGTACGTTGGCAAATTCTCCACAGCTCTCAATGATTTCCATCTCATTGTTTGCCAAAGTATACCAATGGATATCGTCGTTTGTAAGAGACATGAGTCTTCTGGACCAATGCCACTCGTCTTTGTTTTCGCGGAAGATAGGAGATTTAGGCAAATGTGAGGTAATCCATTTGAAAAAGCAGTACATAACACACGATAGTTCCGTCTCCTTGATGATTCCTATGATGAATAGAGGCGTCGTATCACAGCGAGGTGGGAGCAGGATTTCCAATCGAAGATCCTTATGGTGTTGATATCAACGAAATTTGGGACGTTGGAAACAACACCAATCCATAGAGGAGTAAAGCTAAAATAGCTTCAAAGGCTACCATACTACGACAGAATTTGAGAGCCTTCTCCATTAGGAACTTTGAGGTTAGTCCTAAGAGTTTTCCTCTGGTAGTTAGGTTTTTCTATCTCGATTTCTTTAAATGAGTCATTGTTGCAATGATTGGTGACTTAGGAATGGCTTCCAAACCATTGAAAGGCACTTTGTCGATCTTGAGATACCTAGGATATCGCATACTCTTCCAAAGTAGGCATCAGCGATAATCGGGGAAAGTGAAGCAGCGATAGTGGATCGTAAGAAGAAATTTTGAGAAGTCCTTCATCAACGTTAGCGTTCAAAGAGTTAAAAGAGTTCATAGCGTTTTAAAATCCGAGGGATCTTCTACCAAGGATGCTAACTCTTTAACTTTCCTACATCGAAATTCTAAATATCTTTTGGTGAATCTTCCTCGGCGTCCATCACTCTAACCTAAAATATTTTACAAAGAAAAATCTCTAAATTCTTTGGAAATGGGAAGAGAAATGAAGTTTTTTTGTTTTTAATGAATGAATGAATGCATGAATCGCGCAAACATGGTTAGTAGTTATACACACGGTTGAAGTCACGAGCATGAAGCCAACGATAAGAATCAACGTGGTTAAGTTCTATGGGCTTATTCATACGTGAATCGGGTTCTACGATAATGAGCTCAACACTCCCCTTCAAAACATTATTGGATTTGTTGAATACTCGATGGTCAATAATATTTTCAAGAGAAACTACTTTGATCGTAGTATCGCATGACAATTACTCTAGGCTTACACCCGAATAATCTCTGCACTACATCCTAATGGCCAGGATGGTTTATGTGTTCTACAGTCCACTCATCTTCTTAAGTTCCCCCGAAAGTACAACGTTTTCGCAATTACTTGCTAAACACAATACCCTCAAGACAACCTCCATTGCGCGGGAAATATTAACTTCGAAAGCATTGAACTGCTCACGTATTAATACCTCCACCTAGATCTTAAAAATGTTTCTTAAATCCGGGTTAGGATTTCTTTCCATCAAGTGAAATCGCAAAACACGCAATAAAGAAAAACAGATATGTGCAAAACATGAAAAGCTTATCCCCTTTCTTTTCTTTTTGAAAACAAGAAAGCTTGGTGCTCTCGCGGTAACGTTTTCTTTTGAAAAATCAAAGTTTCATACTCCCAGTAGCCATTTTCTGTTCGAGCTAAAGGTGGCGCTAGAGGATCGAGCGTGAGTTCGGATTCTGCACGCAAACGATTTAAATCTTTTGATTTGTTTATAAAGATGCCGCGAGCATCAAGATTTATTATTTTCAACACAAGAAAGATGATTTAATGATTATGAAAAGGGAAGCTGAAATACCCTCAATTGATATTGGTATGCGTAACGACTAAGCGCAAACTAGGCAAGCATTGGGGAGATTCAGTAAGGGGATTGTTATATAAAGGGAATAGATGGAGCACCCTAAATATATGTAGTTATCTACACTTTATATATGAATACGTTTGATATGTTTGTGTGTTTTAATTGCTATTTCTATGATTGGGAAAGTTTCTCCTTTGGGATTTTAAAGCGATGATTATGTGGGATTCTAGTGTTTGTTATTATTGTGCTCGCAAAGATCTGTGGATCTTGCATACATATCTAGTGGGAATCGAGCATTTGTAGCTCGGATCTAGGGGTTCTATGGTTTGTTTGGTGAGGAGATAGAAATTTGCTCGGCAAGGATGAGACCTTGTGCCTACGTATTCTCAAAAGGATGTTGAGAAAGTCAGAGCAATCGTAGTTCCCACTTATGCTAGTGGAAAGCAACGGGATGTTAGTAAGAGACAGACAAATGTCATCTTAATGAAAAATGTATCTAATCTATTTCATCACATACATTTTGAAAAGTTTGATTGATTAAAATCTTTCATCGTAAGTATTAGGTGTTTTGCTTGAGTGTACAAGCGTTACCACTTACATGTTTAAGAAAGATGTTTGAAAAAAGATGATTGAATCTTTTAACTGTAAGTATTGGGTGTTTTGCTTGAGTGTACAAGCGTTACCACTTACTGTTAAGAGATGTTTTTTGTTTGAAAAGTTTGAAAAGAGTTTGAAAAAAATTTTTTGGTATGTGATGTGATAGATGAGATACTTCTTCCATAGAGATGATAAATGTCTAAATCTCAAGGAGAAATTGATTGGATTAAAGGGATGCTTTTAAGAAGCCCATGGGTCCTTATTGTTAGCCCAGAGGAGGCATTTCGAGGGTCATCGAGGGTCCTTGTATGAAGCTCAAGAGGAAGCTATAGGGTATGGTGGCTTTGGCTTGAAAGGTTTCAGAGAACCATCCTTTTCGAATAAGAGCAATTTCATTTTTACTCTGGGAATTTGAAAGTGATTTCACCGAAACCATCCTTTCAGGGTTCTATCTTAGCGGGTGATTCTTTGTATTGGAAGCCCAATAGGAGGTCATTAAGAGATTTCTATCTCTTTCATTGTATGATGCCCAAGAAGGCTAAACTCAATGAGGAGTTCTTTTGAGCGAAGCCCAAGAGAGGTGACTCAGCAGGGAGTGTTGTCTTATATGAAGCCTAAGCGGAGGCTAAACTCTATGGGGAGAGTTTCTTTGTACGAAGAGAAGGCTAAACTCTGTTGGAGATAAAATATCTTGTATGAAGCTCAAGAGGAAGCTATACTCAGATGAATGAGTTTTCTTATATGAAGCCTAAGAGGAGGCTGTCCCATGCTGGGGATGGATTGTCTTGTATAAAGCCCAAGCGGAGGCTAAACTCAACTGGGGATGAGTTATCTTGTATGAAGCCCAAGCGGAGGCTAAACTTTGGGAACCTATTGATTAGTCTAATTGTTATGTTATAACTAGACAGTTTGTATAAACAGGTGTGTGTGTATGTGTGTGTGTGTGTGTGATATGCATTCACAGGAGTTTATGAAGGAAATATAAACAATGCATGATGTTTATTTACAGCAGTTCATGAAAGAAAAATAAACAAGTTTCGTTGAATTTAAAGTTTATGTTATTTTTGTACAAGGAAATGAATATGTACACGGACGAGTTTTTATGTACAAAGAAAGATGGATGTACATAGGAGGGTTGGGACTTACACCATAAGAGAGGCCCATTGATTTGAAAGCAGCTTCACAGGGAATAATACTTCTTTCAATATCAATGGTATTCAGTGTAAAATGTACAGATGAAACGGAAATGATAGATTGAAGTTTATCTGTAAAAGGTATCTATTATATGATAAAAGTATTTGAAAAAAGAAGTATCTGTGTTATGTACAAATAAAAATTTGTATGTGTTTTGAAAAGAATTTGATATGTACAAAGAAATATTATGTACACAAAAGAATGTTATGGGACTTACACCGTGAAGGAGGCCCATTGGTCAAAAAGAAAATTTACTCAGAAGAATTCTTCCTTTAGAACCAATGGATTCGGCGTATAGACAAACGAATGAAAACAAACGAAAGAAATTTGTTTACGTTTGAATATTAACAATGATAATTTGAGTATGTACAAGTAAAACTAAATATGTACATAAAGGATTGGGACTTACACCATAAGGGAGGCCCATGATCGATCGAGAAATTCGAGAGAAGACGAAATCACTTTTATCGTTTTAAATCGGATCGATCATGGTAAAAAGATGCAAGTTTGATGAAATGTTTTGAAAAATGATTTTGAAATGTTTTTGAAATGTGAGGTTCATTTATGAAAAGTTTTGGAAAAAATCGGAAGTCGAAAACTTGAAAAATTCACCTTAAAAGGAGGTTTGAAAAGTGTTCAGAACGTCGTTTTCGGCTCGATTAAAATTTAATCAGATGAAAGTTTTTTTCTGAAAATTTTTGCACTATCACAAAATAGATGTATTTATTGACAAGTGTTTAAAAAATCATCTTAAAATGAGAAGTTTTGATTGGTCAAAAAAGTTGTGAAAGTTTGATAAAAAAACATGAAAAAAAATGGAAGAGTTGTAAAAAAGAATGGTCTTCATGGGTGTTGAACCCATGACCATGAGGTGGGACGCGCGTGGCAAGAAGACTTAAAGGCAAGCAGACAACCACTAGACCAAATGCGCTGGGCGCTGGGATGCTTAGTGGACTAACACACGCGTTGATATAAGATTGGATCATTTAAAAATTTGAAAATGAAGAACATCAAGAACACGCGCGTAACCTGGGTTTTTCGTTTGATCTTCAGATTACCAAATTCAACCTAAAATCTTTGTTTCTCAACCAAATGGCATGATGTAAAAATGAAACTTGATCGATTTTGCACAACGAACATGAATATGGTTGTTAATTTCATTTATATTCATCCTAGTATGTTTTGATTTCTGGAAATCGTGATGAACCCTAAAACTAAGATTTCAAATTAAATGATGCACCGTTTATGATTCTTTGATTTTATTGAGGGTTTATGATCGTTAGAGGTGCAGAAAAAGAATGGCCAAGAGCTTTTTTTGTTTAAGTTCAAAGAATTATGAGAATCAGTTTCGTGTTCTTACCTGTGAAAGTGAGAATCGAATTTGATGCAAACGCGTTTCCAGAACTTGTTTGAGGATTGTGTGAGCTTCAATGACATGTGTGGAAGCTTTGTGAGTGATTAGCTTGCTTCGAATCCTTCCCAATCAACCCAGCCAAGTCCACCTACAGTTAGCTCAAAATGAAAATTGAAAATGGGGTTAAGAGTGTTACAGATGGTTGTTCTTGATCTGGATCAACTCCATGATGTATATGGATCGTGTTTGGATGATCAGAACTCAAAGGAATCAAGCCAAAGTCCAAATTCGATTGTTATGGCAGTTTGGAAAAGTTTGAAAAATGAAAATGGAAATCTGGTTTTTAGCTTAGTTCAGTTTGATTTTAAGCTTTGAATAAGTTCCATATAGATATTATGACATGTTAGACACCAAAGAATATCATAGTTTTTGCTAAATTTGAAAATTGCAATGTTTGGCAAATTGAACTATAATACTTGAATTTGAAGAAAGTGGAAGGAAAGCATGTATTTGTGAAGCTTTGGTGTAGATTTGAACTTGAAATGTGACCAATTTATAGGCAAATAGGTTCTGAAATGTTAGGCAAGTGTCCATGGCATTTGGTGATTCAAAGAAAGCTTAAGGGGCAAGAAAGTCTTTTGTAAAGAAAAAGGAACCTTCCTTTTTTCACCATGTGCTATTTTTACATCTTGATCCATATCTCTCAATTATTACTCTAGGCTGATATTTATCAGTTTGATGACTCATTTGGCAAGGTTAGAAAGCTTCTAGATGAAGAAAACTCAAAATGACCTATAATTGAAGTTGTGAACTTTGAAAAATCAAGTTTCATGGAGCCTTATGTTTCAATTTCAAAAGTGTATCTAGACTCCATGGATTTGAGAGTTCTTGGACATTTTGGAAATATTTTTCCACAAGCTACAACTTTCATGTTTTGAGTTTTTTCAAATTCAAATTGGAACTAGGTGAAAAAATGGCTTGAAGTTTGAAAAAAGTAAGAAATTTCAACACTTAGAAAAATTTCTAAGTGTTAGAACTTTTGACTTTTTGTTGACTTTTTTCAAATTCTTGATTTTTTATGATCATGATGGATCATGTGAAGTATTTTGATGATGGAAAAAGTTTTGTTTTGAAAAATTTGACCAAAAGTCAAAGTTTGACTTTTCTATGCAGATGAATTTTCATCAGACGTTTCTGAAATTGACTAATGAAGTCCGTGAACCTCTGTGATGTTTTGAATCCAGAAATTAGGTCAAGATGTTGTATCTAAGATATAATGACCAATCTCTATCCAAAAAAGTCATTTCTTGTTCAAAAAGTCAGAGAATTCTCATGCCCGAACAAAACCCTAATTGGTCGATCCTCGATTGATCAGTGAGGAAAATGGATATCTGAGGATTGAAGGCTGATGATTTAATCAAGATAGATCAAATGGAGTGAGAAAATCTCAAACCCTAATTGGTTAGCTTCTTGAATCAAATGAAAATCTGATGAAACCCTAATTTTGACCTGTGAGTGCTATACCCGATTAATGCTGTCTGAACTGTTAGTTGTGCAATGATGCAAATGTAAGGTGGTATATTAGGTCAAAATTTTGGGTATGACACATCCAATCTCTGAATAGTTATCGAAGGCGCTTCATTAGCCCACTTGACTTTAAACATGGATGCTAGAGTGGCCAAAGCATCAGCTAGGTTGTTCTCTTCCCGTGAGATATGATCAAAGGTGATTTCCTCAAAGTAAGGAATCAACTTCATCACATGCTCTCTGTAGGGGATCAGATTTGGGTGACGAGTCTCCCAGTCTCCGTTAATCTGGCAAATCACGAGTGCAGAGTCTCCATACACTTTCAGATGCTTGATTCTCAAATCAATCGCCGCCTCGATACCAAAGATACAAGCCTCATACTCAGCCATGTTATTGGTGCAGTCAAAGCAAATTCGAGCTGTGAACGGGATATGGTGACCATCCAGAGTAGTAATTACTGCGCCAACACCATTGCCTAACGCGTTGGAGGCTCCATCAAAGACCAAAGACCACCTGGATCCTGGTTCGGGTCCCTCGTCTGGACCTGGGATGTTACAATCCCGAACGTACATAATATCCTCATCAGGAAATTCAAATCTCATCGGCTGATAATCATCCACTGGTTGGTGGGCAACATAGTCTGCCAACACACTACTCTTGATAGCTTTCTGAGTAGTATATTGGATGTCATACTCTGTCAAGATCATTTGCCATCTGGCGATCCGGCCTGTCAAAGTTGGCTTCTCAAAGATGAACTTGATCGGATCCATCTTGGATATCAACAAGGTTGTGTGGGTCAACATATACTGCCTTAGTCGGCGAGCAGCCCACGCTAAAGCACAGCAAGTTTTCTCGAGCAGTGAATATTTTATTTCACGGTCGGTAAACTTTTGCTTAGGTCGATATTGCATGCTCTTTTCGACCGACTCGTCGTGTTGGCCCAAGACGCACCCCATCGAAGCCACATCAAATACATGATCAACGGCCGCCCTCCACGGAGGCATAAGAATTGGAGGTTCTGCGGATACTCTTTTATCTTATCGAATGCGACTTGACAATCGTCATTCCACGACCATCGATCCTTTTAAGCAACTTGAAGATCGGTTCGCATGTGGCAGTCATGTGAGAGATGAATCTAGAGATGTAGTTTAACCTCCCTAAAAAGCCACGGACCTCTTTCTCAGTTCTTGGTTCAGGCATTTCTTGAATTGCTTTTACTTTAGCAGGATCAACCTCGATGCCTCTTTCACTTACAACAAAGCCTAACGACTTACGGATCGCATGAGCGTACACTTGTTCGGATTCAGCCTCAATCTGAACTTCCTCAACCGCTCAAACAACTTCTGTAGGTGTACCAGATGTTCTTCTTCATTTTGAGACTTAGCAATCATGTCGTCGACATACACTTCAATCTCTTTATGGATCATATCATGAAAAAGAGTTACCATTGCACGCTGGTAAGTTGCCCCGGCATTTTTCAATCCGAAAGGCATCACCTTATAACAGAAAGTTCCCCACGGGGTAATGAAAGTTGTTTTAGCCATGTCTTCCGGTGCCATCTTGATCTGATTATACCCGGAAAAGCCATCCATGAACGAGAACACTTTTGCATGAGTTGTATTATCCACCAATATGTCGATATGAGGAAGCAGGAAGTCGTCTTTCGGACTTGCTCTGTTCAGATCCCTATAATCCACGCACATTCTTACCTTTCCGTCTTTCTTAGGCACAGGAACAATGTTGGCAACCCATGGGGGATAAGAAATGACTTTCAGAAAACCTGCATCAAGCTGTTTCTGGACTTCCTCTTTGATCTTCTTAGACATCTCAGGATGAGTTCTTCGAAGTTTCTGTTTAACAGGAGGACATTCCTCTTTCAACAGCAGCTTGTGCACCACAATATCAGTATCCAACCCAGGCATGTCTTCATAAGACCAAGCGAAGATGTTAGAATACTCTCGGAGTAACTCAATCAATCTCTGTTTCACGCTGTCTTCTAAAGCGGCCCCAATTTTAACCTCTCTGATCACACCAGCATTTCCCAGATTCACTTTCTCAATCTCTTCCTGATGCGGTTGGATAACCTTTTCCTCTTGCTCTAACATTCTTGCTATCTCTTTAGGGAGCTCACAATCTTCCTCACCTTCTTCTTCGGCTTGGTTGATCGGATTATCGAAGTCATAAAGAGTGATAGCAGAGTCGTTATCAAAGGGATCCATTAGGAGTGTGGGATTATATCTGCATGATTGATTTTAATGGCTATTTTAGTTTTTTTTTAGATGATAAAAGAAAAAATAAAGCATTGCCATTTTGCGTTTTAAAATTGTGATGTAAAATTGAAGGAAAAGGAACAAAACATTTGAATGAAAAGACGTTCTTTATTTCATGATAAAAACGTTGCATATGCAAACAAGGTGGCCCTACATATGATTCACTGTGTCTTGGGCAGAACACAGGAATTATTGCATGATAACAGAAACAGAAACAAAAGAAAATTACTCTTCGGCCATCGTGACTGGGACGCAGTCTTCTGAGGTCCAGGTTATTGAGCTCCATGCCAGGGACACTGGGACGGATCCACTTATCAATATCAAACTCGTTGTCAGAATCATCCACGACATTTGCTTGCCCAGAACCGAGGCCAGCACTAGAGAACCTCACAGGAGTATTCAAATTGGGTGCTTTCAGAATCTGACGGCGCAGAACAGGGTCAAAACCCAACCCAAACTTGTTGAACTTAGGTGTTACCTCCACCACACAGCCCCAACCTTCAGGGCGTCCAGCCTCGACCACAGCTTTTGCATCCTTCAAAGATGCCATGGAGGATTCGGGTTTGTCTCTCTTAACCTCCTTCTGGTTTTGAAGGGTTTTCAGCATGTGCACCGTCTCAAAGCCTTGAAACGGGGTTTCATGAATCTCACCATCAACCTCGACATAGCGGAAGGAAGCAAGATGGCTAACAATGTATTCTTCTTCAGCACAGACTGTGATGGTTTTCCCCTCAACGGGGTATTTCAGCTTCTGGTGAAGAGTTGATGTGACCGCTCCAGCTTTATGAATCCATGGACGGCCTAGGAGGCAACAGTATGCAGGTTGAATGTCCATGACAAAGAAAGTTGAAACAAGGAGCTGAGGGCCAACTTTGATGGGGAGATCCACTTCTCCAAAAACAGATCGTCTAGAGCCGTCAAATGCTTTCACAATCAAATCACTAGGGCGGAGTTCGAGACCACCATAGTCTATCTTCATCAGTGCGGATTTGGGAATCACATTGAGCAAGGAACCAGTATCAACCAATACTCGGGACAAAGTGGTGCCCCGGCATTCTATGGAGATATGCAAAGCTCTGTTATGGTTCCGACCTTCTGGTGGTAGATCACAATCAGTAAAACCCAAACCGTTGTTGGCCGATATACTTGCACACACGTTTTCAAACTGCCCAACCGAGATCTCTTGTGGCACAAAAGCGGTGCTCAACAGCTTCATCAAGGCATTGCGGTGCACTTCAGAATCTCGTAGCAATGAGAGAATAGAAATTTTGGCGGGTGTCTGAGCAAGCTGGTCAATCACCCGGAAGTCACTCTTGCGGATAAACTTCATAATTTCCTCTATATCCTTCTCCAGATCAGGATTGGCATTTTTCAAGTCTGGTTGCTTCATAGGTTGCTTGCCCCTAGCTTTGGTAGCAGCATCCGCCTTGAGTTGTATTGCTGGATCGGAGAAAATCCGCCCGCTTCGGGTTGCACCACTACTTCCAGCAATATTATCAGCATTAGCAACATCCAACATATCACCCTTCTCAGTTGGGGAAGAGGCATCTTCCTATTTCACCCCGTGGTAATAAACATCCGATCCATAATGCCACGGCACAGCTTTATCACTTTTATATGGCAAAGGGCCAGGTTTGGTAATTGCTAGGGGAATAGACTTTGTTGGCGCGGATATCATGATCGGAGAATAAGGAATGGTAATCACAGATACAGACCGTGCCTCAGCCTTCTTATTCTTTCGGATCTGATCAAATTGCAACTGACCGTCTTTAATCAAACTCTGAATACCAGCTTTCAAGTTTTCACAACCATTGGAACAATGCTCACACCTATCACAAGCAGCTTCGCAACCCGGAAAGACACCTCTTTCTATCAGATACTTCTTGACAAAAGGCAAAGGCGTTTTCACCAAGTCCACATTCATGATCAGATTAAGGATCTCCCCATCCTCTATCACAGCTTGTACAGCCCCATGACGCGGCATCGGATTCTATGTGACACTTGGTCCAGCAACCTGTGGTCGAGCCTCTAATTCAATGGTCTTTGAATCAATGAGGTCTTGCACCTTGCATTTGAATGCATAACAGTTTTCAATACTATGCCCCAAGGTTCCGGAATGAAACTCACAGCTAGCATTGGCATCATAATTTCTGGGCCGTTTATCCAGAGGAGGAGGTGCAAAAGCAGGCTTAGGAGTAACCAATTTGAGGTCATTCAAGCGGACGAACAAATCAGCATAACTCATAGGGATAGCATCAAACCTCCTAGGAGCACGGTTCTCTTGTTGTCTTTGGTTCTGCTGACGCGGTGCTTGCTGAGTTTGCGGTTGGGAAGCGGATATAGTCACTGCATTGACCTGAGCTTTGCTTCTTCCCCCATACAAAATGCTGGCTTCTCCCTTTTCCTTCTTGGGATAACCACCGTAAGCTTTCTTAATACCGGAAGAGCTTCCTTCAACCTGCTGGATCTTACCAGACTTCAGCCCACTCTCGATACGCTCACCATATCGGACCATCTCAGCAAAGCTTGCGGAAGTACTGCATGCAACATAATAATGTCCGGACAGAGTACTGGTGAACATGTCAATCATTTCCCGCTCGACCATGGGTGGTTGAACTCTAGCAGCAAGTTCTCTCCACTTCTGAGCGTACTCTTTGAACGTTTGCCCCAATTTTTGAGACAAACCCAACAGCTGTGTGCGATTGGGAGCCATATCAATGTTGAACTGATACTCAAGAAGGAAAGCATTCACCAGATCACGCCATGTCCTGATATGGCCTCGTTCCAGACGCATATACCACTCTAAAGAAGCCCCAGTAAGACTCTCATGAAAGAAGTGCATCAGCAATCTCTTATCTTCGGTATAAACTGCCATCTTGCGGAAATAAGCAGTGATATGAGTTTTGGGACAAGTTGCCCCATTATACTTATCGAACACTGGCACTTTGAACTTCGGAGGGAGCCTCACTCGAGGTGCCAAACCCAAATCAGACAAATCCAACCCAGATAACTTCTGACCCTCAACTGCCTTCAACCGCTCTTCAAGCATACGGTACCTGTGGTCATCTGCGGGGAAGTCAACTTCACTGCCATTCACAGAATAAGCTTCATCATCCTGATCAAAATCTGCGCCCTGAGAACGAGGACGTCCCCGAATACGATGCCCCTGCATCCCATCATCAAAGAAAAACTGCCCTTGAGGTGGAGTAGGTGGTGGAGGTGGAAACCGACCAGTAACGTGTGCACCAGGACCACGAAGGTGGTCGTTGACACTCAAATCAGCAATATCGGCTTCAACACGGGGCTGACCCACAGAAGCATCATCAAACTGGTTGCGCCGACCATCCTTTGAACGAGTCCTTTCAACCAAAGCCCTCAGCTCTTGCTGACCCTGATTCATATTGGTGATGACTTCCATGAATTGAGCCATTTGTGCATCCATCTGCGCTTTCATCGCGGCCATGTCTGCCTGAAGTTGTTCCATCTGTCGTTTCTCGTTGCTTCGAGTCGGGTAACGATGGAAGTTTGCAATCTTTCTGTTGAATAAAAGCAGAAGCCGAGGATGAGAATTCCGGACAAAACCTGTTATGCATGGTATGTACAGATATGAATGATATGCATGTTATGCATGTAATGGCATATTTGATCATTTCCATGACTCTTAACACTTCGACTCTAGTTTTAGGATTTAACAAGATAATGAATACTGAAAAGTCTAATATCATTGGATCAAAGAAGATTACAAGCATTTTAATTAGTCATGGAAAAGGAGTAATCCCATCAACAGGCCTGATGGTGATTTCCGCATAAGACAAATAAAGCATAAATCTAGATATCCGACATAGGAAATCCTTCTGCCTCTGGTGCACCCGATTGAACTTTGAGACGTTCCAACTCTCCAACAGCAAAGGATAGTTGAACTTCTTTCTCTTGGATATGGGATTCATACACCAACTTCTGATTATGCATTTGCTTCTTCAAGTCTTCTATCTGAGCCTTATACTTCTTTTCCAAGCCGACAACAACTTTTCGGTGCTCTTCCAGAGAAATAGAGAAATCTTCGACTCTGGACCTCTTCTTGGTTGAATCTGATGCTTCCCCTTTGAAATACTTGAGCTCGTGAGCCAACTGGTTCTTTGTTTGAGTTGCAACAAGACAGTTTACCGCTAATGTCTCCTTTTCTTCAAGCAAAAGTCGATTCCGAGCAAGCACTCGCTCATAGTCTCCTTTAGAAACAACATCTAGTATCGACTCTGGTGGATAAAAGGCCGCTACTCCGGTAAGAGAAGGCCATTGAAGATCACTATTCTTGTCTTTGATCCATTGGATGTAAGAAGCATAGGCTGTGGGATCCTTCTTGCCAAAATACTGCCCTCCTTCAAGACAGATGCTTTTCCATGCTTGAATAGCTCTAGCCATCATACCAGCAACATCAGGCACATCATAATATAGAGTTTCCCGCACGAAACTTGCATCAGGAGGTCCAACCAAAGCATAGCCCAACTGTCTCACAGCAAGAGTTGGATTGTAATTGATACCTCCCCTTATGCCCATGAGAGGGACATTAGGAAAGTCTCCACAATGAATAATTATCCTCTCACACTCCGTCTTAGACATCTCGCGTCAACTCCAATTTATATCGTGAGATGTGAGACCCATCAATCTAGGAATCCACCTCATGGTATGCCGAGTGTCAACAAAAGCACCGTTTCGGGGAAGAAAACCCTGAAACCAATGGTATAACAATGGCGCACAGCAATTTACAACTCCTCTCTTGCCTTTGAAGCTTCTGGAGTGAAGGGAATGATAAACATCCCCTAGCAAAGTCGGAACAGGATTCCGTTGGATGAAAATAGAGATGGCGTTCATGTCAACAAATTTGGGCTCATTCGGGAACAAGCACATCCCGTAGATACAGCAGGCTAGAATGGCATTGAAACCCTTCCAATCCTCCTTGACAACTTTGGCATTACCCTCTCGAAGAAGAAAACCCAAATGAAAGCCTTTCACGGCACCCTTGCTTGCGACATTGGCGGATACCACAGATTTTTGCAAATGAAGACCTTTGGCGATTTGATCATCGAGGTCTCTCCACGGAAGCATGAAAAGGTACTTGATGCGGGATAGGAATGTCCGGATCTTCGAATACTCTTCCAATGTGGGCATCGGCAAATAATCGAGGAATACAAAGCACCTCAATTCACGGTCATAGAACTGGAAAAGGTCCTGGAGCCCATCCCTCTGATAATCGGTCAAAGGAGCTTTCAACCACGTCAGAATCCTTCCATAATCCCGGGTAAATGTGAGGACATTCTCAGGTGGAGACTTGTTAGCAAGCAAGAGGAGATTCTCAAGAGCGGGAGGGAAATTTGTACACGGATGGCGTCTCGATTGTTCTTCTTTCGATCCATCTTCCAAAACAAACCGACAACTAGACCCAAAGGTAAGAAATCCTGGAAATAACAAATATGCATGTTAAAATATGCAAAAGTTAAAAATTTCATGAATGCAATGTTTTTGAATCATGTATCCTATTCATCGGAACCACTGCTGTACTGAACTCTCAGGTAACTGTAACAAAGTCGGGAACTTGTCACACAACCAAGATATCACGTGGAACTGGATCTGAATGTCATAGGTTCAAAGGTCCAGCATCAAACTGGAATCCCATAGAAAATACCAGAAAATACCAAGAAAATATTGAGTCACCATCAATAACCGAGTCACCAACAGTAACAAGTCACCAATAGTCACCAATAGCACCTGTAGTAATGATATCCCGCCCCAACTCACAGGGTGATTCTAGACTCAACAGGATGTCCCTAATGATAGTCAGAGTCGACGATCCTTTATCGAGTACTTCGCTGACTACACAAGTGTGTAGGCGAAACACCGTCGAATCTCGTCGATTTGGTACTCCATGCCTCCTCACACGCACCACGGGATGCGGGATTCGACATGGACATCCATCTAGCCTATGTGTCACTGGCCGGGGTAGTTGGCCTTTTACCTCAAGTAACACCCACCCAGATCAAGAGATAAAACCAGCACAGCAGCAGTCCAGATACAGGATATATGAAAGCGGTAAATATGCCACATAGGATGCAATGCAAAGCATACAAAGAATGATAAAGTGATAAAGCAGATAAACACCCAATAAGCATGAAAGAGAAAGCTAGGATCAACTCCTGATCGGACCAACACAGGTCTGTTCGATCCCCAGCAGAGTCGCCAGCTGAAAACACCGGCGGAACCTCCGACAAATGATAACTGGGTTATCAAATCGAGTCGCCATCGAACGTCTTTTATCTCGCGAGGGAGAAAGGAAAACATTGAGTAAACCTGAGGGGAGAAATCGCGGCCTTATAACCGTGAAATCGAGAGAATCTAGGTAAGGGAGTTAGTTACGCGAGGGGAAGGGATTAGCACCCCACACGCCCATAGTACTCTACGGTATCCACTTTCTATTTCTAGCTAAAGGGTGTGTTATATCTATGCTTAATCGCTAACCATGCATGCAAAAGAAAAGAGAAAATAAGAAACCACGGGGAAAAGAAGGAAGTATTTACAAAGTTTGCTCGATCGAGCCCCGTGACAAGATGCCTACGTATTCCCGCGTGCAATGGGAAAGTCAGAGCGCCGTAGTTCCGCTCAATTGTTTTGGTGTGTTTTGTGTTTTTTACTTGTGAAAAGGTTTTAAACACAAATGCAAAGAAAGCGCGCAAAGGCGAAAAGAGTTGGTGTTGGTTGGTTGTTTTTACCTTGAGAAAGGAGTTTAAACCATTATTAAGTGTTTTGTTTTCAAAGGGAAAAGGAAAGCAAGTTTTAGTTTTATTACATGCAATATGCAAAGAAACTAGCAAAAACCAAGGGTAGACCTACGGTTGAAGATGAGGGAATCTCTACCTATGTTAACATGCAAAGGATGTGAATCCTAAAGTCTAGGCTAGAGATCCAAACCTAACCAAGGAAACCTGCAGGAAACAAACAAGAAAATATGCACAAATCACAAGTAGAATTTCCCTAAACGGGTCTTTAAATAAACCAGAGGGGTTCCTAAACATGCTCCAGCTACGGAAGCCCCATCATGCATCTCTATTCCTACTTCTCATGGCAAAAGAAAGCTGTAAAGCCCTACTTCTCATGATATCTAGGAAAGCTGTAAGAGAATGCAATAAACAGTGTAGCAAGTACCGAACGATATAGTATCCGAAGAGCACGCAAGCTAATGAAATACTCCGAAAAACTTCAAGTACTGCAACCATGCAACAAGAGTAAACCGGTGAGAATAGCTCGAGGCGTCAAAGCAAAGAGGATGCGCGCTTGTGCGCATGTGAAGCAACAATGTCTGCAAGAAGGGAGTTAGACCCAAAAAGCAAACAAAAGGATGTACACGTGGGTGTACAAACACAAAACACCTGCAAGAAAGGAGTTAGACCCAAAAAAAAACAAGTATAGAAATGCACACGTGGGTGTACAAACACAAAACACCTGCAAGAAGGGAGTTAGACCCAAAAAACAGACAAACAGATGTATACGTGGGTATACAAACGCGTAGCAAATTGCGGAAAGGGAGTTGGACCCAAAAGGCACAAGGACGATACGGGTATCGAACATGAGAAACCCGCAAAAGGAGTTAGACCCAAAACACAAGCGG
This sequence comes from Vicia sativa, assembly GCA_021764765.1. Lineage (NCBI taxonomy): Eukaryota > Viridiplantae > Streptophyta > Magnoliopsida > Fabales > Fabaceae > Vicia > Vicia sativa. The sequence continues at coordinate 116,900,546 of CM038795.1, read as the reverse complement.
AGGAAAAGTGTGTGAGTATCGACAAAATGAGCCGCATGCATCGTGTGTCCTCATAAAAGTGAGTGCAAGCAGTAGCCAAGCATAGCCAAGGGACTCTGTCGTCATCGAATCGAAAAATCGAAAAAATAAACCGGAAGCGCTTAGCGTATACCACGCTAAGCCACCGCCCAAAAGTCGAGCGTTTGCTTAGCTCGCGCTAAGCGCGACCTGCAACCTGCTGAAAAATATTTTCTGCACCAGACCACCTGTTTGTGATGTTTTCATGCCAAAAAGTTGTTCCATGCAGCTGGGCAATTATTCTAATGCTCATGTATGCTATGTTATGCATAGTCATGCATAGGAATGCAAGTTGACGCAACGGTTTCAATGCTCATATGCGTGATGCTATGCATGAACATGTGCGGCATGCTAGCAAAGGAAACAAATAGCTATGATGCTTATGAATGAGGGTCAAGCCATGAACATGCTCGGGATGCTAAAGGAGGAATGACAATTCCGATGCTCGTGCAAGGCTATGGACGAATACATACGGAGTGCAAATGGTGAATCGATAATTTCCATGTTCATGTATGCAATGTTATGCATGGACATATATGGAATGCAAATCAACAACTCTAACGTTCTCGCATGTGAAGTTATGCATGAAAAAGCTAGGAGTGCAATGCAAAAGGAATTTCAATGCTCATGTACAATGCTAGGAATGAACATGTGAGGAAGGGAAAGAATGAATCATTCTAATGTGTACAATGGAGGTCGATGCATGATTATGCTTATGATGCAAGTTGTATATGTGACCTAATGTTCCACATGCAAAGTTTCAATGCAAGCATGGTATACCTCAAAGCAATAAGGAATAATCATGTCAAATCCTAAGTGAAACATTAGCACAAACACTTGGAATGCGAATGAATGAACTATGTACAATGCGCAATGCACATAATGATCAAAATGCTTTAATGTCTACATGTCGAAGGCAAATTACACCTCAAGTCACCATGAATTGATGCAAACGAAACAAGCTAAATGTTCCCTAATGCATGAGCATGCGGTGGATAATGCAATGTACACGAATTTGCGGCTTATGTGCGAGGGAAACACAAATGCATAAGGCTACATGCATGCTATATACAAAATCCTCATTCCAACACAAATAAGGCGGCAAAATCCAATTCAAATCAAGGAATCCAAGAGTACAAGTTCAAGACCTAGAATCTACATTGAATTTACATGTGATTTCATTTTTCAATTTCAAGAAAAGCTGAAATCTCAAAACAGCTTAAAATAAGTGATTATTTGAACCTAACACTTACTTGAACTTGAAGTTTGAATCAAATTGAAGAGGAATTCCTTGTGCTCTTCAAAGAAAATACCAAATCAATGAGGAATTGTTGATAAACTTCAGAATTAGACTTGAATCCTTGAAGAAAAGCTTGAAATCAATGGAGAATTTGGAGAAGAAGAAGAAGAAACTCTTGAATCTTGAACTTGAAGAGAAAACTGAGATTAAACCGTTCCTTCCATGTCAAATGTGTGTAGAAGGAGGAGAGAATGCTATGGATTGAAATAGAAGAAGCTGCGATGGAGAAAACCAAAATTCGTAGGTCGCGCTTAGCGCGGAGGTCGCGCTTAGCGCGGTCTGTGGTTGAGGCCGGTGGTGTACGGTGGTCCGGTGACGGCCTGTGGTGGTTGCTTGGAGGGAAAGTTGAAGTTTAAACTTTTTTGAGTTTTTGTGCTTTGGGATTTGAGAGAATTTGAGTGTGTTTGGTAGTGGAAAATTAAGCAAATGAATGTGTTGTTGTGATTTGTGAAGAGGGAAATCTATTTATAGCTTTGGATCCTTAATCAACAAGCTAATCATGATTATCCGAATAATTTTCGTAATTAATCCAAAACAGCCAAATCCGTGCAGAATTCGGAGTCGGAATGTAAATGAAAAGTGTCCGAAATGTGATTTTGCTTGGGTGAATCAAAATCCCGACTTGATCCGATGCTTGGTCAAGGAAATAGAAATTTTTGAAGTTTCAGCCTCAATTTTGGACCACTGACACGTGCAGAATTTCATTCGCGCTCTGCGGGGAAAATGCCTCGGACGAGGATCTTCTGATCAAAATTTGCACATGCGTATCTCTTGGACATTTGAAGCTAACAAGATTTGTGAACTTTTGGCACCGGTCCCGTCCCGTTTCGATGAAAATCGAGTGAGATATGATTTTTCGAACCTCGCGCATCAGATGAAAATTGCTCGGTTCAGCTCAAAAATCAAACTCAGAGATTAAAATTCTGGTACCGATCAGTGGGGAATTAGCCCTCGAGTTGCAAATAGAAATTGTAGAGGACCTTGATATGGAATTTTAGAAATCGGTCCCGCTCAATTCCGAGCTTCCAGCTAAGAGATAAGGCCTTTTCGGTGAGCCAAAACACACGGTTCAGCACTAAAATCAACTTGATATGCCGGGAAAAATGACTCCTTTGAGACCCTTCCTCACAAAATCCGTTCTTGACTTCCAAACGAAAGTTGTAGATAAATATGAGGGGGGAATTCCAGTCGAGCATCAACATAAAATACTCCAGGGAGTAAGAGATACGCCTTCTGGAGTGCTCAAAATGCACCGAAACCCGAAATCCCCTTTATTGAGAAATGAACTCTTTTTGGGTGCCATTCGGAATACCTGGAATCTGATGTTCCTTATGATGAATGCTATGTATGCGACTACATGTATGTTTATGCAATCAAATTATAAGCCAGGAATGCGAGAAAAAGGAGGGTAAATTTTGGGGTACAACAGAGTTCATCTACCTTCAAGCTGCAGATATCCTGAGCTTCTTCTATAGTAGTCACTTTCATTGCAAACCTTTTAGGCAAGCATCTGAGAATCTTTCTCACCAGCTTTTCTTCAGACATCTTTTCTCCCAATGCTCCTAAAGTGTTGGCAATCTCCAAGATGTTCATGTGAAACTCATGAATGGTCTCATCTTCCTTCATCCTCAGATTCTCAAATTTGGTAGTGAGCATCTGAAGTCTTGACATTTTTACCTTGGATGTACCCTCATGAGTGGTTTTGAGAGTGTCCCAAACATCCTTGGACAGTTCACACTGATGTACTAGTCTGAAAATGTTTCTATCAATTCCATTGAACAAGGCATTCAATGCTTTAGAGTTGCCCAGAGCTAACTCTTCTTCTTCTTTGCTCCATTCTTCCTCAAGTTTCAGGCTAGTAGTCCCATCTTTCTCAAGTTTGATGGGATGTTTCCATCCTCTGTCAGCAGCTCTCCAAGATTTATTGTCCAGTGATTTCAAGAAGGCAACCATACGAGGTTTCCAGTAGTCATAGTTTGACCCATCCAGAATGGGTGGTCTGCTCCCAAATCCTCATTCCTTGTCCATAGTGCTAGAAAATAATATCCCTAAATCTCATCCAGAAAAACAGGCAGGGTGCCTGCTTTGATGCCAATTGAAATTCTGGCAACAGATACTTAATGTCAAAGTGAATGTTATGACATTGTATCTGACAAACTGTTAATAAACCAAACAATAATTTAAAAGGCAGTAAAGAACACAATCAATTGTTAACCCAGTTCAGTGTGTAACTACACCTACATCTGGAGGCTACCAAGCCATAGAGGAAATTCACTATAAGTAGTATTAATTCAGGAATAAACCAAATAGTTTATCTCCTTCACTTAAGACCTACCCAATGCAACTTCAATCTAAGTCCTACTTAGACCTGAGTTCCTACTCACTCCCCCTCAATCACAGCAGTGATACTAACCTAATGATTAATAGAATTATGAAGACATTCTTCAATAAACATACTTGATTTCTCTTCAAAGCTTTAATCAAGAGACACAACACTCGTGCTTTAAAGCTTTGAGTGATAAAACTACCCTTACAACCAAATCCTACTCTAAGACACTTATCAAAAGATAATTGCTTGGCTCACAAGAATTACTAAAACACAAATTACAATCTGCTTCTTTTTCTTCTCAGAAAGTGCAGTCATCATCATAAGGGTTTGTTGGATCATATAGAAGCTGTAAAGTCTTCAACTTGGGCTTCCACAAAAATAACTAGGGTTAACAAAAGTTAACCAAAGGACTTGGTCTTTTGCAACAAAAAAATAGGGTTAAACAAAGTTAACCTAATGTCCACGTGAGCATGTGATTCAAACAAATTAATTCACATCAGAATACCTCAATAAAATCCTAAAAACTCTCAGGAATTACAGATCTGCATAACAGTATATTCAGCACAGAATGTCTTAACATTGGTCATGACATCATGCATTCTGCTTACAGATTTTCAATATAACAGATCATAGCATGGTCATTATGTTATGCAACCATACTGAGCTGTACCTGTAGAACACTTCTTCTGCAGAATTTATCTTCAACCAGGAATGTCATGACATCAGTCAGGACATTGACATATTCTGGTTTTACCAAAAATTAAAGCCAACATGAAAACACTTACACTTCTTTTGCAATACTGATATTTTCATGAATTGATCTACCAGGGACGAAACCAATCTGAAACGGCGAAATCAGTTGCGGCATGAGATGCTTGAGCATGCCAAACCTTGTTTATCACCTTGTAGAAAGTATTGCACATTGAAATAGGGAGAAACTGAGCAACAATATTTGGATTATTAACTTTGGGAATCAGACAAATATCAGTCTTATTGATATCAATCATAATAAAAGGCCTTTCTACACCTCTCGAACAAAATTGGTTAAATCTTCACCAACAATGTGCCAAGCTTTTTGGTAGAAACCTGGCGGGAAACCATCAGGCCCTGGAGCCTTCCAAGGCTTCATGGAAAAAGAGCTTTCTTGACTTCAGACACAGAAATTCCTCCTTTCAACAGCTCCAAATTGTCTCTATCGATCCTTGGAAAACTAACTTGAGTTTGCTACCAATTGCACGACCCATTAGAACGAGTAAATAAATTTTTGTAAAAATTAGTAACTGATAAGTGCCAAAATGTAGTTATTTTGTATATGTTTTGTGGCACTTATCCGTTCTTGTTTGTTAATATCGGTTGAATAACCCTGCTTTTTATTGTAAATACGTTTTATTATGTTTTTTGTACATATTGTACCGTTTTATTAGTTTTGTGTATATTTTGTAGATGTTTGTTGCATTATTGGAGCATTGAGAATAAAGTCCAAATGGAGCTCCAAGATGCATTGTTGATCAATAATGGAATAAGGCAAAAGAAAGAAGCCATTGGAAGTTATGCAGGAAAAGCAACAAAAGTTGCTGGACTGAGTTATTTTGTCAGGCGAGGGCCATTGCGTCTGCATCGTCAGGCAATGGTGGGGCGAGAGAAAGGTCCAATTTGAGGTTTTTCTCTGCCTAGTTTTGCTGCTGGTGGCTGGGCGGGGAAAAGAGATTTCGCCGGGCAAAACTAAGCGTCGTCGGGCGACGCTAGATATTTATGTCAGGTTGAGGATGTGCATTAATTTTAGCCAAGTTAATAAGGCCGTCGTCGGGCGACGCTTTTAAGTCGTCGGGTGACGCTGCGGAAACATCACTTTCTTTATATTTCATTTTCACTCCATTTGGAGGTTTTATGGTTTTGGGGTGTGATTTTTATCTCCCAATTCTATCACTCATATAGCTTTTTGATAGATTATCTTAGAAAAAAACACTAGGGTCTTGCTCATGGATGATTGGAGGTGGATTGCTCTTCGATAGGCTCTGACAAACCAGTGTAAATGAGTGGTTTATCTCTTCTCTTCTCTTTGTATTTCTCTATTTGTTGGTTATGTATGTATATTTACCTTGAACACATGTATATTTGTCGCCCTTGATGTTGTATAAAGTTGCTTTATGAATCTGGGTTGGCAATTGACTTAGGTTTTTACTCTATGTTGGGGGTTTGAGCTTTGCTAGAGATAGATCACTTAGATTCTTACCTAGGATGATTATCTGTTAGTTTCTAAATGCTAGAGATGAGTTTAGAGATGACATATACTTAGAGTATCTGATCTTAATTCCTTTGTATTGGTGAAGTATGCCAGAGATGGTTATGAAGGTGACGCATTTGAATTCTCAATTTGGGTTAGAAATAGCTTAGATTGTGAGAGGTATGTGATGACATAGACGAGTATCGTAGGCTGAGTATAACTGGACGGTAGATTTAAGTCTGTGACGGGTAGTGTGTATTCGTTTCGGACAAGCTGTCTATCCTTTATACTTTTTGTTCATTTACTTTTTGTCTTTTCATTTCAACCATTAAATCTCAAACTCATTAACAATAGAATTGTGGAACGAAGAATCAATAACCAATCTCTGTGGATACGATACGATATAACCTAACCGGTATATATCACCCGGTAAACATAAATGCCAAACTCTTTGCTTGTCGCTATACCGCTTCAACAAAATGGCGCCGTTGTCGTGGATTGGTTTTATTGTTTCTGTATTGCGATAATTCCGTTGTTTTTGAGTTTTGTAATTAATGTATATGTTGTATAGACTTTGTATATGAATTTGTATATTGTTACTTGTACATGTTGTGTGTTTACTTTCCATACTTGTTCATATTTGTGTTTTCTTTGTTTTCACGTATTGTTGTTATTTGTTCGGTATCGTAACGTTTGTTGTGTGAATGTTATGACACTTTCTTTAGGTTTGCACGGTATGTCAATACCATGTCATGACGAGAGGAGGTTACTAGAGCTTGCACAATAAAGGCGTCGAGCTTACCACATAAAACAAGCATGTTTTGTTTATGTTTGTTTATGTGTGTGGTTGCTTGTGTTTTAACAAGTTGAAATAGGACTTGCTCTTAATTCCAAATCTTCACTTTTCAAGTTGTTAATTCATTTTCACCAAGTTTTCGTATTGCTATTTGTGTTTGTTTTGTTTTGTGAATTTGTTGTTTTACACAAGTTTGTAGTGTTTAGATTATGGAAGTGTGTATGTATTGTAAATAATGTTTAGATGTGAAAATGAGATTGTATAGGTATGTTAGTGGAGCTTGCATAACAACTGCACATGTTGTTGTTATTTTTCTGCAACTTGTGTAGCCCGCTTAGCGCGCTCTGTTGGCGCTTAGCGCATTCTATTGTGCAGAGCCAATGAATTCTTTTTAAATTTCACTTGGCTTTCCTTTTTCCCACTTCCACCTAGGCTTTTTGTATTGAATAAAATTAGTATTATTTTTCTAACTCTTTTGTTATTTTTTGGACTCAAATTTTGGTCCGGTAGCTTAAGGTTGCATTTGGTGATTTTTTCGAGTTTGATCGTTTCAACTCGCGGATGTACGGTAAAGATAGTTTTCAAAGTGATGTATTCATATTGAAATAAAAGTAATCGCTTGTGGTTGTTTTACATGTTTATTGTATTATCTAAAATATGATATGTGCATATTGAAATAAAAGTGAAACTTTAAATCGTATTGCTTGTTATTAAATAGTTTAATAACAAATGCGGAATGATTTACAATGTTAGAATGATATACAAAGTAATTCAATGGATGAATTGTCATAGTTGTGTGATATATGGTTAAATTATCAAAGTATATAAAAGATATATCTATGTGTATGTTTGAATATTCAAAATTAATAATATTGAAATATCTTGCAATTATTTGACGAAATAATTGACAAGGATATGATGTTGAAGACATCATGTAGGAATATGATAAAAGCCCATATCTAATTAATCACCAATCGTGGAAACCCAACTCACACTTGATTAATATTAAGTCTTTAATTCAATGATGAAAGTAAACTATTAGAGTGATTGAAGTACTTGACAATAGATACATCCCAAGGAGTAAAAGTACTTGGACCATAAGAATAAATATGGTATGATAAGGTTTTCCTCTTAATAGACATATAGCATATGTTTGTTGGAATGCAGAATTATGGGTGCGTTTCTGATATAATCTACCTATACGAGAATGAAGTGGGGTCGCTTCATAGAGTTAAAGGGCTTTACTCTTAAATTCTTCGTGAAAAGGATGCGTGACACAAGGCCATATGAAATGTGTCAATTTTTATAATTATTTTGATAATACCGAGATTCCATGTGTGAATTATGCACGCTTGTTCTAATGAATAATTGGTTCAAAGTCTGTCTACCATTCTATTTGGGGATGAATGAAAAGTTAATTTACTAAGTAATGGCTCAAATCGTAAGATACCATTATCTGAAACCATGATATGTCCATAAATATGAGACTTAGATATATTTTGTAAATGGTGGGGGATTGTAGATGTTTTCCAAAATATAATATGGAAGCTGTACCTTTATATTATGTATATGAAATGTTATTGAATATATTTGTGGTTGAGATATTTAGTTTAGAGTGGTAAAGTAAGAGGTTATTTATTACCTTTGGGTGAATAGATGCCTCAATTACCATCTAATTTAATGCATCTATTGAGCATGAATCCGTATGTCACACAATATACGACTTTATTTTACTGTGCAAATATTATTCCTCAAAAAGGTGTTTCTCTTCGTCAAGTGGTTTCAATTTCTCTATAAATATAGACACATGAGAAGTAGAAGGAACATGAAAAATAGAAATTTATCCAACCTTTTCTCTACCATTTCAAATATTCTAAATCATCCTTTTACTTTATTAATGCATGATTAAGTGTAGGAAACATAATTTTGTAAACTATTATCAAAAGATACACTTAGTGTGTTTGTGCAATTCACATTAAGAAATTCAAAGAATCCTTAAGAAAATTCGTTGTTAATCTCAATTGCATCCAATATACTATAATTGGTGGGGGAGAATTGTTCCTAAAGGTTAGTGTGAAATTCACACGCTTTGAATTTTCAAGTATAATTTCCATCAACACTTTCTTTAATCAAAGTTGAAAATTTGAGTTATAGTAAGAAATTCTCATTCCTACACTGGATAGTTAAAGTTTTCGATTATTTCAAATGAAGGTGATAACTTTGATATTAATTAAGTTCAGTTGAACATCTACTTATCAACTATTCATATAATAGCATATTAATTTTTAAAATAGTTTATTTATTTTTAAATTACATGTTTAAATACATTTTACTTAAAAGAACTACTATTCAATTAAAATTTATAAATATTTAAAAATTTATTAACTATATTTTATTAACTACATTTTGCATAAAAAATTAGTTTTCACCAAAGGGTTCTAACCTCCTCTCAAATATACTGCTAGGAAATCGAATTATAGTTATCTCTACAAAATTCATCATCATAAATCGTTATTGAATTAATTAACGATTAATTATTTTATCCAAATTTTATATATTATTAATTAGTTGTATTTACGAAAATGGAATATATATTTATCAATAATCAATTATTCTTAAAAATATTTTAATTTTTTAATAATACAATGTTTGTAAATATATCATGTTGACATTTATATTTAAAAATGAAATTCAATGTTGTATAATGGGGTTAAATTTTAGGTGGAGGATAACATGGTGGAGTTTAATTATTTATTTATCATGGTAAATTATTAAAACACCAATTGATTTAAATATAAACGAATTTTATGATTATGATTTATTAGGGTTAACCAACTATAAAGGAAATTTCTATAAAAATAAATATTATACATATTCTAATAGATATTTTTAACTTAACTCCCTTATCTATCAAATAAGAAAACAGAACATTTTTCAGCCAACATTTGAGCTATTGCCATTTGAGATCCTAGGAATTGAGAATTTCTCAAAAATTGTGTCACATTATCATCATTGAACAATCCTTAATTCTTATGGCAAGTTACAAGAAACATGTTACGTGTGAATGGCTATTGCAATTTCCACCCTTCCACTATCCCTTCTATGAATCGGTTACAAAAGACTGTGAATGTTTTTCTTCAACCGCTCCACTCTCAATCATGATGTATTATTTATAACCCTCCCAAACCATGCATCTTTTGCATTCTGGTTTCTCCTGGTATCTCAACTGTCCAATATTTCGCTATCTGACTCAACAGAGTTGGCATTATGGCCAAAGTTGTGGTGAAAATCTACTACATCGACCACAACAAGGAATTATGGAAGGTCTCTGTTCGGGTTCATCACAAATGGAAGGTTTTGGATCTCCATCAGAGCAATGGATCTGCTAATAAAAAGTTCGATCAAGCTTCAACAAAGAGTTTATATGTTTCAAAAAATGTCAGATATTCGGCATGAAATTACTTCATTTCTTTGTGAGGTGATTAATCGAGTAGCATCGACAGTTTCCTTGGACATTGTGAGTTGAAATTCATGAACTTTGATAATATTTTTTTATGATACCATAATTCATGCTTGAAAGGTCAGTGTCTAAGTGAAGGGATAAGAGGTTAGTGTCTATGTGAAGGGCATAAGTTTGGCTATTTTCTTTAGAGTTGTTTTATGTTTAGTGTTTGATGTTATATACAAAACTTTTCCAAATTACTTAGGTGGCAAAAGTTGAATTCATGAGAGGTAAATTTACTTATGAGTCCAATCTTAGTGTTTGGTGTCAGTTTTTCTAATTATTTGAAGATTGTAATATTGGAATTCATTGAGAGATTAATTTCCTTATTAGATCTGTTATGTAAGAGTAGAACCATAGAGGATTTTGATAATTTAAAAAGTCTATAATGTAAGATATCATTATCATATAATATTAGAAATTGAAAAATATGAATATCAGGAGTTTGTTTTACAATATAACAACTCCATGGAAAAATAATATTGGATGAGCTAAGCTATGCAATTATAACTGCATATTGCAGTTTATTCATCTAATGCTTCTCCATTTTGGTCCTCTAATCTGCCACGAAATGCTCCGATACAACCACCCATTTTTCTATGGCAAGGAGTGCGGCAATGTTAGACCTATTGTTACAATCCTTTTGTTACAATCCTTTCTTTGAATAAGAAACCTAGAATAATGGTGTAAAATCATATCCAAATGAATTAATATTGAGAACAAATCAAGGACCTCTTATTGGTGTAGACAGATCAAAAGTTGATATGTGTCCAACAACTTTCACTCATTTACTCCAATTGCATTGTTTTCTTACTCGGTAAAAATTGGAGCAATGGTTTTACTTATTAATATATGCGTATATGTTTTTAGTAGTTAAATATTTTTTATCTAATGTTGATGAGAATATGTCTATAATTATATTATTGATAGGTACCAATTTCAAAAAAAAGGAGTAAAAATATATTTAAGTTTCTATATCTCTGGATTTTTTATATCTTCACTTTGTTGTCGCACTCACAAACCTTTGGATCATAAAAGCATATTTACACACCCCTAAAAGCATATTTACACACCCCTAGCTGAAATGTGACTTAAATAATATTAATATGTATGATTACAAAATGACAAATCCTAACTTAAAGAGCTCTATTTATATAAATTATCAGTCATTCATAACAGTAACAAAAATGCAATATCATTGTTTTAGTTAAAAATTGGTGCATGGCCTAATCTTCAACTTCTAAACATGGATTTCAATATTTTAGAAGCCAGTGACATATGCTTTTATTATTCAAAGATAGACTCATGTGTAATGTTACCAGGTTAATGGGTGTTTTAACATCTAAAACTTTGTGTGTCATTAGATATAAATATTGCGGGTGATTGTATTGTGCAGTTGTAACTTCAAATTTTAATGTTGCGAGTGATTGTAGTATGCATGAGATTGTGACAGAGTAGCATCTGTTATTTATCTGACGTTATGATACTCTCATATTTTTAATTTATGTGTTTATTAAATAAACAAATTTCCTATTATCTTCATGTGTACACTATAGAAAAATTTCATTGATTCTCTACACCATAAAAATAGGAATACAAAACATATATATATATATATATATATATATATATATATATATATATATATATATACATTAGTAAGATAAACTTGATGTTAATCCAATCTTCTTAAATAAGGTTGAATTTCAACATTGAGAAAAATATACATGTCAATTGTGTAATTTTATTACTATTTTTTTAATATTTTTATATTATGATTTTAGAAAAATGATCTTTATTATTCGATGCATTTATGGGTATAATGTGTTACTTATAAATTAATTAAATATATTTTTAAAAAACTAGTACGTGAAAATATTATTTTGTTAATAATTAAATACTATAATTTACGTAAAACAATAGTATTTTGTTAAATTAATTATATATATATTTATATTTATCATATAAAATTTATAAGTAGGTAAATAAAAAATTAGCTCTAAGATTATCAAAAACTTAAAAATACGTGTTAATACCCTGTATTAGAAAATACGTTATCACCTCATTTATATTAGATGACTTTTTATGTTTATGTGATATGTTTATACCCTGTTTTTGTTAAATTATTAATTTAATTATTTATTAAATTATCATTTATAATTATTTGTTAAATTATGTATTAAAAAATGAATATTTAACCATTAATGTTAAAAGATCTATATTGAATTACATATCGTATTTCAAGATACCATGAGGTGAAGATGTTCATTTAGAATTGAAATTTGAGGAGTAGTTGTCCTATATTGTAGGTTTGTAAAATTTGTAAATATGATATAATAAGGACTAAAGAAATATATAAAAAAATCGTGTATTTTTAATAAATATTAAATTAAAGGACTAAAGTATCGGTAAAAACTACGAATACACTTCTTATTATAAATTATAACTTTTTTTAATGCAAAGTTAAATATTTAATTTATCATTATAAAAACATTAGAGTAAAAATTATTTTGTAATTAGTTAGTTTCTTATTTGAAATAAAATATATTTTGAAATTATTTAAATATTTAAAGAAAGGTTAATAAAACAATATAAAATTAATTGGGATTTAGTAATTATTTTAGACTTAAGAAATAACTAAAACATAATAGAATTTTTTCAAATTAACTTCATAATTGTAATCATTATAAAAAAATGTGAAATGATATGCATGAAAATTTAATGGTAAAAGATAATCATAAAAAATTAATGAGAAAAGGTAAAAACTTATGAGACACATATTTATCACCATTGAATAAATAAATTTAAGATGATACGACAAATATTTTCTTTTACAATTATTTTTAGAAACATAAATAACTTACAAATATTTTTATAAATGATAAAAATTCAACTATTTATTCAATTGTTTTAAACATGAATAAGTAAAAAATAAAAAATCTATAAATAGTCACACAAGTTCAAAGCATTTATAAACTAGAAAAATTCTACACGTTGATATAATTATTCGTAGAAACAAAAATAGGTTACAATCACTTTTATAAGCAAGAATAACTTACAAAAATTTGTATAAACGAAAAAAATTCAACTATTGATGCAATTGTTTTTAACATGAATAAGTTAAAATATTTTTATAAATTGTCACAGTTTTAAGACACTTATAAACGGGAAAAAGTCTAGATATTGATATAATTACATTTATAAACAAAAGTAAGTTACAATAAATTTTAGTAACACGAATAAATTAGAAATATTTTTATAGGTGGAAAAAACTCAAGATTATATATTATAAGTATATGAATGTTAACCAATTGAATACATGAAATGGATTCACGGATATATGTGAACGTATTTATGAATCTAAGAAATTTAAGGTTTAAACTGCTCATTTTAATTTACATCTTTTAAATCTTAAATCTTTCTTTTGCTATTGTTTTATATAATTTAAGTTAGAGAATTAATTGTACTGTTTATTGTAAGTACGAATCAATGCTTAAAATCAGTACATATTATTAACCTATATTTTGTAATTATATAAATATTAACTAATTGAAGTATGAATTCAAACTTTATAAATGAGTGTTTAGTATATGTTTAATGACTTTTTTTTTATTCTTTCCCATTCTGGCTTCTCCTGGTATTTTAACTGTCCAATTTTTCGCTGCCTGACTCAACAGATTTGGCATTATGGACAAACCTGTGGCGAAAATATGCTACATCGACCACAACAAGGAATTATGGAAGGTCTCTGTTCGAGTTCATCACAAATGGAAGGTTTTATCTGCTAATAAAAAGTTCGACCAAACTTCAACAAAGAGTTTATATGTTTCAAAATGTCAGATATTCGGCATGAAATTACTTCATGTCTTAGTGAGGTGATTAATCGAGGTGCACACAAATCAAAAGTTGATCTATTTCTAACAACATTCACTCATTTACTCCAATTGCATTGTTTTCTTACTCAGTAAAATTTGGAACAATGGTTTTACTTATTAATATATGCGTATATGTTTTTTGTTCTTAAATAATTGTTATCTAATTTTGATGAGTATATGTCTATAATTACATTATTGATAGGTACCAATTTCAAAAAATAGGTGTAAAAATATATTTAAGTTTCAATATCACTGTATTTTTTATATCTTCACTTTGTTGTCACACTCACAAACCTTTGGATCATAAAAGCATATTTATACACCCGTAGATGAAATGTGACTTAAATAATATTAATATGTATAATTACAAAATTATAAATCCAGCTAAAATGTGACATAAATAATATTAATATGTATGATTACAAAATTACAAATCCTAACTTAAAGAGCTCTATTTATATAAATTATCAGTCAGTCATAACAGTAACAAAAATGAAATATGATTGTTTTAGTTAAAAATTGGTGCATGGCCTAATCTTCAACTTCTAAATATGGATTTCAATATTTTCGCAGCCAGTGACATATGCTTTTATTCAAGATACATTCATGTGTGATGTTAGCAGGTTAATGGGTGTTTTAACATCTAAAACTTTGTGTGTCATTAGATATAAATATTGCGGGTGATTGTATTGTGCAGTTATAACTTCAAATTTTAATATTGCAAGTGATTGTACTGTGCATGAGACTGTGATAGAGTACCATCAGTTATTTATCTGACGTTATGAAACTCTCATATTTTAATTTATGTGTTTATTAAATAAACAAATTTCCTATTATCTTCATGTCTACACTATAGAAAAATTTCATTGATTTTCTACACCATAAAAATAGGAATACAAAACTATATATATATATATATATATATATATATATATATATATATATATATATATATATATATATATATATATATATATATATATATATATACTCACATAGGCTTTAGTAAGATAAACTTGATGTTAATCCAATCTTCTTAAATAAGGTTGAATTTCAACATTGAGAAAAATATACATGTCAATTGTGTAATTTTATTACAATTTTTTTCATATTTTTATATTATGATTTTAGAATAATTATCTTTATTATTCGATGCATTTATGGGAAAATTGTGTTACTTATAAATAAATTAAATATATTTCTAAAAAAGTAGTATTTGAAAATATTATTTTGTTAATAATTAAATACTATAATTTACGGAAAACAATGGTATTTTGTTAAATTAATTAAATATATTTATATTTATCATGTCAAATTTATAAGTAGGTAAATCAAAAATTAGATCTAAGATTATCTGAAACTTAAAAAGACGTGTTAATACCCTATATTAGAAAAGACGTTATCACCTCATTTATATTAGATGACTGTTTAAGTTTATGTGATATGTTTATACCCTGTTTTTATAAAATTATAAATTTAACTATTTATTAAATTATCATTTATAATTATTTTTTAAATTATATATTAAAAAATTAATATTTAATCATTCATGTTAAAAGATATATATTCAATTACATATCGTATTTTAAGATACCCTGAGGTGTAGATTTTCATTTTGAATTGAAATTTGAGGAGTAGTTGTCATATATTGTAGGTTTGTAAAATTTGTAAATATGATATAATATGGACTAAAGAAATATTTAAAAAAAATCGTCTATTTTTAATAAATATTAAATTAAAGGACTAAAGTATCAGTAAAAACTATGAATACTCTTCTTATTATAAATTATAACTTTTTTTATTGCAAATTTAAATATTTAATTTATCATTATAAAAATATTAGAATAAGAATTATTTTATAATTAGTTAGTTCCTTATTTGAAATAAAATATATTTTGAAATTATTTAAATATTTAAAAAAGGATAATAAATCAATAGAAAATTAATAGGAATTTAGTAATTATTTCAGACTTATGAAATATATAAAACATAACAGAATTATTTCAAATTAACATTATAATTGTAATCTTGATAAAAAAAATGTTAAATGATATTCATGAAAATTTAATGGTATATGATAATCATAAAAAATTAATGGGAAAAGGTAAAAACTTATGAGACACATATTTATTACTATATAATAAATAAATTTAAGATGATACGACAAATATTTATTTTTACAATTATTAAATATATTTCTAAATATTTAATAATTTCAAAATATATTTAAATTAAATATATTTTTAAATATTTAAAAAAGGATAATAAATCAATAGAAAATTAATAGGAATTTAGTAATTATTTCAGACTTATGAAATATATAAAACATAACAGAATTATTTCAAATTAACATTATAATTGTAATCTTGATAAAAAAATGTTAAATGATATTCATGAAAATTTAATGGTATATGATAATCATAAAAAATTAATGGGAAAAGGTAAAAACTTATGAGACACATATTTATTACTATATAATAAATAAATTTAAGATGATACGACAAATATTTATTTTTACAATTATTTTTAGAAACATAAATAACTTACAAATATTTTTAGTAACGATAAAAATTCAACTTGTTTTTCAATTGTTTTAAACATGAATAAGTTAAAAACATTTTTATAAATAGTCACACGGGTTCAAATCATTTATAAACTAAAAAAAAATTTACATGTTGATATAATTATTTGTAGAAACAAAAATAGGTTACAATCACTTTTCTAAACAAGAACAAGTTACAAATATTTGTATAAACGAAAAAAATTCAACTATTGATGCAATTGTTTTTAACATAACTAAGTTAAAATATTTTTATAAATGTTCTAAGTTTTAAGACACTTATAAACGGGAAAAGTCTAGATATTGATATAATTACATTTATAAACGAAAGTAAGTTACAATAATATTTAGAAACACGAATAAATTAGAAATATTTTTATAAGTGGAAAAACTCATGATTATATATTATAAGTATATGAATGTTAACCAATTGAATACATGAAATGGTTTCACGGATATATGTGAACGTATCTATGAAAGTTAAGGTTTAAACTATTCCTTTTACTGTACATCTTTTAAATCTTAAATCTTTCTTTTAGTATTTTTTTATATAATTGAAGTTAGAGAATTGATTGTACTGTTTATTATAAGTACGAATCAATGCTTAAAAGTCGGTTCATATTATTAACCTATATTTTGTAATATAAATATTAACTAAATTAAGTATGAATTCAAACTTTATAAATGAGTGTTTAGTATATGTTTAATGACTTTTTTTTAACCTTTCGCATTCTGGCTTCTCCTGATATCTCAACTGTCCAATTTTTTTCAGCATTGAGAAAAATATACATGTCAATTGTGCAATTTTATTACCATTTTTAAAATATTTTTCTATTATAATTTTAGAATAATGATCTTTAATATTCGCTGTATTTATGGGAAAAATGTGTTACTTATAAATTAATTAAATATATTTTTTGAAAAAGTAGTATGTGAAAATATTACTTTTGTTAATAATTAAATACCATAATTTACAGAAAACAATAGTATTTTGTTAAATTAATATTAAATACCATAATTTACAGAAAACAATAGTATTTTGTTAAATTAATTAAATATATTTATATTTATCTTGTAAAATTTATAAGTAGGTAAATCAAAAATTAGATCTTAGATTATCAAAAACTTAAAAAGACGTGTTAATACCGTGTATTGGAAAAGACGTTATCATCTCATTTATATTAGATGACTTTTTAAGTTTATGTGATATGTTTATACCCTGTTTTTGTTAAATTATAAATTAAATTATTTATTAAATTATCATTTATAATTATTTGCTAAATTATATCTTTAAAAATGAATATTTAATCATTAATGTTAAAAGATCTAAATTCAATTTAATATCGTATTTCAAGATACCCTGGGATGTATATTTTCATTTAGAATTGAAATTTGAGGAGTAGTTGTCCTATATTGTAGGTTTGTAAAATTTGTAAATAAGATATAATAAGGACTAAAGAAATATTTAAAAAAATCATGTATTTTTAAAAAATATTAAATTAAAGGACTAAGGTATCGGTAAAAACTATGAATACTCTTCTTATTATAAATTATAACTTTTTTTATTGCAAAGTTAAATATTTAATTTATCATTATAAAAACATTAGAATAAAAATTATTTTGTAATAAGTTAGTTCCTTATTTGAAATAAAATATATTTTGAAATTATTTAAATATTTAAAGAAAGGTGAATAAAACAATAGAAAATTATTTAAGATTTAGTAATTATTTTAGACTTATGAAATAACTAAAACATAACGTAATTTTTTCAAATTAACTTTATAATTGTAATAATGATAAAAAAATATTAAATGATATTCTTGAAACATAAATAACTTACAAATATTTTTATAAACGATAAAAATTCAACTATTTGTTCAATTGTTTTAAACATGAATAAGTTAAAAACATTTTTTTATAAATAGCCACACGGGTTCAAATCATTTATAAACTATAAAAATTCTACATGTTGATATAAATATTTGTTGAAACAAAAATAGGAAAATATTTTTATGATTTTAATGAAATTTTTATTTGAAACATGACTCTAATTTAATCACCATAACAAAATATACCTATGTCTTGATTTATCAACTAGAAAAATTAGTCTACGATCATGATCCCAAATTGAAGGATTAAAACCACTTTTCCAACTAGTCAATTTGATATTCCTATCCATCTTCATACCTGGAAGGAATGTGTCAGTTGGATTTAAAGCTCTCTTAGAATTTCATTTCCCTGTGTTCATCATAATCTAGTATTACAAGGTTACCGAAATCTATAAGTTTCAAATTTCTGTATTTAGGTGAAGAATTAGTAGAAACTTTCACTTTTGAATTAGATGACCAATAATTATATGTGGTGTGTAACACTGATACTCTTGAAAAATAATCAACATTGTGGTAATTAGAGAGTGAAATATGGAAAGATTGGTCTATAACATGTTTTCTTAAAGCTTTCCCATGCAGTGGAATCCCCAAATACTTTCCAAATCCGTTTGTCTCACGAAAACTAGATAGATGAACCAGCTTTGATCTAACACTTCTAGTAACATTATTCGAGAATAGGATACTAGACTTCTTGTTGCTTATCTCTTACCCTGACATACTACAGAAGAACCCAAGCGTATTTTTTACACATTGAAGCTGCTTCTCGTTGGCCTCCCCAAAAATAAGAAGATTGTTCGCAAACATCAAGTGCGAGATATTGACTCAATTTCTCCAGACCTGAAACGATTTCCAATTCTTCTTATTAATCTCATGTTCAATTAAATGAGACAGGTTATCCATGCAAAGGAAAAAAAGATACGGCGAAATTGGACCTCCTTGTCTAATTCCACGTTGCGGTCTAAAGAACTCGTTTTTACTACCATTCCAGTCGATATTTGTTTCTACACTTGTCACTCCATGCATAATGACATTTATAATATCTTAACGCAACCCAATCTCGTCCAAAATCCTCCAAATGAACTCCCAATTAAGCTTATCGTAGGCTTTAGCAAGGTCAATTTTAATAGCAAAATATCTCTTTTTTCCTTCTTTTTTTTCTTCTGCATTGAATGCATAACTTCTTTTGCAATAATGATATTTTCATGAATTGATCTGCCAGGGACGAAACCAATCTGAAACGGCGAAATCAGTTGCGGCATGAGATGCTTGAGCATGCCAAACCTTGCTTATCACCTTGTAGAAAGTATTGCACATTGAAATAGGGAGAAACTGAGCAACAATATTTGGATTATTAACTTTGGGAATCAGACAAATATCAGTCTTATTGATATCAGTCATAATAAAAGGCCTTTTCTACACCTCTCGAACAAAATTGTTTAAATCTTCACTAACAATGTGTCAAGCTTTTTGGTAGAAACCTGGCGGGAAACCATCAGGCCCTGGAGCCTTCCAAGGCTTCATGGAAAAAAGAGCTTTCTTGACTTCAGACACAGAAATTCCTTCTTTCAACAGCTCCAAATTGTCTCTATCGATCCTTAGAAAACTAACTTGAGTTTGCTGCCAATTGCACCAGCCATTAGAACGAGTAAATAATTTTTTGTAGAAATTAGTAACTGATAAGTGCCAAAATGTAGTTATTTTGTATATGTTTTATGGCACTTATTCGTTCTTGTTTGTTAATATCGGTTGAATAACCCCGCTTTTTATTGTAAATACGTTTTATTACGTTTTTTTTGTACATATTGCACCGTTTGATTAGTTTTGTGTATATTTTGTAGGTGTTTGTTGCATTATTGGAGCATTGAGAATAAAGTCCAAATGGAGATCCAAGATGCATTGTTGATCAATAATGGAATAAGGCCAAATAAAGAAGCCATTGGAAGTTATGCAGGAAAAGCAACAAAAGTTGTTGGACTGAGTTATTTCGTCAGGCGAGGGCCATTGCGTCTGCGTCGTCGGGCGACGGTGGGGCGAGAGGAAAGTCCAATTTGAGGTTTTTCTCTGCCTAGTTTCGCTGTTGGTGGCTGGGCTGGGAAAAGAGATATTGCAGGGCAAAACAAAGCGTCGTCGGGCGACACTTGATATTTATGTCAGGTTGAGGACGTGGATTAATTTTGGCCAAGTTAATAAGGGCGTCGTCGGACGACGCTTTTAGGTCGTCGGGCGACGCTGCGGAAACATCACTTTCTTTATATTTCATTTCCACTCCATTTGGAGGTTTTATGGTTTTGGGTGTGATTTTTATCTCCCAATTCTATCACTCATATAGCTTTTTGATAGATTATCTTAGAAAACAACACTAGGGTCTTGCTTATGGATGATTGGAGGTGGATTGCTCTTCGATAGGCTCTGACAAACCAGTGTAAATGAGTGGTTTATCTCTTCTCTTCTCTTTGTATTTCTCTATTTGTTGGTTATGTATGTATATTTAACTTGAACACATGTATATTTGTCTCCCTTGGTGTTGTATAAAGTTTGCTTTATGAATCTGGGTTGGTAATTGACTTAGGTTTTTACTCTATGTTGGGGGTTTGAGCTTTGCTAGAGATAGATCACTTAGATTCTTAACTAGGATGATTATCTGTTAGTTTCTGAATGCTAGAGATGAGTTTAGAGATGACATATACTTAGAGTATCTGATCTTAATTCTTTTGTATTGGTGAAGTATCCCAGAGATGGGTATGAAGGTGACGCAGTTGAATTCTCAATTTGGGTTAGAAATAACTTAGATTGTGAGAGGTATGTGATGACACAGACGAGTATCGTAGGCTGAGTATAAATGGACGGTAGATTTAAGTCTGTGACGGGTAGTGTGCATTCGTTTCGGACAAGCTGTCTATCCTTTATACTTTTTGTTCATTTACTTTTTGTCTTTTCTTTTCAACCATTAAATCTCAAACTCATTAACAATAGAATTGTTGAACGGCGAATCAATAACCATTCTCTGTGGACACGATACGATATAACCTAACCGGTATATATCACCCGGTAATAATAAATGCCAAACTCTTTGCTTGTCGCTATACTGCTTCAACAAAATGGCGCCGTTGTCGGTGAAACAACCGGCTGAACATCATCCGATAACTATATCAATGAAGTCACCATCGAACGTTTTTTATCTCGCAAAAGGAGAAAGGTGAACGCATCGCGAAAACCTAAAAGGGATAAGGCACGGTCTTGCGACCGAGAGATAGGGTAAGGGAATCTATTACGCGAAGGGAAGGTATTAGCACCCCACACGCCCGTGGTACTCTACGGTATCCACTTCTACTTTTTGTCTAATGGGTGTGTTTATACCTATTTACTGCTTAATTATTATATCTGTATGCTAAAAGAGAATGCATGTGAAATAAAAGAAAATAAAGAAAACACGGGGAAAAGAAGAAAATATTTACAAAGTTCGCTCGATCGAGCCCTGTGACAAGATGCCTACGTATTCCCGCGTGCAATGGGAAAGTCAGAGCGCCGTAGTTCGGCTCACATGTTTTGATGGGTTATGTGTTTTTTAATTATGAAAATAATTTAAACACAATAAACAAAACCCGTAGGCAAAAAGTTTGCATTGGTTGGTTGTTTTTACCTTTGAAAATGGAGTTTGAACCATTATTAAGTGTTTTAATTTGCAAAAGAATAAAGAAAACAATTTTTAGTTTTATTACATGCATGGATGCAACAGAAAATTGGAAAACAAACAAGGGAAACTATCTAATGCTATCCCTAATGTCATCATGCATGGATTACGACCTAAGGTCTAACTCGAATCAACTACCTAGGATAGAGTCGAGAGAATCCTAAAGGAACATGCAAAGGTTTACAACCTAGATCTATGTCTATCTCGAATCGCTAGCTAAAGTAGAGTCGAAGATGACAAAAAAGGATGGAAAAGGTTTAAAACCTAAGTCTACGTACATCTCGAATCACTAACTAAAGTAGAGTCGAAGACGACAAAAGGGATGAAGCAAACAAGTGCTTTGGCAAAAGCACACAAACAATGCAATGCAAAAACAAATGTCAAACAATCGTAGGCATAACCTACAGAGAAAATGATGCGAGTTCAGCAATAAATGTGAACCCCATGAATGAGTGGAGAGTCAGAATAAGGAACTCTTGCCACTTTTATTATTGACTCGATAAAGGAAGCAACACGATTCGCGTGTGCTGAGCTGACACGAACTAGAACTGCGCGGGGGGTTGATTGCGGACCCTTTCTTCCGGCTTGCCCATATATCAATGACTCGATGACAGGAAATATAAAAATCAGGACTTTGCTTAGTGGTACCACATCGGGCGTCCTAACCACTCTGACCTATGCAAGCACAAATGTAAGCACTTACTGAGAATTACCTCCCTATGCAGATGGAGGATTTAAAACAAACCAAACACAATTAGCAAACAGAATTGCCCTAAACGGGTCTTTAAATAAACCAGAGGGGTTCCTGAACATGCTCCAACTACGGAAGCCCCTTCATACATCTCTATTCCTACTTCTCATGGCAAGGAAAGCGGTAAAATCCTACTTCTCATGCTCTCTAGAAAAGCGGTAAAGAAATGCGATAAATAAAGTAAAATAAATACCAAACGGATATTAAATCCGAAGAGCACGCAAGCTAAGAAATACTCCGGAAAACTTCAAGTACTGCTGGCACGCAATAAGAAATCCGGTGAGAAGTGTGCAGAGGCACAAAAAGCATAATCAGAATGTGTGTCATACACATCTGAAGCAAATACACCTGTACAAGATCATAATCCAGACAATACAGATAAAGGATGTGCATCTATATGCACGGTCAAGAATGTGTGTCTATACACACTCGACGTATATCCAATAAACCTGTAGAAAACTATCCAGAAATACAGACAAAGGGGGCACACACATATGTGCGAGCAACATGTGTGGATTCTACACATCCAAATCGAATCAAATAACCTGCAAAAGATGGTGAAAACCAAGCAGACAGATACAGAGTACACACACATGTGTGTAACATCAAAACATGGATTTTATAAATCCAAATCAGTAGTATAACGCTCCGTGTACCTCGCATACAAAATTGAGTGTCAGGAATAGCAATGCGGCTTTTAAATAAAACGTAAAACGCAAAAAATGATTATTTACAATGAAATTGAAAAATCAAAGATAAATTTGAAATTTTACTTACAATACTAATGTAACGTATACTTTCAACTATAATCAGATGGCATAAGAAATATCTTAGAGTTTCAAAGAAAAAAAATGGCATTATACTTCCTAAGTTAATTCAAACTAAAAAAGAACATCTAAATGTATTATTAAAAATGAATTAATAACTAAAAGAAATTAAATGCAAAAAATATTTAAAAAAAATGTCAAAATATTCTAAAATCCTAAAATATCAGAATATACTTTTTATATATTTTTTACATGTCAAAATAATCGAAATCGAAATCAAAATTGATTAGGTGTTAATATTGTAAAGCAAGGAAAACATGGTGTGTATTGCCTAATCTCAGTTTGAACTAGTTCATGTTATAATGGCGTCCGGGCCCAATAATCAGGGGGTGTATCAGCAATCCTTAAGCCCAATTCGTTTTTTGTCCAAATAGCAATACTATTATTATTTTTTTATATCAGATTCTTTAAAAAAATATATATCACCATGTCACGTTATATTTTCAAGTTGCTATATTAAATCAATTGTCACACTTATTAATCAGACTTAATTTTTATTAAATAAAATGAAATAACACGTGTCATAACGGGATAGGTTAATGGGAAAAAATCATGTACCAGTTAGAGAGCGACACTCCCAGGGGCTAGCATGAACGTCGCCGGACAGCCGCCTTCTCGGCCACTCGACGAAGGTTGCCACGATGGGAAAATGAAGAGGGAAGGCCCTTCCTTGCTCGAAATTTCATCCCAATCGCGAATTTGGGCTCAGTTCTATCAGTAACTTCCTCTATCACACAGAAATTTTAATATTGCGAGTGATTGTATTATGCATGAGATTGTGACAGCGTAGCATCTGTTATTTATCTGACGTTATGATACTCTCATATCTTTAATTTATGTGTTTATTAAAGAAACAAATTTCCTATTATCTTCATGTGTACACTATAGAAAAATTTCATTGATTCTGTACACCATAAAAATAGGAATACAAGACAATATATATATATATATATATATATATATATATATATATATATATATATATATATATATATATATAGGCATTAGTAAGATAAACTTGATGTTAATCCAATCTACTTAAATAAGATTGAATTTCTGCATTGAGAAAAATATACATGTCAATTGTGTAATTTTATTACTATTTTTTTCAATATTTTTATATTATGATTTTAGAAAAATGATCTTTATTATTCGATGCATTGATGGGAAAATGCGTTACTTATAAATTAATTAAATATATTTTTAAAAAAGTAGTATGTGAAAATATTATTTTGTTAATAATTAAGTACTATAATTTACGGAAAATAATAGCATTTTGTTAAATTAATTAAATATATTTATATTTATCATATAAAATTTATAAGTAGGTAAATAAAAAATTAGCTCTAAGATTATCAAAAACTTAAAAAGATGTGTTAATACCCTGTATTAGAAAAGATGTTATCACCTCATATATATTAGATGACTTTTTAAGTTTATGTGATATGTTTATTATCATACCCCAATTTTTGACCTAATATACCATCTTACATTTGCATCATTGCATCACTAACAATTCAGACAGCATTAATCGGGTGTAACATTCACAGGTCAAAATTAGGGTTTCATCAGATTTTCATCTGATTCAAGAAGAGACCAATTAGGGTTTGAGTTTTACTCACCTCATTTTATCTATCTTGATCAAATCATCAACCTCTGATCATCAGATATCCATCTTTTCTCACTGATCAATCGAGGATCGACCAATTAGGGTTTTGGTCAAGCATGAGTATTCTCTGACTTTTTGAACAATAAATGACTTTCTTGGCTAGAGATTGGTCATTATATCTTAGATACAACATCTTGACCTAATTTCTGGATTCAAAACATCACAGAAGTTCACAGACTTCATCAGTCAATTTCAGAAACATCTGATGAAAATTCATCTGCACAGAAAAGTCAAACTTTGACTTTTGGTCAAATTTTTCAAAACAAAAATTTTTCCATCATCGAAATACTTCAAATGATCCATCATGATCATAAAAAATCAAAGAATTTGGAAAAGTCAACAAAAAGTCAAAAGTTCCAACACTTAGAAATTTTTCTAAGTGTTAAAATTTCTTATTTTTTCCAAACTTCATGGCATTTTTTCACATAGTTCCACTTTGATTTGAAAAAAAATCAAAACATGAAAGTTGTAGCCCTTGAAACAAGCTTTCCAAAATGTCTAAGAACTCTCAAATCCATGGAGTCTAGCTATACTTTTGAAATTGAAACATAAGGCTCCATAAACATGATTTTCAAAGTTCAAAACTTCACGTTATAGGTCATTTTTTATTTCTTCATCTAGAAGCAATGCCACCTTGCCAAAATTGAAGATTAGAGCTGATAAATATCAGCTAGAGGTAATAATTGAAGGATTGGATCAAGTTGAAAAAATAACACATGGTTAAAAAAGGAAGCTTCCTTTTTCCTTTACAAAAGTCTTTCTTGCCCTTTAAGGCAACTTCAAATTACAATGCCATGTACTTGTGCCTAATTGTTCAGAAATTTTGACCTATAAATAGAGGTCATGTTGGCCATTTGAAACCACACCAAAGCAATGCAAAGTTATGCTTTCTCTCTTCTTTCTTCAAAATCAAGTAACATAGTTTAAAATTGCCAAAACTTGCATTTTTGAAAATTAAGGAAAATCGTTGATCAAATTGGTGTCTAATGTGTTCTAATATCCATTTGAAACTTGTCTAGAACTTAAAAGCAACATAGAACAAGCTAAAATTCAGAATTGCACTTCATGTCACATAAGCTTGCAAAACTGCCTAAGCATTCGAATTTTTGGTTTGGCTCAAGCAATTGATGTTCTAATCATTCAAACATCATCTACAAACATCATAGGGATGATGCAGATCCATTACAACAATCTGTAACAGCTTTTACATAGAAATCGAGCTTCTATTTTCAGACTGTGCAGGTGGACTTGGCTGGAGAGTTCCAGGGAGATTCAAGGCAAGCAGGGTGATCATACACCTTCCCTAACATCCGTTGAAGCTCAAACAATCATCAAATCCATTCTGGAAACACTCCAACATCATCTTCGATCTCAACTTGAACAGGTGAGAACTCAAACTTCAATCTCATGACTCCTTGCATTTAAATGAAAAAACTCTTGGCCAATCATTTTCTGCACCTATCACGATCCTTAACCCTCAAACAATTTGAAAAATCATCAACTACACATCATTTCAATTAGAAATTACAGTTATAGGGTTCTTCGTGATTTCCAGAAATTCAATCATGCTAGACCAAAAATAAATGCAATTAACATCCACCATCGTGTTCCTTGTGAAAAATCGAGCAACTTTCATGTTTACAACTTCCAATTTCATCAAGAAACAAGCAAATTAGAAAATCTAAGAATCAATGAAGATGAAGAACACTTCGCGCGTGTTCTTGAGTTTTTTCAAATTTAAAATTTCCAATATTTTATCAACACGTGTTTTGATTCAAAAACATAAAAGCGCTCTTGTCCCAGCGGTTGCCAGCTTGCTCGTAGTCTTCTCTGCCACGTAGCCACCCCAATGGTCATGGGTTCAAACCTCCCATGGACCATTTTTTTCAAAACTTTTCATATTTTTTCATATTTTCTTCACAACTTCAACATTTTTTTTAACCAATCAAAACTCCTCATTTTGAGGTGATTTTTTGTACACTTGTCAATAAACGTATCTATTTTATGATAGTGCAAAAATTTTCAGAAAAAAACTTTCATCTGATTATGTTTTAATCGAGCCGAAAACGACACTTCGGACACTTTTCAAAACCACTTTTAAAGTTGAATTTTTCAAACTTTCGAATTCCGATTCTTTTCAAAACTTCTCATGAATAAACCTCACATTTCAAAACATTTTCAAAATCATTTCTTCAAAACTTTTTTCATCAAACTTACATCTTTTACCATGATCGATCCGATTTAAACGATAAAACCGAATTCGTTTTCTCTCGAATTTCTCAATCGATCATGGGCCTCCCTCACGGTGTAAGTCCCATAACATTCTTTTATGTACATAATTATTTCTTTGTACATATCAAACTCTTTTCAGATACATACAAATTTTTATCTGTACATAACACAAATACTTTTTATACTCAAGTACAGACAAACTTCGATTGTTTGTTTTCACTTCACTTGTGTATACACAAACAAAACATTCTTTTATGTACATATATTCCTTGTACATATCAAATTATTTTTATATTTATACAAATCTTTATCGTATATATATGATACTTTTACTCAAACACGATAAACTTGATCATTTGTTTCTTTCGTCTCAGATATAGAATACCATTGGTATTGAAAGGAGCATTATTCCGTGAAATGCTTTCAAACCAATGGGCCACCCTTATGGTGTAAGTCCCAACCTCCTATGTACATCCACATCTCCTCGTACATAAATACTGCTCGTACATACTTACTTCCTTGTACACATCAAACTTGTAAATAATCAAGTTACGCTGTTTTAAACGTTCGTTTCACGTACACTTGTTTATATTTACTTCATAAACTTTTGTAAATAAACATCATGCATTGTTTATATTTCCTTCATAAACTCGTGAATACATATCACACACACACACTTGTTTATACAACTGTCTAATTATAACATAACCATTAGTCTAACCAATAGGTTCCCACAGCTTGTAGCCTCCGCTTGGGCTTTATACAAGATAACTCTCCCACGTAGTTTAGCCTCCTCTTAGGCTTCATATAAGAAAACTCATTCATCCGAGTTTAGCCTCCGCTTAGGCTTCATATAAGACACACTCTGAGTCGCCTCCTCTTGGGCTTCGTTCAAAAGAACTCCTCATTGAGTTTAGCCTTCTCTTGGGCATCATACAATGAAAGAGACCATAAAATCTCTTAACAACCTTGGGCTTCCAATACAAAGAATCACCCGCTAGGATAGAACCCAAAGAGTATAATTTCCGGTGAAATTGCTCTTAATACCAAAAGGATGGTTTCGGTGAAATCCTTTTAGCCGCCATACCCTATAGCTTCCTCTTGAGCTTCATACAAGGACCCTTGATGACCCTCGATGACCCTCGAATGCCTCCTCTGGGCTAACAATACAAGGACCCATGGGCTTCTTAAAAGCATCCCTTAATCCAATCAATTTCTCCTCGAGATTTAGACATCTATCATCTCTATGGAAGAAGTATCTCATCTATCACATCACATACAACAAAACTTTTCAAACTCTTTTCAAACAAAACATCTCTTAATTGTAAGTGGTAACGCTTGTACACTCAAGCAAAACACCCAATGCTTACAGTTAAAAGATTCAATCTTTTTCAAACATCTTTCTTAAACATGTAAGTGGTAACGCTTGTACACTCAAGCAAAACATCCAATGCTTACAGTTAAAAGATTTAATAATCTTTTCAAAACATCTTTCTTAAACATGTAAGTGGTAACGCTTGTACACTCAAGCAAAACACCAATAACTTACGATGAAAGATTTTAATCATCAAACTTTTTAAATGTATGTGATGAAATAGATTAGATACATTTTCATTAAGATGACATTTGTCCGTGTCTCTTACTAACATCCCGCTTGCTTTCCACTAGCATAAGTGGGAACTACGATTGCTCTGACTTTCTCAACATCCTTTTGAGAATACGTAGGCACAAGGTCTCATCCTTGCCGAGCAAATTTCTTTCTCCCTCACCAAACAAACCATAGATCCCGAGATCCGAGCTACAAATGCTCCGATTCCCACTAGGATATGTATGCGTAAGATCCACGATCTTTGCGAGCACAATAATAACAAACATTAGGATCCCACATAATCTATCTTTTCTTAAAATCCCAAAGGAGAAACTTTCCCAATCATAGAAATAGCAATTAAAACACACAAACATATCAAACATATTCATATATAAAGCTATGGATAACCATATATATTTAGGGTGCTCCATCTATTCCCTTTATATAACAAACCCCTTACGAATCTCCCCAATGCGTATGCCTAGTTTGCGCTTAGTCGTTACGCATATCAAAATCAATTGAGGGTATTAACACTTTCCCTTTTCATAATCATTAAATCATCTTTCTTGTGTTGAAAATAATAAAGCTTGATGCTCATGCATCTTTATAAACAAATCAAAAGAGTAAATTGTTTAGTCGAGAATTTGAATTCATATTCAAATCCTCTAGCCACTTTTAACGCGAATAGAAAAATGGCGACTGGGAGTAAAACTTTGATTTTCAAAAAATGTGACTCTCAAGAGCACCAAGCTTTTGTTTTCAAAAGAAAAGAAAGGGATAAGCTTTCATATTATGCATATGTCCTTTTTCTTTATTGTGTGTTTTCGCGATTTCATCGATGGAAAGAAATCTAACCCGGATTTAAGAAACATTTTAAGATCTAGGTGGGGTATTAATACGTGAGAAGTCTCAATACTTACGGTTAATATCCTCTCTATGTGGAGGTTGTCTTGGGGTATTTGTGTTTAGCAAGTATTTAAGACATTTTGCTTTCAAGGGACTTATGGAGTTGGTCAGAGAACACATAACCCATCCCGCCATTTAGGATGTAGTGCGAGGTTATTCGGCGTAAGCCTAGAGTAATTTTCATGCGAGACTACGATCAAAGTAGTTTCTCTTGAAAAATATTATTGGACCATCGAGTATTCAACGAATCCGATAATATTTCAAAGAGGAGTGTTGAGCTCAGATTATCGAGAACCTGCTTCACGTATGAATAAGCCCTTAGAACTTAACCACGTTGATTCTTATCGTTGGCCTCATGCTTGTGACTTCGAACGCTTGACCATGTGTATAACTACTAACCATGTTTGCCGCATTCATGCATTCATTAAAAAAAAAACTTCATTTCTCTTCCCATTTCCAAAGAATTTAGAGATTTTTTTCTTTGTAAAATATTTTAGGTTAGAGTGATGGACGTCAGAGGAAGATTCACCAAGAGATACAGTTTTAGAATTCCTGACGTAGGAAAGTTAAAAGAGTTGGCATCCTTGGTAGAAGATCCCTCGGATTTCAGAAAACGCTATGGAACTCTTTTAACTCTTCTAAACACTAACGTTGATGAAGGGCTTCTCAAAACTTTTGTTCAGTTCTACGATCCAATCTATCGCTGTTTCACTTTCCCTGATTATCAGTTGATGCCTACTTTGGAAGAGTACGCGCATATCCTAGGTATCTCAAGACGACAAAGTGCCTTTCAATGGTTTGGAAGCCATTCCCAAGTCACCAGTCATTGCAACGATGACTCACTTAAAGAAATCTGAGATAGACAAAAACCTAACTACCAGAGGAAAACTCTTAGGACTAACTTTAAAGTTCCTAATGGAGAAGGCTCTTAAATTCTCTGCAGCTGGTAGTATGGTAGCCTTTGAAGCTTTTTTAGCTTTACTCCTCTATGGATTGGTGTTGTTTCCCAACGTCCCAAATTTCGTTGATATCAACGCCATAAGGATCTTTCTGATTGGAAATCCCGTTCCCACTCTTCTTGGTGACACGTACGTCTCTATTCATCATAGAAATTGTCAAGGAGATGGAACTATCGTGTGTTGTGTACCTCTGTTTTTCAAATGGATTACCTCACACTTTCCTAAATCTCCTATCTTCCGCGAAAACAAAGATGATTGGCATTGGTCAAGAAGACTCATGTCTCTTACAAACGACGATATCCATTGGTATACCTTGGCAGACAATGAGATGGAAATCATTGAGAGCTGTGGAGAATTTGCCAACGTACCTCTCATTGGTACGAAAGGAGGAATCAACTACAACCCATTCTTGGCAAGACGTCAACTCGGATACGCAAACTCTAGTAAACCTCTTGGTTTTACAGTAGAGAGTTATTTCTATCACGAAGGAGAAAATTCCCAAGGATTGAAAACCAGGATGATCAGAGCTTGGCATCACATCCGAAAGAAAGAAAAAGGAAAGGCAATGAATTGTGTAGCCATGGAAACCTACACTTCTTGGGTAAAGAAAAGAGCAAAGGAATTTCGAATGCCTTATGCTTATGAAGAACCCATGTTCTCAATTGCTTCCAAATTAACAATTTTTCCCGTCGAAACTATCGGAGAATACCAAGAAGCTTTGGCCAAAATAAGGTTTGAAAAAGAGGCTTTGGAAAACAAGTTCCTTAAGACTAATCTTGAGAATGAGAAGCTCAAGGAGCAAGTCAAAGATCATGAAAAGACGCTTTATTTCCAGGATGAATGGCTCATGGAGAAGGATGAGAAGATTCGTCAGAAAGATAACGCAATCCAAAGATACGTCAAAGAAAGGAAAAGAAAGCTTGAGGCAATGACAACCAGCGATCCTACTCCCGACAAGTGGAAGAAAGTCATTAGCAAGCTAAAATCCGAGAAAGCTGAACTAAAAGCTCACTATGGGAAGGAAATCCTGAAGTTGAAGCTACATCAAGCCTTTGGATCTTCATCCGACGGAGACATTTAATTAGTTCAATTTAGTTTGTAATTTTATCATTTATTTTATCATTTGTGTGAGCAATGCTCCAAAAACAAACAGAATTGTTGTAATCTTCTTTCAATAATCAATAAATTCGTGTTTTCCATCCAAATATTTGCCAGAAATATCTCTTTTTAGCATAAATTCTTTGGAAATCTTTCTTTACAATCATAATCATGAATCATACTTTGCATTAAAGTCTATTGTCTAGAGTCTGATACTTGAACAGTTTGAACAGTTTGAACAGATAGGAAAAGATCGCTGTCGCGTCTTAGAGTTTCTCGACCGCCCACACCAACTCGAACATACGATACAAGATCAAAAGAAGAAAAGTAATGGAAGGATTTGAACAAGAGAATATTGAGCTTAGTACAAGAATAACACTACAAGAAGAAGTGGAGAGACTCACATCTTTGGTCAACTCATCCAGCAAGAAAGTCAACAAGTAGCATCGAGCCAAAACCAAGCAACGATCTCGAAGACACTACTACTCCAATTTCAAATTGTCGCGAGTTCACCTTTCGATGCCGAAGGCTATCCATGGGCATGCCTTTCAACTTTGGCATCGAACCGAACTCAAACAACCTCGCTTGAAATACCTACTTTGCAGCAAAACTCTACATTTACTCCGCAATGTGGAGTAACTCTTCCCCAAGTAACAATGCCGGTTTCTCAACCAATTATGACGAACTCAGCTTCCGTAGTGCACACTACCATAGACGAAGAAGTTCACCATACTCCAGGAAATAACACGAATTCCCGTGGCTCGATGGAGAATCTCCAGGAACAACTCCTCAAAATGCATTGAAATTAAAACAATTCGAGGAAAAGAACTGTTTGGGAAAAACGCCCAGGATCTTTGTTTAGTTCCTCGCGTAAGGATACCTGCAAAATTCAAAGTCCCTGACTTTGAAAAGTACAAAGGAAACTCCTGTCCACAAAGTCATCTCACGATGTATGCCAGAAAAATGTCTACATAACACGAAGATCATCAGTTGTTAATCCACTACTTCCAAGACAGTCTTACCGGTGCCGCACTGAAGTGGTACATGGGATTAGACAAAGACGAGTATCCAAACCTTCAATGACTTAGGTGAAGCCTTTGTACAAAGAATATAAGTTCAACTTGATATGGCTCCGATAGGGATCAACTCCGCTCCATGTCTCAAAAGGAAAGAGAGACATTCAAAGAATATGCGAACGATGGAGGGAAATTGCCCAAGTCAACCCGCCCTTGGAAGAGAAAGAGATGACTAAGGTATTCTTAAACACTCTTGGCTCATTCTACTACGAGCGAATGATCGCTAGCGCTCCTGGAGATTTCACCGAAATGGTGAGCATGGGAATGCGATTAGAAGAGGGGGTTCGAATCGGACGTCTAACCAAGGAAGCAGGATCTTCTAGTGGAACTAGGAAGGTTGGGACCAGTTTTCCAAAGAAAAAGGAACATGACATAGGAATGGTATCCCAAGGGAAACTGCGTAAGAATGTCATTCAACAACGACAGGTAGCTTCCATAGCGTCCTCCGTCAACACAACTCCAAACACAGGAATTGCTCCGCAATTCCAACAAATTCAACAAAATCAACAAACTCAACAGCAGCCTCGTCAACAGGCTCAGCAGTTCAGCAATCAAAATCGTGCGCCTCGGGTCTCGCAATTCGACCCCATTCCAATGACGTACACAGAACTTTACCCTGCGCTAATAGAAAAGAATCTGATACAGACAAGATCACCACCTCCGGTTCCAGAAAAATTACCGTGGTGGTACAAAACAGACGTATCTTGCCCTTTTCACCAAGGGGCACCAGGCCATGACCTTGAGCATTGCATAGCATTAAAGGCAGAAGTACAGAGATTAGTAAGATCTAATCTTCTTTCCTTCAGAAATACAAGTCCGAACGTGCAAGCTAATCCGCTTCCCAGTCACAGTGGACATTCAGTGAGTTTGATACTGAGAAATACAGACAGGTATCTTGTTACAGACGTAAACCTGATCAGAGGAAACTTTGTGCATCTCCATGAAGCGTACAGTACAATGAGCACCTTCACTAAGCACGATTATGCAGCTTTCCATATCTGCTCCAAAGATATTCAAGGATGTCCCACCATAAGAGCAGACATTCAGCGATTGTTAGATATCGGTGACCTACAGATCTACCGAAACAGAGATGACCATGACGTAAATACAGTAGGGCATTTTCCGCATGAGCTTTTAGTCTCAGATATCAATTCGAAAAACCCCGAAGTAAACGTCATCATCCCTTGTTTCAACGTACCTAAACATGTGGAGATTGAATGCAACAGTTCCAGCACCCCAGAGTCTCCTTTGGTGATTTCCCTACCCGGTCCTGTTCCATACAGTTCTACCAAAGCAATTCCTTACCAATACAATGCAACCCTGATAGAGGATAGGAAGGAGAAACCCATGCCTACTCTTCCAGCCAATGTCAATATAACAGAAATCGGACGAGTAGCACGAAGTGGACGAGTGCACACTCCGTTGCCACCAAGACCGCTTGCCATTCCTGTTGTTAGACAAAATCCAGTTAACAGATCTTCCGAGAATCCTGCAACGATTCCCGCTGTTAACCCAAGCACAAATGTCGGTCCTCTTGATAGAGCCAACGTCAACACAGATTTTGATGAAATACTGAAATTAATCAAGAAAAGTGAATACCGAGTCGTGGATCAACTGATGCAGACTCCTTCCAAGATTTCAATACTGTCTCTGCTCCTCAACTCCGAAGCTCGCCGAGAGGCTTTAATGAAAGTATTAGACCAAGCCTATGTAGACCATAATGTGACTACATACCAGTTTGGAGGTATTGTCGCCAACATAACAGTTTGTAATAATCTAAGTTTCAGTGACGAGGAACTTCTAGAAGAAGGGAAAGATCACAACTTGGCCTTGCACATCTCGATGATTTGCCAATCAGATTCCCTGTCCAATGTATTGGTAGATACTGGTTCATCTTTGAACGTAATGCCGAAGACAACACTCGCTCGTTTGGCTTACAAAGGGACACCAATGAAGTTCAATGACATAGTAGTAAGAGCTTTCGATGGATCAAGGAAGTCAGTTATTGGGGAAGTTGATCTCCCGATGACAATTGGTCCGCACACTTTCCAAATTACTTTCCAAGTCATGGACGTACCAGCTGCTTACAGTTGTCTACTAGGAAGACCTTGGATCCACGAAGCAGGAGCAGTAACTTCTACCCTCCATCAGAAATTAAAATTCACAGTAAATGGAAAGTTGGTGACCATCAGCGGTGAACAAGCTCTGCTTGTAAGCCATTTGTCCAGTTTCTCTTTTATCACAGCTAATGACGTTGAAGGAACACGCTTCCCCGAACATCCGTTAGAAGATGAATCTCCTAGCAAAAACAGATCATCTATCTCTTCGTATAAAGAAGCAGCACGGATAGTAAAAGATGGCAATGCTGAAGGTTGGGGACAAGTAATCAAACCTGTCAACAACGAAACAAAAGCCGGACTCGGGTTCACACCCGTATTCTCCAAAGACAGGCAAAAGGATGAAGCACTTCGTCCAATCAAAGAAGTCTTCAACAGTGGGGGTTTCTTAAACCTTGTTCTCCAAGAGGTTAGTGTTGTAACCATTGAAGATGATGAAGATGATCCCTCTGAATCTGAAGAGTGGAGCACTTATTTAAACAGCCCTGAATATGTGTCTCAAGAGGAATTGTACGCGCCGACTGATCAATTCAAAGACATGTCCCTGCAGCGACATGAAAATCCACCTGTCCCTTCTGAAGTTTGGGATACCTTGGGAGAACCCAGTGGTAAATTTGACTACATGGTAAAGTATACTGCGCCAGAAAGCTCGAGAATCAGAATCGAAGATATAAAACCCACAGGATGGGGTGATTCTTTTGAGTATCCTAGTCAATCAGAGGAGGTATACTCGTCTTCTCAGTCTAATCAACCAATCGAAGTTCCTAACGAAGACTTTTGCTTTAACGCGCCAGTAGAGTTTGTTAAAATAGATCCTGATTACCACTACATCAACGTGATCACTGAAGATCAAGAGTACGATTCAGGATACGAAGTGGAAAGTGACGCCGACAACGAGTCTCATCACTCTGAAGATTGGAGGGTACATCCTCAGAATTCAACACAAAGATCAACAGGAAGCACATATGCTATATCCCATACTTCCCGATCTGTTCATCAAGCGGAAGAAGACTGCTTTAGCAGCACGAGAGGCAAAGTCCATCGCCCGTAGTCTTCAAACCGCTCAAACAACGACCAAAGTCTACTCAAGGGTTAAACCAAAAGGAAAATTACCAGAGTACCTCGACTTCCAAGGAGTTCGTCACTATTGGAAACCCGTTGAAGTTCGTACTAACGCTCCTAGTTCTAAGTAGTTTATCTTTGCTTTTGTTTTGAACTCTCACTTCGCCCAAAGTGTAGAGATGTTTTATAGGGTTTAGCTTTTAAATAATTTCTCTTTGTCTTGCCCAAGACGAATGAGTTTGTATTTTAGGGCCCTGTTTCATAGTGTGAATCATAAATAAAATGCGTTGTTTTGTTTCTACACTTTGTGTTTATTTTCATTTTACCCTTTCTTGGAAATGATAATCCTAAAAAACACAATAAAACAATAAAAATCTTCAAAAAAATAATAATAATCTGCATACACTTTCACATTAACTTTTTTCAAAAAAAATGATAAGGAGTTAATTAATCAAACATAAATCAAATATGCAGATTAACAGATGGACAAATCCATTGAAAGCAATAACTCTATGCTCTCTCCCAACTTTGAAATCCCCTGTGAAGTCGCCGAGGAAGAAGTTGAAGAAGAGATCCCAGATGAGATTTCTCGATTACTTAAACACGAGGAAAGGATCATTCAACCTCACCAAGAACCGCTAGAAGCAATCAACTTGGGTTCTGAAGAAGATAAAAAAGAAGTGAATATCGGAGCCTCACTCGACAGCAACGTCAAGAGCAAACTGATAGATCTTCTCAAAGAATATGTTGATGTGTTCGCTTGGTCCTATCAGGACATGCCAGGTTTAGATACCAGTATCGTGGAGCATCATTTGCCATTAAAGCCGGAGTGTTCACCAGTTAAGCAAAAGCTGAGAAGAGTTCACCCTGATATGGCCGATAAAATCAAAAAGGAAGTTCAAAAACAGCTCGACGCAGGTTTCCTCGTCACTTCTGAATATCCTCAATGGCTGGCCATCATAGTACCTGTCTCCAAGAAAGACGGAAAGGTCAAAATGTGTGTTGTCTACCGGGATTTGAACAAAGCAAGTCCAAAAGACGATTTCCCACTTCCGCATATCGACATGCTAGTGGATAGCACTGCAAAATTCAACGTCTTTTCCTTCATGGACGGTTTCTCTGGTTATAATCAGATC
This sequence comes from Vicia sativa, assembly GCA_021764765.1. Classification (NCBI taxonomy): domain Eukaryota; kingdom Viridiplantae; phylum Streptophyta; class Magnoliopsida; order Fabales; family Fabaceae; genus Vicia; species Vicia sativa. Next base: position 116,862,902 of record CM038795.1, on the reverse strand, counting down.
AGAATGGCTCCCGAAGACATGGAGAAGACATCCTTCATCACGCCGTGGGGCACTTTTTGCTACAAAGTAATGTCGTTTGGATTAAAGAATGCAGGCGCAACTTACCAAAGGGCGATGACTACTCTCTTCCATGATATGATGCACAAAGAGATCAAAGTCTACGTGGACGACATGATAGCAAAGTCTGACACTGAAGATGAGCATATAGAGTATCTCTTGAAGTTGTTTCAACGACTAAGGAAATTTCAGCTTCGCCTGAATCCTAACAAATGCACCTTTGGGGTAAGATCTGGAAAACTCCTAGGTTTCATCGTCAGTCAAAGAGGTATTGAAGTGGACCCTGACAAAGTCAAGGCTATTCAAGAAATGCCTACGCCACATACGGAGAAGCAAGTAAGAGGATTTCTCGGACGGTTGAATTACATCTCCAGATTTATCTCTCAAATGACTGCTACCTGCGGGCCGATATTCAAACTTCTACGCAAAGATCAGAAGGTTGTGTGGACAGAAGATTGCCAAAAAGCGTTTGACAGTATCAAAGAATACCTGTCAGAACCACCAATATTGATCCCTCCAGTGGAAGGAAGACCGTTAATCCTGTACCTTACCGTGCTAGAAGAATCCATGGGCTGCGTACTTGGACAGCAAGATGACACCGGTAAGAAGGAGCATGCCATTTACTACTTGAGTAAAAAGTTCACAGACTGTGAAACTCGTTACTCCATGCTCGAGAAAACATGTTGCGCTTTGGTGTGGGCTTCAAAACGTCTCCGCCAGTACATGATCAATCACACGACTTGGTTAATCTCCAAAATGGATCCGATCAAGTACGTCTTTGAAAAGCCTGCCTTAACAGGAAGAATTGCTCGATGGCAGATGCTGCTATCTGAATATGACATCCAATACCGCGCTCAAAAAGTGGTCAAAGGAAGCATTCTTGCTGATCACTTGGCTTATCAGCCGCTCAACGAATACCAATCTCTCAAATTTGATTTCCCAGACGAGGATGTTATGTACTTAAAGATGAAAGATTGTGACGAACCACTGCCCGGAGAAGGACCAGATCTAGAATCTAGATGGGGCCTAATTTTTGATGGAGCAGTTAACGCTTATGGAAATGGAATTGGGGCAGTCATCATTACTCCCGAGGGTTCTCATATCCCGTTTTCCGCCAGACTACTATTTGATTGCACCAACAACATCGCAGAATACGAAGCTTGCATCATGGGTATCGAAGAAGCCATCGACTTGAGGATCAAGATCCTTGACATATATGGAGACTCAGCCCTTGTGATCAATCAAATTAAAGACAAGTATGAAACTCATCATCTTGGTCTAATTCCTTACAGAGATTATGCAAGACGTTTGTTGACTTTCTTCAACAAAGTTGAACTGCATCATATCCCTCGAGATCAGAATCGAATGGCAGACGCCTTGGAAACTCTATCTTCCATGTTCAAAGTCAACGATTGGAATGATATGCCTAAGATCCGCATTAGACGCCTTGAAAGACCTGCATATGTGTTTGCAACTGAAGCAGTCTTCAACGATAAACCGTGGTTTTACGACATCAAATGTTTCCTTCAAACACGAGAGTACCCACTCGGGGCATCGTACAAGGATAAGAAAACCCTGAGGAGGCTTTCTCGAAACTTCTTCCTCAATGAAGATGTGCTATACAAAAGAAACTTCGACATGGTTCGCTCGGGTCGACAAAAGCGAATACGATCATCCATGAAGTGCATGAAGGGTCCTTTGAACCCATTCAAATGGGCATGCAATGTCCGAAAAATCTTGAGAGCGGTACTATTGGATAACGATGGAATCGATTGTGTAAACACGTCAAAATATGTCACAAGTGCCAGATCTACGCAGATAAGATCCATGTGCCACCGACTCTACTCAACGTTCTCTCTTCTCCGTGGCCTTTCTCTATGTGAGGCATCGACATGATTGGAATGATTGAACCAAAAGCGTCCAACGGACATCGCTTCATTCTGGTGGCTATTGATTACTTCACCAAATGGGTCGGCGATCTTACGCCAACGTTACAAGACAAGTGGTTGTGAGGTTCATCAAGAACAACCTCATTTGCCGATATGGAGTTCCAAGCAAGATCATTACAGACAATGGATCAAACTTGAACAACAAAATGATGAAAGAACTGTGTGAGGAATTCAAGATCGAGCATCATAACTCATCTCCTTACCGGCCAAAGATGAACGGCGCCGTTGAAGCTGCCAACAAGAACATCAAGAAGATCGTCCAGAAAATGGTCATCACTTAAAAGACGCACGAATGCGCCATTTGCTCGCATGGGTATCGGGCGCACTTCAACAGGGGCAACTCCTTTTTCTTTAGTATACGGCATGGAAGCAGTGCTCCCCGTAGAAGTTGCGATTCCGTCAATGAGAGTTCTCATGGAAACTAAGTTACCTGAGGCTGAATGGTGTCAAAGCAGATACGACCAGCTGAACTTAATCGAAGAAAAGTGTCTGACCGCTCTGTGTCATGGACAACTATATCAAAGAAGGATGAAGAAAGCCTTTGACAAAAAGGTCCGACCTCGTGAATTCCGAGAAGGCGACCTCGTGCTTAAAAAGATTATGTCTTTTCAACTAGATTCTAGGGGCAAATGGACTCCTAACTACGAAGGCCCATACATCGTCAAAAGAAGCTTTTATGGCGGTGCTATGACTCTCACAACTATGGACGGTGATGAACTCCCGTATCCTGTAAATGTTGATGCAGTCAAGAAATACTTTGTCTAAAAAAAAACAAAAGAACAGCTCGGTAAGTCGAAAACCCGAAAAGGGCGACTTAGGCAAAAATGAGCGTCTCGGTGGATTGAAAACCTGAAAAGGCGATCCAGGCAAAAATTAGAGACAATAAACAAAAATTATCCTGATAGATTGAAAACCTGAAAAGGCAATCTAGGCAAAAATAGGGATACAAAAAATGACAAAGTAACTGCAATCAGTCCGTACTTCGTCAATCTGAAGAATCCTCCGTCAACGGATCTTCAATCAAATCTTCTAAAGCAACAAACACAGTTTGGAATTCAAAGTTGTCAGGGATAATAGCGGTTATTTGCTTTCAATGTAGCCTTTTCCCAATAAATTATCATTTCCAACTTTTGTAAATAGCTCATGGGATCACGCCTTTGGCTGATTACCATTCTATTAATAAATTTGAACCTTGTGCCTTTTGTTTGCAATCCTTACTTTATTCTGTTTTGCAAAATGACGCTTTTATTGTGAAAATCACTTTTTGAAACTAAAACGGTTTTAAATGAATTTTTACTTCAAATTTTTGAAACAAAAGCGAAATTTTCCTTTGAACTATGAACACAGGAAGAACTTCAACAGCCATACGAGTGTTTCAATCTCCGAAGGATAGAATGGTTGCTACGGAAGTCTTCTTTTCCTCAGCAGAAATCATCAAAGGACGGTATTCTTATCCAAAAAAACGAATTCCCAACAAAGTTGCCAATGAAATGCCTTTCTCCGAAAGTTTAAAGCATGCAACTCAGATCCTTCATCAGCAACGTCTACACCATTGCTGCGGGTATTGCTAAGTATTTGTTCGAACTGTGACGTGGTCCTTTTCCCAAATGCCTCTTTAGTGTCTTTGTCAAAGTATTGTTAGCATGCATATAACATTCATTACATTCATACATAATAGCATCATTCATGCATTTTTGCATTCCTCAAAATGTTTGCTTCCATATCACTGGTTTAAATCACACTTATTCATGTAGATTTGATCATATCCCCAGTAGATTATCCCAAAGCAGGGAAATACATCTTTTCTCTCTCTTGTTCCCCAGTTAAGATTATTCCTCATCAGGAACAAAGTTTTGATTGACCCTTTCTTTCCAGTTCATTCCTGGATAGAACCATGTCTATAATCAACAAAGCAATAAGCAATAGCCTCATCATTTGAGCCGCTTATTTCTTTTTCATTCTTAAACTTGTCATGAAAGTTTGTTCTTCTCAACAAAGTCAAATCACGACCGTACGAGAAATTCCCCAGCAGTTGTCTTTCTATTTTAAAAGAAAACATGTGTCTTCCAATCAAAATGCCCGCGTCTTCTCAAAAGAGAGATCCTTGGCATGATTGTATCCGAAAAAGTAGAAACTCATTTGAGTTCTATTTCTTTCACTGTCTGTTATTCACAAGGATGAATACTCAGAAAACTTTTCAAAGATTTACCTTGTTATAGTTATCACTTTGCTGGTAATTGGTAATATCTTCAAAAACTCATTTGAGATCTTTTCCATCACTGTCTGTTATTCACAAGGCTGAATACTCAGAATTTTTTTTAAAGATTTACCTTGTTATAGTTATCACTTTGCTGGTAATTGGTAATATCTTCAGAATTCATTACCATAAACTATCACAAGACTGATACTTGGTAATATCATCTTTACTTACCTTAAACATTGTCACAAGGCTGACAGAAGGTAATTTCTTTGTTTCTAAAAAAAAAGCGAAACGGATATTCACATGTTTTGTGAATCTCTTTTTCCCCAGCGAGACATACTGCGTGTTTCCCAACAAACAGGATCCTCTTTTCTTGAGCAGATCGAGTCATCCTCACAAAATTTTTCCCACCATGTCATTTCTTCGATATCATCTGGGTAAAACTTTTACAATCATTTTGCATCATCCGCATTTTTGGTATCTTAGGTCCAAAATTTGATTCGATATTTAAGTCTCTTTACACCTATCAAAAAAGATATTCATCTTCATCTTTCAGGTTAAAGAAACTTAAATAGGGCATCTGTCATACCCCAATTTTGACCTAATATACCATCTTACATTTGCATCATTGCATCACTATAATAAATGGGTGTAGCATTCACGTGTCAAAATTAGGGTTTCATCGATTTTCATCGATTCAAGAAGCAACCAATTAGGGTTTGAGTTTTACTCACCTCATTTTATCTATCTTGATCAAATCATCAACCTCTGATCATCAGATATCCATCTTTTCTCACTGATCAATCGAGGATCGACCAATTAGGGTTTTGGTCGAGCATGAGTATTCTCTGACTTTTTGAACAATAAATGACTTTTTTGGCTAGAGATTGGTCATTATATCTTAGATACAACATCTTGACCTAATTTCTGGATTCAAAACATCACAGAAGTTCACAGACTTCATCAGTCAATTTCAGAAACATCTGATGAAAATTCATCTGCACAGAAAAGTCAAACTTTGACTTTTGGTCAAATTTTTCAAAACAAAAATTTTTCCATCATCGAAATACTTCAAATGATCCATCATGATCATAAAAAATCAAAGAATTTGGAAAAGTCAACAAAAAGTCAAAAGTTCCAACACTTAGAAATTTTTCTAAGTGTTAAAATTTCTTATTTTTTCCAAACTTCATGGCATTTTTTCACATAGTTCCACTTTGATTTGAAAAAAAATCAAAACATGAAAGTTGTAGCCCTTGAAACAAGCTTTCCAAAATGTCTAAGAACTCTCAAATCCATGGAGTCTAGCTATACTTTTGAAATTGAAACATAAGGCTCCATAAACATGATTTTCAAAGTTCAAAACTTCACGTTATAGGTCATTTTTTATTTCTTCATCTAGAAGCAATGCCACCTTGCCAAAATTGAAGATTAGAGCTGATAAATATCAGCTAGAGGTAATAATTGAAGGATTGGATCAAGTTGAAAAAATAACACATGGTTAAAAAAGGAAGCTTCCTTTTTCCTTTACAAAAGTCTTTCTTGCCCTTTAAGGCAACTTCAAATTACAATGCCATGTACTTGTGCCTAATTGTTCAGAAATTTTGACCTATAAATAGAGGTCATGTTGGCCATTTGAAACCACACCAAAGCAATGCAAAGTTATGCTTTCTCTCTTCTTTCTTCAAAATCAAGTAACATAGTTTAAAATTGCCAAAACTTGCATTTTTGAAAATTAAGGAAAATCGTTGATCAAATTGGTGTCTAATGTGTTCTAATATCCATTTGAAACTTGTCTAGAACTTAAAAGCAACATAGAACAAGCTAAAATTCAGAATTGCACTTCATGTCACATAAGCTTGCAAAACTGCCTAAGCATTCGAATTTTTGGTTTGGCTTAAGCAATTGATGTTCTAATCATTCAAACATCATAGGGATGATGCAGATCCATTACAACAATCTGTAACAGCTTTTACATAGAAATCAAGCTTCTATTTTCAGACTGTGCAGGTGGACTTGGCTGAAGAGTTCCAGGGAGATTCAAGGCAAGCAGGGTGATCATACACCTTCCCTAACATCCGTTGAAGCTCAAACAATCATCAAATCCATTCTGGAAACACTCCAACATCATCTTCGATCTCAACTTGAACAGGTGAGAACTCAAACTTTAATCTCATGATTCCTTGCATTTAAATGAAAAAACTCTTGGCCAATCATTTTCTGCACCTATCACGGTCCTTAACCCTCAAACAATTTGAAAAATCATCAACTACACATCATTTCAATTAGAAATTACAGTTCTAGGGTTCTTCGTGATTTCCAGAAATTCAATCATGCTAGACAAAAAATAAATGCAATTAACATCCACCATCGTGTTCCTTGTGAAAAATCGAGCAACTTTCATGTTAACAACTTCCAATTTCATCAAGAAACAAGCAAATTAGAAAATCTGAGAATCAATGAAGATGAAGAACACTTCGCGCGTGTTCTTGAGTTTTTTCAAATTTAAAATTTCCAATATTTTATCAACACGTGTTTTGATTCAAAAACATAAAAGCGCTCTTGTCCCAGCGGTTGCCAGCTTGCTCGTAGTCTTCTCTGCCACGTAGCCACCCCAATGGTCATGGGTTCAAACCTCCCATGGACCATTTTTTTCAAAACTTTTCATATTTTTTCATATTTTCTTCACAACTTCAACATTTTTTTTAACCAATCAAAACTCCTCATTTTGAGGTGATTTTTTGTACACTTGTCAATAAATGTATCTATTTTATGATAGTGCAAAAATTTTCAGAAAAAACTTTCATCTGATTATGTTTTAATCGAGCCGAAAACGACACTTCGGACACTTTTCAAAACCACTTTTAAAGTTGAATTTTTCAAACTTTCGAATTCCGATTCTTTTCAAAACTTCTCATGAATAAACCTCACATTTCAAAACATTTTCAAAATCATTTCTTCAAAACTTTTTTCATCAAACTTACATCTTTTACCATGATCGATCCGATTTAAACGATAAAACCGAATTCGTTTTCTCTCGAATTTCTCAATCGATCATGGGCCTCCCTCACGGTGTAAGTCCCATAACATTCTTTTATGTACATAATTATTTCTTTGTACATATCAAACTCTTTTCAGATACATACAAATTTTTATCTGTACATAACACAGATACTTTTATACTCAAGTACAGACAAACTTCGATTGTTTGTTTTCACTTCACTTGTGTATACACAAACAAAACATTCTTTTATGTACATATTTTCCTTGTACATATCAAATTATTTTTATATTTATACAAATCTTTATATGTACATAATACAGATACTTTTTACTCAAACACAGATAAACTTCGATCATTTGTTTCTGTTTCGTCTGTATATACACTGAATACCATTGGTATTGAAAGGAGCATTATTCCCTGTGAAACTGCTTTCAAACCAATGGGCCACCCTTATGGTGTAAGTCCCAACCCTCCTATGTACATCCACATCTCCTCGTACATAAATACTCGTTCGTGTACATACTTACTTCCTTGTACACATCAAACTTGTAAATAATCAAGTTACGCTCGTTTTAAACGTTCGTTTCACAGACACTTGTTTATATTTACTTCATAAACTTTTGTAAATAAACATCATGCATTGTTTATATTTCCTTCATAAACTCCTGTGAATACATATCACACACACACACTTGTTTATACAACTGTCTAATTATAACATAACCATTAGTCTAACCAATAGGTTCCCCACAGTTGTAGCCTCCGCTTGGGCTTTATACAAGATAACTCTCCCCACAGAGTTTAGCCTCCTCTTAGGCTTCATATAAGAAAACTCATTCATCTGAGTTTAGCCTCCGCTTAGGCTTCATATAAGACACACTCCCCTGTTGAGTCAGCCTCCTCTTGGGCTTCGTTCAAAAGAACTCCTCATTGAGTTTAGCCTTCTCTTGGGCATCATACAATGAAAGAGACCATAAAATCTCTTAACAGCCTCCTATTGGGCTTCCAATACAAAGAATCACCCGCGTTAGGATAGAACCCAGAGTGTATAATTTCCCGGTGAAATTGCTCTTAATTCCAAAAGGATGGTTTCCCGGTGAAATCCCTTTTAAGCCAAAGCCAGCCATACCCTATAGCTTCCTCTTGAGCTTCATACAAGGACCCTCGGAATGCCTCCTCTTGGGCTAACAATACAATACGAGTTGTCAAATTTGAAATCTTTAATTTTCGCATTTTTATATTATATAAATTGATTTATTTTCATTAGGTTTGAGGTTTAACAAAAACAAAAAATATTTCAAAGAGAAATAAATAATTTAAGTTGAAATTTACCACGATCATTGAATGACAACATACTTTATTGTTTATAAAATGATATAAAAGTTAAAATAAATAAAATCTTTTTATAAAAGTAGTTATTATGAGACTTATTATTGTTTGAAATGTATTCACAAAAAATACACAAAAAAACATTCATCAATAAAATTAAATAATACATCAACATGTAATTTATTTAATTATTGATAAGTATTTTAAGCTTTACTCATGATTTTAATTTATTGAGTTGGTTAATTTATTTTCACTTTGTTTCTCCTTTGTCTTAATTTGTTCCTTTTTAAAAAAAAAAATTTAATTATTATTTTTTACACAAACATAAAATATAAATGACACTTTTGACAAAACATTTGTCATTAACATTAATAGATTCCATAAATAAATTTAAATAAATTTTTTTAAGAGGTGGGTTGGATTATTTTTTATAAGTATTGTGATGAATTAAAATTTCTTCTCTTGTATATGTATAAAAAGTAAACAAAAATATTTTTGATGACTATGAGCCACAAGAAAGAAATTTATGTGTGCTTATAGATTAGAATGTTGAAATATATATTTTAATAAATAGTGAAAAGATACTCATTAATGAAAAATATCTTCAGAAAGATAAAATCTTGCAATGACATTCAAATAATAGGTATAATGATATAAGAACACATAATTATATTTTCAAGTTTATTTTTATAATTTTATTTTTTATTTTTCGCACATAATAATATTGTAGATATTAAAAAAAATCCCAGAAAAGTGTTTGTAAAACAACAATTTTAAGAGGTGGTTTAGATAATAATAATATTGTAATATTACTTGAAAATGGGGTATAGAACGAAAAAGTGTAATCGAGGTCGACCTCCAAAACTGCTGGTGGCATCGATTCCGGCCTATCAACCAACTCCTCCGCCGCAATCGCATATTCCTACGGCTACTGTGACCACTGTGACACCCCAAAATAATTCGATAATTAAATAATTATGATTTTTAATTATTAATTTAATTGAGAATATAATTTATTAATATATTGGATTTATTGGGTTTAATTATGGAATTAATAGAGGTGTGTTGAGTAAAGTGAGGGTGTGAGGAGTAAAAGACTCTACTCACATAATTTATTTTATTTATGTTAGAGGAATAATAGGAATAAAAGAAGGAAAGAAAGAAAAAGAGTTATTTTGGAGAAAACACACGTACGTGAAGTTGAGAAGAGGAAAAAGAAGGAAGAAGACCTAAGGTGTCGGAATTCGAAGAACCCACAAGATAAGGGGTGATTTCGATTAGTTATTTCATATTATCGGTTTTGAATTTGACCGTATAGATCATAGCATGTTAGGAAATCTCAGTTTAGGAATTTCTAGGTTTCCATGGATGTATACCTATTTGTGTCAGATTATAGGTTGAAAACAATTAGGGTGTCAGATATCAAATAAGAATGATGGAACAATGTTGTTTGATGTGATAATGATGCAAATTGGATGTGTTTTGGTGTCTCCCATGTTGCAATTCGTATGGGTATGTTTGGGTTTGGTTTAGAGTGGATGAATGCTGTCAAAAGTGCAGAAAATGGCTCTGCAACACGTAGGAACCGGTTCCCAATGGGGAGGAACCGGGTTCCACATTGAAAATTTGTGAAAAACTTGAAAAATGCACTCAGGAACCGGTTCCTGTATGGGTAGGAACCGGGTTCCCATACATTTTCCGAGCGAGATTTTGAACTTTTCAGAACCGGTTCCGTATATGTAGGAACCGGTTCCACCGCTAATTTTGAAAAATGTTAAACTTTGAAAATTCATAACTTTCAAACCGTAAGTCCGCTTTGCGCGCTTTGGACGTTATTTCTTAAATTTAATGCTCTATTTTATAAAATGAAAAGATTTCCAAAAACTCGAAATTATTTTGAAAATGAGTCGAATTCCGAAATAGGTGATTATTGACTGACGCACATTGGTGTGTATGTGACAGTGAAACTGTGATGAATGGATGTATTGGTATTGTGTGGATGTAAAGCATGTTTATGCTGCTGTTAATTATATGCATGATGGTTGAAATATCATGTTGTTGGTTTTGATTCAGTTATGATAAATTGATGTATTACATAGACTGATTTGATGTTGCATGCTAGTGATGTGCGTGCATATGCATTGTTTGGTGAAGTTAATTCCCATTGTGTGGAATTTGACTTGGATTGCCTTTAACCGATACCCGAGTGAGGATGGGTGGTTAGGCTGGATTCGTGTCCGGGTGTTTATGGACGAATCGATGGTTACTGTATCCGGTTGATGATGGATCAGTGTTGGGTGACTTGGTCACATGTTGGTACCACATACATTGTGTCTGCATTTGTGTTTGCATGGGATTGTAACATGTTAGGATGTCTTCCAGTGTTGCAATTCTTTTGTTGTCTATTGAATGCATAATGACTTGTATGATTGTGATTGCGTGTTAAATCTGAATTTATGCTAATGGGGTGAAATAATATGCTTGTGATATATTGTTGATTGAGAAGCTTATAATGTGTTTTAATTATGAGAAGTCTCACCCTTACTTTAACAATTTCAGATTAAAGTTAGCGCAGAGTTGTGAGGATGGCTCTAGAGCTTATCTTTTAAGTCCGCGTGTCAGTGTCATGCTCTGATTAGATTGTAACACTGGGGAACGTTTAGTTGAGGAATTAGTTATTATTCATTTGTTCATTAAAACTCATTGAGATGAATTATGGTTTATCCAGTTTTGGTTTTGGTATTTTCCGCTGTGTAAGACATGGTCTTAAATTGATTGAATTATTTGGATAATGATCCTCGGTGTAGCATGACTACTGTTTAATTGGAGGTTTTATTTTATTTAATAATTGTGGCATCCCATGTTCCGTGTTAACTCTGATGAATTATGACTTTAATCATTGATATAATTTAATATATTCGGGGTATTTTAGAAGGGGTGTTACGATAGTGGTATCAAAGCATAGTCGGTTTTGTCTTGTGTCGTTATCCCTTTAGTATGCGAATAGTGTGAAGTAACACTGTCGATACTTGTGTGCTGATGTAGATTGTTTTGTCTTGTTACAGAACAATGGCCGGAAGAGGTAACGGAAGAAATGACGATGCTATTGCTGAAGCATTGGGAATGTTAGCTGGAGTGCTCGGAGGGAACCAGCAGGGAGCTGTGATTGGTGCTGACCGACAATTGGGGAATTTTCAGAGGAATAATCCTCCATTGTTCAAGGGTGCACATGATCCCGAAGGTGCTCAAAAGTGGTTGAAGGAGATCGAGAGGATCTTCAGAGTGATTGACTGTGCTGAAGGGCTGAAGGTGAGATATGGAACTCACATGTTAGCAGAGGAAGCTGATGACTGGTGGGTTGCTACCAGAACTGAAATGGAAGAAGATGGTATTGCATTGACTTGGGCTGTGTTCAGGAGAGCTTTTCTGAGGAGGTACTTTCCTGAGGACATCAGAGGCAAGAAGGAGATTGAGTTTCTGGAACTCAAGCAGGGTAACAAGACTGTCAGTGAGTATGCTTCGAAGTTTACTGAGTTGGCGAAGTATTATGCTCACTATACTAACGATGCAGATGGAGAATTTTCCAAATGTATCAAGTTTGAGAATGGTCTTCGTGATGAGATTAAGCAGGGTATTCGGTATTAGCGTATCCGAAGATTTTCTGATCTGGTTGACTGCAGTAGGATTTTAGAGGAGGATTTTGCTAACACTAAGTCGAATGCTCGAGGGTATGTTGATAGGAAAGGTAAGCAACAGATGGATCGTGGTAAGCCTTATGATAGGAGTAATCAGAGATCCGGTGGCTGGAAGAAGTCTGGTGGAGGAGATTCTGGTTCTTCCATTAAGTGCTACAGGTGTGGTGAGACAGGACATCGTATGGTGGACTGTAAGAGTAATGATAAGAAGTGTTTCAAGTGTGGGAAACTCGGCCATGTGGCCAATGATTGCAGAGTGAGAGTGGTGACTTATTACAACTGTGGTGAAGAAGGTCATACTCGTCCTTAGTGCACAAAACCCAAGAAAGAGCAAGCTGGTGGTAAAGTGTTCGCGTTGTCTGGATCAGATACTAAACCAGACGATCGGCTGATTAAAGGTACATGTTTTATTAATGACATACCTTTGATTGCGATTATTGATACTGGAGCTACGCATTCTTTTATTGCTTTGGATTGTGCTAAAAGATTGAATTTGGAAATTTCTAATATGGATGGAAGTATGATTATTGACACTCCTGCGTCGGGTTCAGTGACTACTTCATATGTTTGTAGGAATTGTCCTATTGTGATTTTTGGTAGGGGTTTCGGTATGGATTTAGTGTGCCTACCGCTAGAACAACTTGATATCATCCTTGGAATGAACTGGTTGGAATTCAACCAGGTTCATATCAACTGTTTTGCGAAGACGGTTATTTTTCCTGAAGAGGTTGGTGTCGATGATGTGACTATGTCAGTTAAACAGATGAACCTAGCTGTGAAAGATGGTGATGTGGTGTTTATGTTGTATTCTGCAATAGAAGCGGAGGGAAAGGCAAAGAGTGATGGATTGCCAGTGGTGAATGAATTTCCAGAGGTGTTTCCGGAAGACGTTAGTGAATTGCCACCTGAGAGAGAGGTAGAATTTACTATAGATTTGATTCCTGGAACTAGTCCGGTGTCGATGGCGCCTTATCGCATGTCGGCATCTGAATTAGCTGAATTGAAGAAGCAGTTGGAGGAGTTACTTGAGAAGAAGTTCATTCGTCCGAGTGTTTCGCCGTGGGGTGCTCCGGTGTTGTTGGTTAAGAAGAAGGAAGGTTCAATGAGGTTATGTGTTGATTATAGACAGTTGAATAAAGTTACAATCAAGAATTGATATCCTTCGCCGAGGATTGATGATTTGATGGATCAACTAGTTGGAGCTTGTGTATTTAGTAAGATTGATCTGAGATCTGGATATCATCAGATTTGTGTGAAGTCGGAGGATATTCAGAAGACTGCATTTAGAACGAGGTATGGACATTACGAGTATTCTGTTATGCCATTTGGAGTTACTAATGCACCTAGTGTTTTCATGGAGTATATGAATAGGATATTTCATCTGTATCTTGATAAGTTCGTAGTAGTGTTCATTGATGATATTTTGATCTACTCGAAGAATGATGACGAGCATGCAGAACATCTCGAGTTGTATTGGAATTGTTGAAAGAGAAGAAGCTTTATGCGAAGTTGTCCAAGTGTGAATTCTGGTTAGATGAAGTAAGTTTTCTTGGCCATGTAATTTCTAAGAATGGAATTGTTGTGGATCCTACGAAGGTAGAAGGTAGAGGCAGTATCTCAGTGGGAAGCGCCGAAGAATGCTTCTGAGATCCGTAGTTTTCTGTGTCTTGCAGGTTATTATCGGAAGTTTATAGAAGGATTTTCCAAACTAGCGTTGCCGTTGACTAAGTTGACCAGGAAGGGTCAGATATTTGTTTGGGATGTTGAATGTGAGAAAGGATTTCAAGAGCTGAAGAGGAGGTTGACAAGTGCTCCGATCTTGATTTTGCCAGATCCGACTAAGTCTTTTGTCGTGTATTGTGATGCATCATTAATGGGATTTGGTGGTGTGTTGATGCAAGATAAGCAGGTTGTGGCTTATGCTTCGCGACAACTGAAAGTACATGAAAGGAATTATCCGACTCATGATTTAGAGTTGGCAGCAGTGGTGTTTGTTTTGAAGTTGTGGAGGCATTATTTATACGGTTCTCGGTTTGAGGTATTCAATGATCATAAGAGCCTGAAGTATCTCTTTGATCAGAAAGAGTTGAACATGAGGCAGAGAAGATGGTTAGAATTCCTAAAGGATTATGATTTCGGTTTGAATTACCATCCTGGTAAGGCAAACGTTGTTGCGGATGCTTTGAGTAGAAAGTCATTGCATATGTCGATGTTAATGGTTCGTGAATTGGATTTAGTGGAACAATTCAGAGACTTAAGTTTGGTATGTGAAACAACTCCGAATAGTGTGAAGTTGGGCATGTTAAAGCTGACTAGTGGTATTCTGGAAGAGATTAGAAATGGACAGAAGTCCGATGTTGGTTTAGTTGACAAGTTGACATTGATCAACCAAGGTCAAGGAGGCGAGTTCAGAATTGATGAGAATGGTGTTATGAGATTTGGTGATAGGGTGTGTGTTCCGGATGTTGCCGAGATTAGGAAGAGTATTTTGGAAGAAGGACATCGTAGCGGGTTGAGTATTCATCCCGGTGCTACTAAAATGTACCATGACTTGAAGAAGTTATTTTGGTGGCCTGGAATGAAAAAGGAAATTGTCGAGGTTGTGTATGCGTGTTTGGTTTGTCAGAAATCAAAGATTGAACATCAGAAGCCGTCAGGATTGATGGAACCATTGTTTGTTCCGGAATGGAAGTGGGATGGCGTCTCTATGGATTTTGTGTCTGGGTTGCCACGGACAGCAAAGAATTGTGATTCTATTTGGGTTATTGTTGATCGATTGACGAAATCTGCTCACTTTATTCCGATAAGAATGGATTATCCGATGGAGAGGTTGGCAGAGTTGTATGTTGAAAAGGTTGTGAGCTTGCACGGTATTCCTTCTAATATTGTGTCGGATAGAGATCCGAGGTTTACGTCTAAGTTCTAGACAGGATTGCAAGAAGCTTTGGGTACTAAGTTACGATTGAGTTCTGCATATCATCCACAGACAGATGGTCAGACGGAAAGGACGATTCAGTCGTTGGAAGATTTGCTGAGAGCTTGTGTGTTGGAGAAAGGTGGAGCTTGGGATAGTTACCTACCATTGATTGAGTTTACCTACAACAATAGTTTTCATTCGAGCATTGGTATGGCTCCGTTTGAGGCATTGTATGGTAGGAGGTGTCGGACACCGTTGTGTTGGTATGAATCTGGAGAGAGTGTTGCGATTGGACCGGAAATTGTTCAGCAAACTTCGGAAAAGATTAGGATGATTCAGGAGAAGATGAGGGCTTCTCAGAGTCGTCAGAAAAGTTATCACGATAAAAGGAGGAAAGATCTTGAGTTTAGCGAAGGAGAACATGTTTTTATGCGAGTTACTCCGATGACTGGTATTGGTCGAGCTTTGAAGTCAAAGAAGTTGACTCCACGTTTTATTGGTCCATTTCAGATTACCAAGAAAATTGGGAAGGTTGCATATCAGATCGCATTGTCGCCGTCACTTGCAAATTTGCATGACGTTTTCCATGTATCTCAGCTAAGGAAGTACATTATTGATCCGTCTCATGAGATTCGGGTAGATGATATACAGGTACGAGAGAATTTGACTGTGGAAGCAGTACCTGCGAGAATAGAGGATCGGAAGTTGAAACAGTTGCGAGGCAAAGAGATCGCATTGGTAAGAGTGGCTTGGGGAGGACCAACAGATGGAAATGTCACTTGGGAGCTGGAGAGTCAGATGAGGGACTCGTATCCCGAACTGTTCGTCTAAAGTAGGTTTTCGAGGACGAAAACTCTTTTAGTTGGGGAGAGTTGTGACACCCCAAAATAATTCGATAATTAAATAATTATGATTTTTAATTATTAATTTAATTGAGAATATAATTTATTAATATATTGGATTTATTGGGTTTAATTATGGAATTAATAGAGGTGTGTTGAGTAAAGTGAGGGTATGAGGAGTAAAAGACTCTACTCACATTATTTATTTTATTTATGTTAGAGGAATAAAAGGAATAAAAGAAGGAAAGAAAGAAAAAGAGTTATTTTGGAGAAAACACACGTACGTGAAGTTGAGAAGAGGAAAAAGAAGGAAGAAGACCTAAGTTTTCGGAATTCGAAGAACCCACAAGGTAAGGGGTGATTTCGATTAGTTATTTCATATTATCGGTTTTGAATTTGACCGTATAGATCATAGCATGTTAGGAAATCTCAGTTTAGGAATTTCTAGGTTTCCATGGATGTATACCTATTTGTGTCAGATTGTGTCAGATTATAGGTTGAAAACAATTAGGGTGTCGGATATCAAATAAGAATGATGGAACAATGTTGTTTGATGTGATAATGATGCAAATTGGATGTGTTTTGGTGTCTCCCATGTTGCAATTCGTATGGGTATGTTTGGGTTTGGTTTAGAGTGGATGAATGTTGTCAAAAGTGCAGAAAATGGCTCTGCAACACGTAGGAACCGGTTCACAATGGGGAGGAACCGGGTTCCACATTGAAAATTTGTGAAAAACTGGAAAAATGCACTCAGGAACCGGTTCCTGTATGGGTAGGAACCGGGTTCCCATACATTTTTCCAGAAGCGAGATTTTGGAACTTTGTATATGTAGGAACCGGGTTCCACTGCTAATTTTTGAAAAATGTTAAACTTTGAAAATTCATAACTTTCAAACCGTAAGTCCGTTTTGAGCGCCGTTTTGGACATTATTTCTTAAATTTAATGCTCTATTTTATAAAATGAAAAGATTTCCAAAAACTCGAAATTATTTTGAAAATGAGTCGAATTCCGAAATAGGTGATTATTGACTGACGCACATTGGTGTGTATGTGACAGTGAAACTGTGATGAATGGATGTATTGGTATTGTGTGGATGTAAAGCATGTTTATGCTGCTGTTAATTATATGCATGATGGTTGAAATATCATGTTGTTGGTTTTGATTCAGTTATGATAAATTGATGTATTACATAGACTGATTTGATGTTGCATGCTAGTGATGTGCGTGCATATGCATTGTTTGGTGAAGTTAATTCCCATTGTGTGGAATTTGACTTGGATTTCCGTTAACCGATACCCGAGTGAGGATGGGTGGTTAGGCTGGATTCGTGTCTGGGTGTTTATGGACAAATCGATGGTTACTGTATCCGATTGATGATGGATCAGTGTTGGGTGACTTGGTCACGTGTTGGTACCACATGCATTGTGTCTGCATTTGTGTTTGCATGGGATTGTAACATGTTAGGATGTCTTCCAGTGTTGCAATTCTTTTGTTGTCTATTGAATGCATAATGACTTGTATGATTGTGATTGCGTGTTAAATCTGAATTTATGCTAATGGGGTGAAATAATATGCTTGTGATATATTGTTGATTGAGAAGCTTATAATGTGTTTTAATTATGAGAAGTCTCACCCTTACTTTAACAATTTCAGATTAAAGTTAGCAGCTCAGGAGTTGGTGAGGATGGCTCTAGAGCTTATCTTTTAAGTCCGCGTGTCAGTGTCATGCTCTGATTAGATTGTAACGCTGGGGAACGTTTAGTTGAGGAATTAGTTATTATTCATTTGTTCATTAAAACTCATTGAGATGAATTATGGTTTATCCAGTTTTGGTTTTGGTATTTTCCGCTGTGTAAGACATGGTCTTAAATTGATTGAATTATTTGGATAATGATCCTCGGTGTAGCATGACTACTGTTTAATTGGAGGTTTTATTTTATTTAATAATTGTGGCATCCCTTGTTCCGTGTTAACTCTGATGAATTATGACTTTAATCATTGATATAATTTATTATATTCGGGGTATTTTAGAAGGGGTGTTACAACCACAAGTTCTATTGACACTGCTACTGAATCTGAAGCTGAAGATGGCGAAACATAGGATTCTACAAGCAACTTAGGGCAAAATGTGAATGTTGAAACTTAAGATACTGAGATGACAGTGACTGATGAAAAGAAGGATCGAAAACTTTGGGTGGATGTGCTATCGTAGAATCCAAATCCTGCTAAAGGATTGGTGATGAAGTATATTGCACCAACATTTATTGATGGTAGAGTTGAAATTGAGATAGACGAAGAAGATGAGGATCGTGAAATTAAATACTGGAGGAAGTCTCTAATCATGTATGTGTTAGGTGATGATCTCAGTATGAATTCTGTCACGAATTACATCTTAAAGACATGAAACTATGTGAAACTCCTTGACATTTCGTTCCATGATGAAGCCTATTTCATTCTTCAATTCAAGGATTGCGAGGATATGGATGCATAGATGATGAAAGGGTCATATACGTTTAGAGGAATGCCTATGATTCTAAAGGAGTGGAGGCCAGGTTTCAATCTTAAGAAAGATATGACGAGAACGATCCCAATTTGGTTAAAATTTCCAATGCTTCCTTTGAACCTATGGGGAGGAGATAACCTTAGTATGATGGAAAGTGCGTTTGGAGCTCCAATAGTGACTAATGAATGCACAACTAGGAAGCTAAGAGTATACTATGCGAGAGTCCTTGTTGAAGTGGATATCACTCAGAAACTCTTCGAAGAAATTATCATTAAAGATAAGGAGGGCAAGGTTGTTATCCAGAAGGTGGAGTATGAATGGAGGCCACAATTTTGTGATAAATGCCAAGCAGTGGGACATAACTGTGACATAAGAATTCAGAGGAAGAAATGGAAGCCTAAAGACAAGTCTGAGACTGTTGAGAAACAACCAAAATCATGGATTGAGGCAAAAGAGGAGCTGAGCTTCATGAAAGGTCAAACTGAGCCTACATCCATCATAGAAGTAAGAGGTAAAGAATATATTGTATCAACCCCTAAAAGGAGCAGTAATCCAGGGCCTTTTGATGAAGATATCTGGACTATGATAGAGAAAAATGGAAAAAACAGAGGGAGTAACTCATTATATGCAGGTTCATCCTCTCAAGTCTATTGTCATAATAGGTATGGGGTCCTAGGGGGTTTGAACGAGCCTCTAGTGGCCTTTGACAAGGGGCCATGATTGTTTCTTGGAACATTCAGGGGTTAAATAAAGTTGGGAAGATTAAAGAGATTAGTTGCCGTCTCTTAGCCATTCAACCAACAATTTGTATTCTGATTGAAACTAGAGTTAAAGAAAGTAAAGCTACAAGAGTTAGAGAAAATCTTAATTTACCTAGAAGCTATATAAATAACTATATTGATCACTCGAATGGCAGGATCTGGGTAATTTGGGATGACTCAAAAGTGGATTTGAGAGTGGAAAACAAATCAAGCCAGCACATCCATTGTGGTTTTTACTCTATTAGTGGAGAATTCCAGTTCTAGATAACAACCATTTATGCTCATAACCATTTCGAAGACAGGAAGTTGCTTTGGAATAAGTTTGTCAATATCCATCTAGCTCAATCGGGGGCTTGGTGTGCTATAGGAGATTTTAACAATGTAACCTCTACTCAAGACAGGATAGGTGGGAATTTGGTTAGTGAAAGAGAATACAGTGATATGAATGCCATGATGAGGGAGACTGACTTGTCTGAAATGGATAGTATGGGAACCACTTCACCTGGTCTAATAAGCAGGCTGGAAGCATTGTTTATTCTAGGATTGATAGGGCAATCTATAATGTTGACTAGTTTCTCCTCTTCAACAATCATGTCCTATGTAATTTACCTCCTAATATATCTGATCATGCTTTGCTCCACATTAGTAGGCCTGCAAATTCTAGACATGTTAATCATTTCAAATTTAATAACTACCTTCTGGATCTGGATGGATTTCATGATATGGTTCAAAAATCCTGGGCTAACCCAATTCATGGGAGTCCTATGCATATTCTTTGGACAAACTTTTATATATTATTAATCAGTTGTATTTACGAAAATGGAATACATATTTATCAATAATCAATTATTCTTAAAAATATTATAATTTTTTAATAATACAATGTTTGTAAATATATCATGTTGACATTTATATTTAAAAATGAAATTCAATGTTGTATAATGGGGTTAAATTTTAGGTGGAGGATAACATGGTGGAGTTTAATTATTTATTTATCATGGTAAATTATTAAAACACCAATTGATTTAAATATAAACGAATTTTATGATTATGATTTATTAGGGTTAACCTACTATCAAGGAAATTTCTATAAAAATAAATATTATACATATTCTAATAGATATTTTTAACTTAACTCCCTTATCTATCAAATAAGAAAACAGAATATTTTTCAGCCAACATTTGAGCTATTGCCATTTGGGATCCTAGGAAATGAGAATTTCTCAAAAATTGTGTCACATTATCATCATTGAACAATCCTTAATTCTTATGGCAAGTTACAAGAAACATGTTACGTGTGAATGGCTATTGCAATTTCCACGCTTCCACTATCCCTTCTATGAATCAGTTACAAAAGGCCATAAATGTTTTTCTTCAACCGCTCCACTCTCAATCATGATGTATTATTTATAACCCTCCCAAACCATGCATCTTTCGCATTCTGGCTTCTCCTGGTATCTCAACTGTCCAATATTTCGCTATCCAACTCAACAGAGTTGGCATTATGGCAAAAGTTGAATTCATGACAGGTAAATTTACTTATGAGTCCAATCTTAGTGTTTGGTGTCAGTTTTTCTAATTATTTGAAGATTGTAATATTGGAATTCATTGAGAGATTAATTTCCTTATTAGACCTGTTATGTAAGAGTAGAACCATAGAGGATTTTGATAATTTAAAAAGTCTATAATGTAAGATATCATTACCATATAATATTAGAAATTTAAAAATATGGATGTCAGGAGTTTGTTTTACAATATAACAACTCCATGGAAAAATAATATTGGATGAGCTAAACTATGCAATTATAACTGCATATTACAGTTTATTCATCTAATACTTCTCCATTTTGGTCCTCTAATCTGCCACGAAATGCTCCGATACAACCACCCATTTTTCTATGGCAAGGAGTGCGGCAATGTTAGACCTATTGTTACAATCGTTTCTTTGAATAAGAAACCTGGAATAATGGTGTAAAATCAGATCCAAATGAATTAATATTGAGAACAAATCAAGGATTTCTTATTGGTGTAGACAGATCAAAAGTTGATCTGTGTCCAACAACTTTCACTCATTTACTCCAATTGCATTGTTTTCGGTAAAAATTGGAGCAGTGGTTTTACTTATTAATATATGCGTATATGTTTTTAGTTGTTAAATATTTGTTATCTAATTTTGATGAGTATATGTCTATAATTATATTATTGATAGGTACCAATTTCAAAAAGTAGGAGTAAAAATATATTTAAGTTTCTATATCTCTGTATTTTTTATATCTTCACTTTGTTGTCAAACTCACAAATCTTTAGATCATAAAAGCATATTTACACACCCATAGCTGAAATGTCACCTAAATAATAATAATATGGATAATTACAAAATCACAAATCCTAACTTAAAGAGCTCTATTTATATAAATTATCAGTCATTCATAACAGTAACAAAAATGAAATATCATTCTTTTAGTTAAAAATTGGTACATGGCCTAATCTTCAACTTCTAAACATGGATTTCAATATTTTAGAAGCCAGTGACATATGCTTTTATTATTCAAAGATACACTCATGTGTAATGTTACCAGGTTAATGGGTGTTTTAACATCTAAAACTTTGTGTGTCATTAGATATAAATATTGCCGGTGATTGTATTGTGTAGTTGTAACTTCAAATTTTAATATTGCGAGTGATTGTATTATGCATGAGATTGTGACAGCGTAGCATCTGTTATTTATCTGACGTTATGATACTCTCATATCTTTAATTTATGTGTTTATTAAATAAACAAATTTCCTATTATCTTCATGTGTACACTATAGAAAAATTTCATTGATTCTGTACACCATAAAAATAGGAATACAAAACAATATATATATATATATATATATATATATATATATATATATATATATATATATATATATATATATATATATATATATAGGCATTAGTAAGATAAACTTGATGTTAATCCAATCTACTTAAATAAGATTGAATTTCTGCATTGAGAAAAATATACATGTCAATTGTGTAATTTTATTACTATTTTTTTTAAATATTTTTATATTATGATTTTAGAAAAATGATCTTTATTATTCAATGCGTTACTTATAAATTAATTAAATATATTTTTAAAAAAGTAGTATGTGAAAATATTATTTTGTTAATAATTAAATACTATAATTTACGGAAAACAATAGTATTTTGTTAAATTAATTAAATATATTTATATTTATCATATAAAATTTATAAGTAGGTAAATAAAAAATTAGCTCTAAGATTATCAAAAACTTAAAAAGATGTGTTAATACCCTGTATTAGAAAAGACGTTATCACCTCATATATATTAGATGACTTTTTAAGTTTATGTGATATGTTTATACCCTGTTTTTGTTAAATTATAAATTTAATTATTTATTAAATTATCATTTATAATTATTTTTTAAATTATATATTAAATAATGAATATTTAATCATTAATGTTAAAAGATCTATATTGAATTACATATCGTATTTCAAGATAGCATGAGGTGAAGATGTTCATTTAGAATTGAAATTTGAGGAGTAGTTGTCCTATATTGTAGGTTTGTAAAATTTGTAAATATGATATAATAAGGACTAAAGAAATATTTTAAAAAATCGTGTATTTTTAATAAATATTAAATTAAAGGACTAAAGTATCGGTAAAAACTATGAATACACTTCTTATTATAAATTATAACTTTTTTTAATGCAAAGTTAAATATTTAATTTATCATTATAAAAACAGTAGAATAAAAATTATTTTGTAATTAGTTAGTTCCTTATTTGAAATAAAATATATTTTGAAATTATTTAAATTTTTAAAGAAAGGTTAATAAAACAATATAAAATTAATTGGGATTTAGTAATTATTTTAGACTAATGAAATAACTAAAACATAATAGAATTTTTTCAAATTAACTTCATAATTGTAATCATGATAAAAAAATGTGAAATGATATTCATGAAAATTTAATGGTTAATGATAATCATAACAAATTAATGAGAAATGGTAAAAACTTATGAGACACATATTTATCACTATAGAATAAATAAATTTAAGATGATACGACAAATATTTATTTTTACAATTATTTTTAGAAACATAAATAACTTACAAATATTTTTATAAACGATAAAAATTCAACTATTTATTCAATGGTTTTAAACATGAATAAGTTAAAAACATTTTTTATAAATAGTCACACAAGTTCAAAGCATTTATAAACTAGAAAAATTCTACATGTTGATATAATTATTTGTAAAAACAAAAATAGGTTACAATCACTTTTATAAACAAGAATAACTTACAAATATTTGTATAAACGAAAAAAATTCAACTATTGATGCAATTGTTTTTAACATGAATAAGTTAAAATATTTTTATAAATTGTCACAATTTTAAGACACTTATAAACGGGAAAAAGTCTAGATATTGATATAATTACATTTATAAACAAAAGTAAGTTACAATAAATTTTAGTAACACGAAGAAATTAGAAATATTTTTATAGGTGGAAAAAACTCATGATTATATATTATAAGTATATGAGTGTTAACCAATTGAATACATGAAATGGATTCACGGATATATGTGAACATATTTATGAATCTATGAAATTTAAGGTTTAAACTGCTCATTTTAATGTACATCTTTTAAAACTTAAATCTTTCTTTTGCTATTTTTTTTATATAATTTAAGTTAGAGAATTGATTGTACTGTTTATTGTAAGTACGAATCAATGCTTAAAAGTCGGTGCATATTATTAACCTATATTTTGTAATTATATAAATAGTAACTAATTGAAGTATAAATTCAAACTTTATAAATGAGTGTTTAGTATATGTTTAATGACTTTTGTTTTTAATCTTTCCCATTCTGGCTTCTCCTGGTATCTCAACTGTCCAATTTTTCGCTGTCTAACTCAACAGAGTTGGCATTATGGCCTACATCGACCACAACAAGGAATTATGGAAGGTCTTTGTTCGAGTTCATCACAAATGGAAGGTTTTGGATCTCCATCAGAGCAATGGATCTGCTAATAAAAAGTTTTACCACAGTTTCAAAATGTCAGATATTCGGCATGAAATTACTTCATTTCTTAGTGAGGTGATTAATCGAGTAGCACCGATAGTTTCCTTGGACACTGTGAGTTGAAATTCATGAAATTTGATAATATTTTTTTATGATATCATAATTCATACTTGAAAGTCAGTGTCTATGTGAAGGGATAAGAGGTTAGTGTCTATGTGAAGGGCATAAGTTTGGCTATTTTTTTCTAGAGTTGTTTTATGTTTAGTGTTTGATGTTATATACAAAAGTTTTCCTAATTACTTAGGTGGCAAAAGTTGAATTCTTGACAGGTAAATTTACTTATGAGTCTGATCTTAGTGTTTGGTGTCAGTTTTTCTAATTATTTAAGGATTGTAATATTGGAATTCATTGAGAGATTAATTTCTTTATTAGACCTGTTATGTAAGAGTAGAGCCATCAAGGATTTTGATCATTTAAAAAGTCTATAATGTAAGATATCATTATCATATAATATTAGAAATCGAAAAATATGGATGTCAGGAGTTTATTTTACAATACAACAACACCATGGAAAAATAATATTTGATGAGCTAAGCTATGCAATTATAACTGCATGTTGCAGTTTATTTATCTAATGCTTCTCCATTTTGGTCCTCTATTCTGTCACGAAATGCTCCAATACAGTCACCCATTTTTCTATGGCAAGGAGTGCGGCAGTGTTAGACCTATTGTTACAATCCTTTCTTCGATCTAGAAACCTGGAATAATGCTGTAAAATCAAATTCAAATGAATTAATATGGAAAACAAATCAAGGATTTCTTATTGGTGTAGACAGATCAAAAGTTTATCTATGTACAACAACTCTCACTCATTTACTCCAATTTCATTGTTTTCTTACTCAGTAAAAATTAGAGCAATGGTTTTACTTATTAATATATGCGTATATGTTTTTATTTCTTGAATAATTGTTATCTAATTTTGATGAGTATATGTCTATAATTACATTATTGATAGGTACCAATTTCAAAAAATAGGAGTAAAAATATATTTAAGTTTCTATACCTCTGTATTTTTTATATCTTCACTTTGTTGTCAAACTCACAAATCTTTAGATCATAAAAGCATATTTACACATCCATAGCTGAAATGTCACCTAAATAATAATAATATGGATGATTACAAAATTACAAATCCTAACTTAAAGAGCTCTATTTATATAAATTATCAATCATTCATAACAATAACAAAAATGAAATATCATTGTTTTAGTTAAAAATTGGTGCATGGCCTAATCTTCAACTTCTAAACATGGATTTCAATATTTTAGCAGCCAGTGACCTATGCTTTTATTCCTTCAAAGATGCACTCATGTGTGATGTTACCAGGTTAATGGTTTGTTTTAACATCTAAAACTTTGTGTGTCATTAGATATAAATATTACGGGTGATTGTATTGGGCAGATGTAACTTCAAATTTTAATATTGCGAGTGATTGTACTGTGTATGAGACTGTGACAGAGTACCACCAATTATTTATCTGACGTTATGATACTCTCATATTTTTAATTTATGTGTTTATTAAATAAACAAATTTCCTATTATCTTCATGTGTACACTATACAAAAATTTCATTGATTCTCTACACCATAAAAAAAGGAATACAGTATATATATATATATAGACTCACATAGGCGTTAGTAAGATAAACATGATGTTAATCCAATCTTTTTAAATAAGGTTGAATTTGAGCATTGAGAAAAATATACATGTCAATTAATGGCCTTTATTATTCGATGCATTTATGGGAAAAATGTGTTACTTAAAAATAAGTTAAACATATTTTAAAAAAAGTAGTATGTGAAAATATTACTTTGTTAAAAATTAAATACCATAATTTACAGAAAACAATAGTATTTTGTTAAATTAATTAAATATATTTATATTTATCATGTAAAATTTATAAGTAGGTAAATCAAAAATTAGATCTAAGATTATCAAAAACTTAAAAAGACATGCTAATACCCTGTATTAGAAAAGACGTTATAAATTTTTAACAAAGTAGTATGTGAAAATATTACTGTGTTAAAAATTAAATACCATAATTTACAGAAAACAATAGTATTTTGTTAAATTAATTAAATATATTTATATTTATCATGTAAAATTTATAAGTAGGTAAATCAAAAATTAGATCTAAGATTATCAAAAACTTAAAAAGACATGTTAATACCCTGTATTAGAAAAGACGTTATCACCTCATTTATATATATTAAAAAATGAATATTTAAGCATTAATATTAAAAGATCTATATTCAATTAAATATCATATTTCAAGATACCATGAGGTGTAGATTTTCATTTAGAATGGAAATTTGAGGAGTAGTTGTCCTATATTGTAGGTTTGTAAAATTTGTAAATATGATATAATAAGGACTAAAGAAATATTTAAATAAATCATGTATTTTTAATAAATATTAAATTAAAGGACTAAAGTATCGGTAAAAACTATGAATACTCTTCTTATTCTAAATTATAACTTTTTTTTATTGCAAAGTTAAATATTTAATTTATCATTACAAAAACATTAGAATAAAAAATATTTTGAAATAAGTTAGTTCCTTATTTGAAATAAAATATATTTTGAAATTATTTAAATATTTAAAGAAAGGGTAATAAAACAATAGAAAATTAATTGGGATTTAGTAATTATTTTAGACTTATGAAATAACTAAAACATAACAGAATTTTTTCAAATTAACTTTATAATTGTAATCATGATAAACAAATGTTAAATGATATTCATGAAAATTTAATGGTAAATGATAATCATGAAAAATTTATGGGAAAAGGTAAAAACTTATGAGACACATATTTATCTCTATAGGATAAATAAATTTAAGATGATACGACAAATATTTATTTTTACAATTATTTTTAGAAACATAAATAACTTACAAATATTTTTCTTAGGACTTATTTGTAATCTCTTGTAACAACTTTAGAAGTATAGTGAATCAAAGAGTTGCTCTGTCTCCCAGACAAAAATCATTTCATTGACTTGAGTAAATAAGCATTTTGTGTTTCTTGCCTTATTATATCTTAATCAACAATATTTAATATATTTTTTGTTATTATTGATAAATTTCATTTATTTTAGTTGCTAATGTTTGTTGTCTCAATCATAAAAGTTTTTGGTGAGAATTGAACCTTCTTAATTTTACATCAATTCCAATGATTTTTAAATTTTTTTGAATGAACAAGTTTATGGAAAGAAACATATAATCTAAACTAAAGAAATTTGTTTATTTAAATCCACATGAATATATCAAAATAATGATAATATAATTAAAAATAATGCATATCTTCTCAATAGATTAGTTGAATGGATAGAGTGAAATTAGTAAGTTTTCAATTTTGGAGAAATTAAGAAATAAATTAATAAGTGAAAAATAGGAGTTGTCAAATTTGAAATCTTTAATTTTCGCATTTTTATATTATATAAATTGATTTATTTTCATTAGGTTTGAGGTTTAACAAAAGCAAAAAATATTTCAAAGAGAAACAAATAATTTAAGTTGAAATTTACCACGATCATTGAATGACAACATACTTTATTGTTTATAAAATGATATAAAAGTTAAAACAAATAAAATCTTTTTATAAAAGTAGTTATTATGAGACTTATTAATGTTTGAAATGTATTCACAAAAAATACACAAAAAAAACATTCATCAATAAAATTAAATAATACATCAACATGTAATTTATTTAATTATTGATAAGTATTTTAAGCTTTACTCATGATTTTAATTTATTGAGTTGGTTAATTTATTTACAGTTAAGTTTAATTGTAATTTAAAATTTAAGCAATCTATCACTTTGTTTCTCCTTTGTCTTAATTTGTTCCTTTTTAAAAAAAAATTAATTATTATTTTTTACACAAACATAAAATATAAATGACACTTTTGACAAAACATTTGTCATTAACATTAATAGATTCCATAAATAAATTTAAATAAATATTTTTAAGAGGTGGGTTGGATTATTTTTTATAAGTATTGTGATGAATTAAAATTTCTTCTCTTGTATATGTATAAAAAGTAAACAAAAATATTTTTGACGACTATGAGCCACAAGAAAGAAATTTATGTGTGCTTATAGATTAGAATGTTGAAATATATATTTTAATAAATAGTGAAAAGATACTCATTAATGAAAAATATCTTCAGAAAGATAAAATCTTGCAATGATATTCAAATAATAGGTATAATGATATAAGAACACATAATTATATTTTCAAGTTTATTTTTATAATTTTATTTTTTATTTTTGGCACATAATAATATTGTAGATATTAAAAAAAATCCCAGAAAAGTGTTTGTAAAACAACAATTTTAAGAGGTGGTTTAGATAATAATAATATTGTAATATTACTTGAAAATGGGGTATAGAACGAAAAAGTGTAATCGAGGTCGACCTCCAAAACTGCTGGTGGCATCGATTCCGGCCTATCAACCAACTCCTCCGCCGCAATCGCATATTCCTACGGCTACTGTGACCACAAGTTCTATTGACACTGCTACTGAATCTGAAGCTGAAGATGGCGAAACATAGGATTCTACAAGCAACTTAGGGCAAAATGTGAATGTTGAAACTTAAGATACTCAGATGACAGTGACTGATGAAAAGAAGGATCAGAAACTTTGGGTGGATGTGCTATCTTAGAATCGAAATCCTGCTAAAGGATTGGTGATGAAGTATATTGCACCAATATTTATTGATGGCAGAGTTGAAATTGAGATAGACGAAGAAGATGAGGATCGTGAAATTAAATACTGGAGGAAGTCTCTAATCATGTATGTGTTAGGTGATGATATCAGTATGAATTCTGTCACGAATTACATCTTAAAGACATGAAATTATGTGAAACTCCTTGACATTTCGTTCCATGATGAAGCCTATTTCATTCTTCGATTCAAGGATTGCGAGGATATGGATGCAGTGATGATGAAAGGGCCATATAAGTTTTGAGGAATGCCTGTGATTCTAAAGGAGTGGAGGCCAAGTTTCAATCTTAAGAAAGATATGATGAGAACGATCCCAATTTGGATAAAATTTCCAATGCTTCCTTTGAACCTATGGGGAGGAGATAACCTTAGTATGATGGAAAGTGCGTTTGGGGCTCCAATAGTGACTAATGAATGCACAACTAGGAAGCTAAGAGTATACTATGCGAGAGTCCTTGTTGAAGTGGATATCACTCAGAAACTCCTCGAAGAAATTATCATAAAAGATAAGGAGGGCAAGGTTGTTATCCAGAAGGTGGAGTATGAATGGAGGCCACAATTTTGTGATAAATGCTAAGCAGTGGGACATAACTGTGACATAAGAATTCAGAAGAAGAAATGGAAGCCTAAAGACAAGTCTGAGACTGTTGAGAAACAACCAAAATCATGGATTGAGGCAAAAGAGGAGCTAAGCTTCATGAAAGGTCAAACTGAGCCTACATCCATCATAGAAGTAAGAGGTAAAGAATATATTGTATCAACCCCTAAAAGGAGCAGTAATCTAGGGCCTTTTGATGAAGATATCTGGACTGTGATAGAGAAAAATGGAAAAAATAGAGGGAGTAACTCATTATATGCAGGTTCATCCTCTCAAGTCTATTGTCATAATAGGTATGGGGTCCTAGGGGGTTTGAACGAGCCTCTAGTGGCCTTTGACAGGGGGCCATGATTGTATCTTGGAACATTCGGGGGTTAAATAAAGTTGGGAAGATTAAAGAGATTAGTTGTCGTCTCTTAGCCATTCAACCAACAATTTGTATTCTGATTGAAACTAGAGTTAAAGAAAGTAAAGCTACAAGAGTTAGAGAAAATCTTAATTTACCTAGAAGCTATATAAATAACTATATTGATCACTCGAATGGCAGGATCTGGGTAATTTGGGATGACTCAAAAGTGGATTTGAGAGTGGAAAACAAATCAAGCCAGCACATCCATTGTGGTGTTTACTCTATTAGTGGAGAATTCCAGTTCTAGCTAACAACCATTTATGCTCATAACCATTTTGAAGACAGGAAGTTGCTATGGAATAAGTTTGTCAATATCCATCTAGCTCAATCGGGGGCTTGGTGTGCTATAGGAGATTTTAACAATGTAGCCTTTACTCAAGACAGGATAGGTGGGAATTTGGTTAGTGAAAGAGAATACAGTGATATGAATGCCATGATGAGGGAGACTGACTTGTCTAAAATGGATAGTATGGGAACCAGTTCACCTGGTTTAATAAGCAGGCTGGAAGCATTGTTTATTCTAGGATTGATAGGGCAATCTATAATGTTGACTAGTTTCTCCTCTTCAACAATCATGTCCTATGTAATTTACCTCCTAATATATCTGATCATGCTTTGCTCCACATTAGTAGGCCTGCAAATTCTAGACATGTTAATCATTTCAAATTTAATAACTACCTTCTGGATCTGGATGGATTTCATGATATGGTTCAAAAATCCTGGGCTAACCCAATTCATGGGAGTCCTATGCATATTCTTTGGACAAAATTGCAAAGACTCAAGTTTGAAATAAAGAGGTTCAGTAAGAATGCTGGTATTCAGAAGCAGAGATTAAGTGAAGTTAGAGCTAAGCTTCACCAAGCTCAGACTGATCTTATAAAGAATAGGCAGGATACCAGACTAAAATTGGCAATTAAGCAGCTCACTAAGGAAATTGTTAAGATACATGATCATGAATAAAGTAGACTGATGCAGAGAGCTAAAGTCAACTGGATTAGAAGTGGTGATGAGAGTAACTCTTATTTTCATGCTTATCTGAAAGCTAGACAGAATAGGAATATCATTAAGTACTTGCAGCAAGAGGATGGAGAGATCATAATTGAGCAGCATGATATAGAGAAAGAGATTATGGAGTTCTATAAAAGCCTCATGTGTGATACTTTGACTAGCCTAAAACATATTGATGTTGAAGTTATAAGAGGTGGTAACCAACTTTATATGGATCATAAAGAGTACCTTTTGAGTAATATCACTTATAAAGAGATAGAAGTGGATGTGAATGACATTGGAGATAACAAATCCCCAGGGGTGGATGGCTATAGTGCTAAGATATTCAAGAGTTGCTGGCATATTATACAGAATGATGTGTGTGCTGCAGTTAGAGATTTCTTCAGAACTGGTCAGATCCACAAAGGCTTCAACAAGACTATGGTCACCTTAATTCCTAAAGGTGATCAAGCCAAGAGTATTCGAGAGTATAGGCCCATTGCTGGTTGTACAGTGTTCTTAAAGATAATTTCCAAAATTCTTACTGCTAGATTAAGATCCATCATGCCTTTTATTATCAACAAGAACCAAGCTGCTTTTGTTGTAGGGCAAGACATTCACAATCATTTTCACTTAGCCCAGGAACTTATTAAAGGCTATGACAGGAAATCAGGAACTCCAAGATGTATGTTTCAGATTGATCTCTAGAAGGCTTATGATATGGTTCATTGGGACGCTTTATAAGGTATTATGAAGGAGATGGGCTTCCCTAGTTTGTTTGTTAGTAGAATCATGAATCTTGTCAGTACAGTTTCATACACCTTCAAAATAAATGGGCAGTATTATGAAGTGTTGCAAGCTAAAAGAGATACCAGACAGGGTGATCCCATTTCACCACTGTTGTTTGTTAATGTAATGGTGTATTTGAACAGGTGTATGAGCAAAATACAGAAGAATCATGACTTTAATCATCATGCGTGTGAGGGCTTAGGATTGACTAACCTCACCTTTGGTGATGATATTCTACTTTCCGCAAGGGTGATCAAGGCTCAGATTCTCATGCTGGTTGTGTTCAACCAATTTTCCAATTCCACAGGGCTCATTATTAATCCCAGCAAATGTAAGGTTTTCTTTGGCTGTGTGACAGATGATGTTAAGGAAAGCATTATAAGGACTACTGGTTTTGTTGAAGGAAGATTTCCTGTCAGATATTTGGGAATGCCTCTGAGTAGTCAAAACCTAAATATCCAGCACTATCTTCCTCTCATAGATAAAGTTACTGGTAGAGTGAAGCACTGGTCCTCCAAACTGCTAAGCTATGCTAGAAGAATTCTGCTTGTTAAGAGTAGTATATGTTCCATTACTCAATATTGGATGATGAACTTCCCTATCCCAAAGGTTGTGCTTAAAAAGATTGATACTGTTTGTATAGTTTTTGTTTGGACAGGGAAAACTGATGCGTGTAGAAAAAATCTTGATGCTTGGAGCAAAGTCTACAGACCTCTGAAACAGGGTGGCCTCGTTCTGATTAACTTAGGCATCTAGAACAAAACTACTATGCTTAAATGCTTGTGGATTCAATGGATTCGCCAAGTCTATCTGAAAAATCGTGACCCCTTGAATGTGGAACCTGGAGCGAATTGGTCTTGGTGTCTAAAGAAAATTCTGAAGAGCAGTAGGATGATTTTAATTCTGCAGCAGGTCTGGAACCAGATGCTTGCTGCTGGAAAATTCTCTATGCGATTAGTTTATAAGGAACTTGTTGATGATAGGGAGAGAGTGACCTGGAGTATGCTGCTGCTGCATAACAAAGGCAGACCTAAGGCTTTAATCATCCTGTGGTTTCTGTGTCAGGGCCATCTTTCTACAAAAGATAGACTTATGCGGTTTGGTATTATTAATGATAGTATTTGCAGTCTGTGTAGACATGAAGAGGAAAGTGCTAACCACCTTTTTTTATTGCGAGGGAACCATGAGTATTTTGCATGATATTCTTCTCTGGCAGGGTGAGACTCATAAACCTCATGATTGGCAAACGGATTAGCACTGGATCCTTGGAAGAGTGAATAGAAAAGGATGTCGTGGAAGAATTCTAAAGATGGCAATAACATAAGTGGTTCATGCAACTTGGCTGTATAGGAATTCTATAGTATTTGGAAATATTATTAATAGGGATAAAATCATTGGTTGCATAGTGTATAGAGGGTGGAGGTATAGAAATCTTAGAGTGCATTTAACACATCTAATGACCTAATTGTCCTTTTTGATTGCTGAATCCTTGAGATTGCCTTTATTTGTATTGTTTTTTGAATTAATATATTGTTTGGTTCAAAATAATAATAATAATAATAATAATATTGTATATATATACTCACACTTTGATGCGTGTGAGTTTTAGTATGGAAATGCTAAACAAAATTATATCAATAACTAAAAAAGAATGTAGCATTGATAAATTTTAAAATATAAATGTTGTCAATAATTTTTAAATGATAGGATCATACTATACCTATAAGAAATCATATTTTTAATAGTAAAATCAACATGTTTATTTTAAACCTAAACAACCAAAAAATTTGTTATATAGAGGATGCATAAAATTGTAAATATTTATATAATAGCAAATCAACATGTCGATTTTAAATCTATATACATAAAAGCTTTATTTTTTTGAAGATAATGAATAAAATTGTAACTATTTATATCTTATAAATCCATTGTTGATGCTATTCTACATTCTTTGAATAATAATTATATTTAATAATTCTGAATAAATATTTCTGAATTCTGAATGCTATTCTACATTCTACATGATATTCTAAATTCATATAAATTCTTTTTTTCTCTTGAATAAATATTTATGAATAGTAATTATAATCAATAATTCTAAAGTTTGTTTGGATGATCAAGTTAAAGGCAATGAACATATAAAATAAATTTTAAAAATTAGGTTATTTTAATCTACATGAATATATGAAATTCAAAAAATACAATTAATAATAAAAAATACCTATTTAATTTTTGAAAAAATGCGAATAAAATTATAAGTGAAAAAGGTAATGTTACTAAGCTTGAAATCTCGCATTTTTACACAATCATATTAAATAAATTGGTTCAATTATCATTAGGTTTTAATTTTAACAAAAACCTAAAATGAGACGAAGAGAATATAATCAAATTTAAGTGGTAAATTTATATAAATAATTGTATAGCAACTTAATTTATTTTTTATAGAATGATTAAAACTTAAACATATTAAAATCTTTTAAGAAATTAGAAATTACAAAATTGATAGTTGTTGTACCTGTATTATCAATAAAATAGACTTAACTACTATAACATTCATCAATCTATAATGTATTAACATGTTAATTTATCAAATAATCGATAAGTATTTTTCGATCTAGGTTGTGGTTCTAATTAATCAAGTTGGTTTATCTTATATTTTTTTTAGGTTTAAGTGTAATTTTTCAATTTGTTTATCTTTGTCTCCATTTTTCTTTTTAAAGTTTTTTTTATAACTTTTTTTATAAATACAAAAAAATAAATGAAACTTTTGATGATACCTAACAAAAAACATTTCAAGAGGTGGGTTATATGTCTTTTTTTCAAGTATAAGACATTATTACTTTTCCATATATGTATAACACATTATTACTTTCATATCACTAAACAAAAAAACATAGATGTAAATCATAAATATATCAGCAACCATGGCTAAAGCAATTATATGATGTAAGGATTTTTGGGAAATGTTTGGAGTTATGTAAGAGGTTTGAGAAATACTTCTAAATACTCTAGGTTTGAGTGATTCTTATATTTGAGAGTTTTAGAGAATGAGAAACAATTGGATATAAAATAGCTTTGTTCTTGAAAAATTAGAAGAATATTTTCTTAGAACATATTTGTAATCACTTATCACAACTTTAGAAGTATAGTGAATCAGATAGCTGCTCTGTCTCCCGACAAAGATCATTTGATTGACCTGAGTAAATAAGCATTTTGTGTTTTTCACCTTATTTTATCTTAATCTGCAAAATTTCATATATTTTTTTTTATTATTGATAAATTTCAGTTATTTTAGTTGCTAATATTTGTTGTCTCAATCATAAAAGTTTTTGGTGCGAATTGAACCTTCTTAATTTTACATCAATTCCAATGATTTTTACTTTTTTCGAATGAACAAGTTTATGGAAAGAAACATATAATCTAAACTAAAGAAATTGCATTATTTAAATCCACATGAATGTATCAAAATAATGATAATATAATTAAAAATAGTGCATATCTTCTCAATAGATAAGTTGAATGGATATAGTGAAATTAGTAAGTTTTCACTTTTGGAGAAATTAAGAAATAAATTAATAAGTGAAAAATACGACTTGTAAAACTTGAAATCTTTAATTTTCGCATTTCTATATTATATAAATTGATTTATTTTCATTAGGCTTGAGGTTTAAAAAATACATAAAATATTTCAAAGAGTATATAAATAACTTAAGTTGAAATTTACCACGATCATTGTATGACAACATAATTTATTGTTTATAAAATGATATAAAAGTTAAAACAAATAAAATCTTTTTAGGAAAGTAGTTACTATGAGACTTATTATTGTTTAAAATGTATTCACAAAAAATACACAAAAAACATTCATCAATAAAATTAAATAATACATTAACATGTAACTTATTTAATTATTGATAAGTATTTTTATCTTTACTTTTGATTTTAATTCATGGAGTTGGTTAATTTTATTTACAGTTTAGTTTAATTGTAACTTAAAATTTAATCAATCTATCACTTTGTTTCTCCTTTGTCTTAATTTGTGCCTTTTCTAAAAATATTTTACTTAATATTTTTTACATAAACATAAAATATAAGTGACACTTTTGACAAAACATTTGTCATTAACATTAATAGATTCCATAAATAAATTTAAATATATTTTTTTAAAGAGGAGGGTTAAACTATTTTTTTTAAGAAT
Organism: Vicia sativa; assembly: GCA_021764765.1. NCBI lineage: Eukaryota > Viridiplantae > Streptophyta > Magnoliopsida > Fabales > Fabaceae > Vicia > Vicia sativa. The sequence continues at coordinate 116,826,826 of CM038795.1, read as the reverse complement.
TGTCATCAATTAAATTTCCCCTCCTTTATGTGTATAAAAACTAAACAAAAATATTTTTGTCGACTATGAGCCACAAGAAAGAAATGTATGTGTGCTTATAGATTAGAATGTTGAAATATATATTTTAATAAATATTGAAAATATACTCCTTAATGAAAAATATCTTCAAAGATAAAATCTTGCAATGATATTCAAATAATAGGTTTAATGATATACCTAGAGGAAAATGTTATGAATTCAAATCTAGATTCATTGAAGGATATACTTATAATCTACCTTTAGTATTAATGGTAGATTATTCATTCTTCTATATTAGAAATAAGTGGTGGAGAAGAATCAATTAGTTTAGCAATATGTATTTCTAAAACAATTATATCTAACTCTAGAGTTAAGCATAACTTAACTTTAAAGTATACTATTAAATTTCAGTGTTGATTGGCTAATATTATACTTTATTAAAATTTTAATGATCTTAGTAAGTTGTCAAACATTCTCCATTGTTAAATGTAGCGCACTATCCATATTTTTATCATATACGTTAACCGCCATGATATAAAATAGCACACTTACTAGCACGAACCACTTTCCAAAAGTGGGATCCCTCTTCAAACTGTTGTGATATATAGGTTTTGTATTAGGGTTGGTTCTATACTATATGTATGGTGTCTCTTTCGTGAATGTATTTCTATATGACTCGCATATGTTGTTTCTCATTCTCTTGTACCTTCAATTCCATCGTGTAATACATGCGTTGAACTGAAGATCTTTAGTGCTAGCGTTTATGTTTGAGTCCTTTTTTGTGTTGCTTGAATGCAACTGTAGCGCTTCCACTCATAACTTAAAGATATAGTTTATTTTATTTAATTGAAATGTAATTGAACGTTCTTTAAATTGTCTATTGATGTTAAACACTAGTTTTGGTGATTCAAAGAAGATTAAAATGATTCTCATATATAGGAGGAGTCTTAGGAAGTGACTACAAACAAGAAGTGTTCATGTAATAATAAGTGTACAAATACCATTGATAGTAATATAATAACTATATTGTACACATTATGTCATACATCGTATCCAACGTTTGTACTCGTACCCAAAAATTCAATTGACATCAGAGCGGACACCGAATTTTATTTAGATGAACTCCAGAAAAAAAATGTTTTGTTCAAACAAATTACATTAAATATAGAGGATCTTTCATCACACCACCTATTTTAGATGACACCAGCAAAAAAGAAAAATATTTTATAGGTTTGCATCACCTTGGTGTATTCCCACTTTTTACAAAATTTCATTTATAGTTTGTTTATCCACTAATTTCAAGAGTGACTTTTCCAAAGACTCAAACATAGATTATTTGTAAGATACCATCGATATGTCTTACATAAATTATGACTATCGGAATATTACAATTAGACTCAGGTTTTTCTTATTTTAATTTCTAACAACTACAAGCAGGTTACCATCGTTATATGTTACATAAAATATGTATTTTATCTTTATTTTCATGTATTGAATATAACTTTCGAATTATATATTGTCAATAGAAAAATATATATTATATACGTTAAAGATACAATGTATTTTTAATTTTTAACTCTTTCATCTATTTATGTATTATGTGTTGATTCTCTATAGTAATTAATTTATAGAAATTATAACATTTTATTATTTTATTAAAGTATTTAAATTACATCCATATTTTTAAATTTTGACTATAAACACCTTCAAATTTAATTACTTATATGGTGTGTTTTGTGTCTATTTTTTGTTAGTTTTTCTCATGAAAAAAATATTGTGGATATTTAAAAGAAATTACATAAAAGTGTTTGAAATAAAATATTCTATGGTGTTTGAAATAAAAAATTACAGAAACTTATTTTAAAAAATTACTTATACGGTGTTTTAACTCTTTCATTTGTTTATTTGTTTATTTATTTATGTATTATGTATCGATTCTCTACCGTAATTAAACAAAAAACCAAAGATGTAAATCAAAAATATGTCAGCAACCATAGGCTAAAGTATTTATATGATGCAAGGATTTTTGGGAAACATTTGGCGTCATGTAAGAGGTTTTAGAAATACTTCTAAATACTCTAGGTTTGAGTGATTATTATATTTGGGAGTTTTAGAGAATGAGAAATAATTGGATATAAAATAGCTTTTTCTTTAAAACTTGGAAGAATATTTTCTTAGGACTTATTTGTAATCTCTTGTAACAACTTTAGAAGTATAGTGAATCAGAGAGTTGCTCTGTCTTCCCGACAAAGATCATTTCATTGACTTGAGTAAATAAGCATTTTGTATTTCTCGCCTTATTTTATCTTAATCTGCAAAATTTAATATATTTATTGTTATTATTGATAAATTTCAGTTATTTTAGTTGCTAATATTTGTTGTCTCAATCATAAAAGTTTTTGGTGAGAATTGAACCTTCTTAATTTTACATCAATTCCAATGATTTTTACTTTTTTCGAATGAACAAGTTTATGGAAAGAAACATATAATCTAAACTAAAGAAATTGCATTATTTAAATCCACATGAATGTATCAAAATAATGATAATATAATTAAAAATAGTGCATATCTTCTCAATAGATAAGTTGAATGGATATAGTGAAATTAGTAAGTTTTCACTTTTGGAGAAATTAAGAAATAAATTAATAAGTGAAAAATACGACTTGTAAAACTTGAAATCTTTAATTTTCGCATTTCTATATTATATAAATTGATTTATTTTCATTAGGTTTGAGGTTTAAAAAATACATAAAATATTTCAAAGAGTATATAAATAACTTAAGTTGAAATTTACCACGATCATTGTATGACAACATAATTTATTGTTTATAAAATGATATAAAAGTTAAAACAAATAAAATCTTTTTAGGAAAGTAGTTACTATGAGACTTATTATTGTTTAAAATGTATTCACAAAAAATACACAAAAAACATTCATCAATAAAATTAAATAATACATTAACATGTAACTTATTTAATTATTGATAAGTATTTTTATCTTTACTTTTGATTTTAATTCATGGAGTTGGTTAATTTTATTTACAGTTTAGTTTAATTGTAACTTAAAATTTAATCAATCTATCACTTTGTTTCTCCTTTGTCTTAATTTGTGCCTTTTCTAAAAATATTTTACTTAATATTTTTTACATAAACATAAAATATAAGTGACACTTTTGACAAAACATTTGTCATTAACATTAATAGATTCCATAAATAAATTTAAATATATTTTTTTAAAGAGGAGGGTTAAACTATTTTTTTTAAGAATTGTCATCAATTAAATTTCCCCTCCTTTATGTGTATAAAAAATAAACAAAAATATTTTTGTCGACTATGAGCCACAAGAAAGAAATGTATGTGTGCTTATAGATTAGAATGTTGAAATATATATTTTAATAAATATTGAAAATATACTCCTTAATGAAAAATATCTTCAGAAAGATAAAATCTTGCAATGATATTCAAATAATAGGTTTAATGATATACCTAGAGGGAAAATGTTATGAATTCAAATCTAGATTCATTGAAGGATATACTTATAATCTACCTTTAGTATTAATGGTAGATTATTCATTCTTCTATATTAGAAATAAGTGGTGGAGAAGAATCAATTAGTTTAGCAATATGTATTTCTAAAACAATTATATCTAACTCTAGAGCTAAGCATAACTTAACTTTAAAGTATACTATTAAATTTCAGTGTTGATTGGCTAATATTATACTTTATTAAAATTTTAATGATCTTAGTAAGTTGTCAAACATTCTCCATTGTTAAATGTAGCGCACTATCCATATTTTTATCATATACGTTAACCGCCATGATATAAAATAGCACACTTACTAGCACGAACCACTTTCCAAAAGTGGGATCCCTCTTCAAACTGTTGTGATATATAGGTTTTGTATTAGGGTTGGTTCTATACTATATGTATGGTGTCTCTTTCGTGAATGTATTTCTATATGACTCGCATATGTTGTTTCTCATTCTCTTGTACCTTCAATTCCATCGTGTAATACATGCGTTGAACTGAAGATCTTTAGTGCTAGCGTTTATGTTTGAGTCCTTTTTTGTGTTGCTTGAATGCAACTGTAGCGCTTCCACTCATAACTTAAAGATATAGTTTATTTTATTTAATTGAAATGTAATTGAACGTTCTTTAAATTGTCTATTGATGTTAAACACTAGTTTTGGTGATTCAAAGAAGATTAAAATGATTCTCATATATAGGAGGAGTCTTAGGAAGTGACTACAAACAAGAAGTGTTCATGTAATAATAAGTGTACAAATACCATTGATAGTAATATAATAACTATATTGTACACATTATGTCATACATCGTATCCAACGTTTGTACTCGTACCCAAAAATTCAATTGACATCAGAGCGGACACCGAATTTTATTTAGATGAACTCCAGAAAAAAAATGTTTTGTTCAAACAAATTACATTAAATATAGAGGATCTTTCATCACACCACCTATTTTAGATGACACCAGCAAAAAAGAAAAATATTTTATAGGTTTGCATCACCTTGGTGTATTCCCACTTTTTACAAAATTTCATTTATAGTTTGTTTATCCACTAATTTCAAGAGTGACTTTTCCAAAGACTCAAACATAGATTATTTGTAAGATACCATCGATATGTCTTACATAAATTATGACTATCGGAATATTACAATTAGACTCAGGTTTTTCTTATTTTAATTTCTAACAACTACAAGCAGGTTACCATCGTTATATGTTACATAAAATATGTATTTTATCTTTATTTTCATGTATTGAATATAACTTTCGAATTATATATTGTCAATAGAAAATATATATTATATATTAAAGATACAATGTATTTTTAATTTTAACTCTTTCATCTATTTATGTATTATGTGTTGATTCTCTATAGTAATTAATTTATAGAAATTATAACATTTTATTATTTTATTAAAGTATTTAAATTACATCCATATTTTTAAATTTTGACTATAAACACCTTCAAATTTAATTACTTATATGGTGTGTTTTGTGTCTATTTTTTGTTAGTTTTTCTCATGAAAAAAATATTGTGGATATTTAAAAGAAATTACATAAAAGTGTTTGAAATAAAATATTCTATGGTGTTTGAAATAAAAAATTACAGAAACTTATTTTAAAAAATTACTTATACGGTGTTTTAACTCTTTCATTTGTTTATTTGTTTATTTATTTATGTATTATGTATCGATTCTCTACCGTAATTAAACAAAAAACCAAAGATGTAAATCATAAATATGTCAGCAACCATAGGCTAAAGTAATTATATGATGCAAGTATTTTTGGGAAACATTTGGAGTCATGTAAGAGGTTTTAGAAATACTTCTAAATACTCTAGGTTTGAGTGATTATTATATTTGGGAGTTTTAGAGAATGAGAAATAATTGGATATAAAATAGCTTTTTCTTTAAAACTTGGAAGAATATTTTCTTAGGACTTATTTGTAATCTCTTGTAACAACTTTAGAAGTATAGTGAATCAGGGAGTTGCTCTGTCTTCCCGACAAAGATCATTTCATTGACTTGAGTAAATAAGCATTTTGTATTTCTCGCCTTATTTTATCTTAATCTGCAAAATTTAATATATTTATTGTTATTATTGATAAATGTCATTTATTTTAGTTGCTAATGTTTGTTGTCTCAATCATAAAAGTTTTTGGTGAGAATTGAACCTTCTTAATTTTACATCAATTCCAATGATTTTTACTTTTTTCGAATGAACAAGTTTATGGAAAGAAACATATAATCTAAACTAAAGAAATTGCATTATTTAAATCCACATGAATGTATCAAAATAATGATAATATAATTAAAAATAGTGCATATCTTCTCAATAGATAAGTTGAATGGATATAGTGAAATTAGTAAGTTTTCACTTTTGGAGAAATTAAGAAATAAATTAATAAGTGAAAAATACGACTTGTAAAACTTGAAATCTTTAATTTTCGCATTTCTATATTATATAAATTGATTTATTTTCATTAGTTTTCAGGTTTAAAAAAAACATAAAATATTTCAAAGAGTATATAAATAACTTAAGTTGAAATTTACCACGATCATTGTATGACAACATAATTTATTGTTTATAAAATGATATAAAAGTTAAAACATATAATTTCTTTTTAGGAAAGTAGTTACTATCAGACTTATTATTGTTTAAAATGTATTCACAAAAAATACACAAAAAACATTCATCAATAAAATTAAATAATACATTAACATGTAATTTATTTAATTATTGATAAGTATTTTTAGCTTTACTTGTGATTTTAATTCATGGAGTTGGTTAATTTTATTTACAGTTTTGTTTAATTGTAACTTAAAATTTAATCAATCTATCACTTTGTTTCTCCTTTGTCTTAATTTGTGCCTTTTTTAAAAATATTTTAGTTAATATTTTTTACATAAACATAAAATATAAGTGACACTTTTGACAAAACATTTGTCATTAACATTAATAGATTCCATAAATAAATTTAAATATATATTTTTTAAAGAGGAAGGTTAAATTATTTTTTATAAGTATTGTCATAAATTAAATTTCTTCTCCTTTATGTGTATAAAAAATAAACAAAAATATTTTTGTCGACTATGAGCCACAAGAAAGAAATGTATGCGTGCTTATAGATTAGAATGTTGAAATATATATTTTAATAAATATTGAAAATATACTCCTTAATGAAAATTATCTTCAGAAAGATAAAATCTTGCAATGATATTCAAATAATAGGTTTAATGATATACCTAGAGGGAAAATGTTATGAATTCAAATCTAGATTCATTAAAGGATATACTTATACTATACCTTTAGTATTAATGGTAGATTGTTCATTCTTCTATATTAGAAATAAGTGGTGGAGAAGAATCAATGAGTTTAGTAATATGTATTTCTAAAACAATTATATCTAACTCTAGAGCTAAGCATAACTTAACTTTAAAGTATACTATTAAATTTTAGTGTTGATTGACTAATATTATACTTTATTAAAATTTTAACGATCTTAGTAAGTTTTCAAACATTCTCCATTGTTAAATGTAGCGCACTATCCATATTTTCATCATATACGTTAACCGCCATGGTATAAAATAGCACACTTACTAGCACGAACCACTTTCCAATAATGGGATCCTTCTTCAAACTATTGTGATAGATAGGTTTTGTATTAGGGTTGGTTCTATACTATATGTATCCTGTCTCTTTCGTGAATGTATTTCTATATGACTCACATATGTTTTTTCTCATTCTCTTGCACCTTCAATTCCATCGTGTAATACATGCGTTGAACTGAAGATCTTTAGTGCTAGCGTTTATGTTTGAGTCCTTTTTTGTGTTGCTTGAATGCAACTGTAGCGCTTCCACTCATAACTTAAAGCATATAGTTTATTTTATTTAATTGAATTGTAAATTGAACGTTCTTTAAATTGTCTATTGAAGTTAAACACTAGTTTTAGTGATTGAGAGAAGGTTAAAATGATTCTCATATATAGGAGGAGTTTTAGGAAGTGACCACAAACAAGAAGTGTTCATTTAATAATAAGTGTAAAAATACCATTGATAGTAATATAATAACTATGTTGTACACATTATGTCATACATCATATCCAACATTTGTACTCGTACCCAAAAATTCAATTGACATCAGAGCGGACACCGGATTTTATTTAGATGAACTCCAGAAAAAACAAGTTTTGTTCAAATAAATTACATTGAATATAGAAGATATTTCATCACACCACCTATTTTAGATGACACCAGCAAAAAAGAAAAATATTTTATAGGTTTGCATCTCCTTGGTGTATTCCCACTTTTTACAAAATTTCATTTATAGTTTGTTTATCCACTAATTTCAAGAGTGACTTTTCCAAAGACTCAAACATAGATTATTTGTAAGATACCATCGATATATCTTATATAAAATATGACTGTTGGAATATTAATATTAGACTCATGTTTTTTTTTTATTTCTAACAACTACAAGCAGGATACCATCGTTATATGTTACATAAAATATGTATTTTATCTTTATTTTCATGTATTGAATATAAATTTTGAATTATACATTGTCAATACGAAAATATAGATTATATACTGTAATACGGTGGGAGAACTGACTTTGGAATTGTTTTGCTTTTGATCGCAAATGTTGCGGATAGCAAGAGTCGCCACCGACTTTTCTTTTATCTAATTAAGGGAAGGTGAAAAGAACAGAAAAAGGCCTTCGTTAGATTCTAAGTAAGGGAGAAGGTTATGAAAAGGGAAGGTATTAGCACCCCTTTCCATCTGTAGTTATCTACGGGCTCTTAGTTGCTTTAGCTCATCTTTTAAAATTTGCTTTCTGTGTGTGTGTGTTTGAAAATGTTTTGAAAAGGCATTTCGCTTTGACTTCGTAATGATTCACGCTGGAACGTATACGAAGTGTTTGGAAATGTTTTTGTTTTGAAAAGTGTTTTAACTTTGACAAAAGTGTGAGGTGTGAAAAGTATTTTGATAGAGCAAGCAACTAAAAGTCTTATTACCTACTAAGAACGGTCATTTTCGTGTTGTTTTACTTTCCTTTAGAATAGTGTTGTCCATACCATTAGTTGGTAGGTAACCCTATTTTTTGGATGTAAAGGGACATTCGAAGGGACATCGGATGGTCATAGAAGGCAACTTGTAGGAGTATCCTAGCACATTCGAAGGGACGATCATCACTTTTGGTAGGCAACAATCGAGGGGCGAGATCATGTATTCGTAGGCCACGTCGAGGGACTATGATCTTTGTATCGAAGGGACTATGATGATATGTTTGTAGGAAATGGTGCTAGGATACCTCTACGTTCGAGGGACTTGACCATTTGTTCGAAAGGCAACGAGAGAGAATACTCTAGGGGGTGCATGTGTGAAGAGATTGTGTTAAATTCAGATATATTATCTTGGAATTTAGAAGTGATCTACGTTCGTTTTTATCTTGCCATACACGCCTAATTACTAGCAGTTTATATGGGTGCGAAAAGTAAATTGCGGAAAGTAAAGTGCGGAAAGTAAATCCTACGCTATTACATGGCTTTGGGGCAGTTACATTATATAGGAGTGCGGAAAGTAAATCCTAATTAAGCTATTACATCCCATGAGCAGTTACATAATATTGAAAAAGAATGCGAGAAAATAAATCCTAAATATTTCAACCTAGAAGCAAATACATAATAATCGGAAACGAAAAGAAATTCGCATAAGAGAAAAATGTGTTAGTAAAAAAAGATTTTTAAGTTAGGAAAAAGTTTTGAGGTTAGTAATCCTAATTAGATGATAGAATAATTTTTTTGGGAATTGTCTGGGTTGATTTTAATAAGGAAAAGCAATTAAAAGTCAATTTTATGGTTAATTAACAATTAATTAAAATATGCATGCAAAAATATTAATTTTTATGCCAAAAATTAAATAAACATTTTTGTGTCCTAAATGCAAAAAGAAATTATTGTTTTTGGTGATTTTTGATGTGTTAGAAAATTGTTTGAAAAGAAATTAAATTAAGAAGGAAAATATGAAAAGAAATAGAAAATATGTTAGTTTTTGGAAAGTGTAAAAAATAATTGCTGGAGCCAGGGATCGAACCAAGGACTCCCAAGATAATCACGCGCCTCCCTGACCAACTGAGCTAGCATGCTTTGGTGTTAGTGGGATGAAACAAAAGCAACATAAGTGAAATAAGTTCTTTGACATCAAAACGCGCGCAAAGGTCACCTTCTTCCCCATTTAAGTTTTTAAACTTTTACCTACGGACACGATCCGTAGCAAAAGCCAATAGTGACGATTTTGCCCGTCACTATAGTACCTGCAAATTTCCAAAACACGATACAAGCAATATAAATTCATAATGAAACCATGGTTCGATTCGGATTGGGCTCCTGAACAAGAATATGCCTCTAGTTTTGGCCTATTTTTCCTAAATCGAAGGATCCCAATTTGAAGCTTGGAAAACCTAAACAATGGCATATCACGATTCCTGCACTTAAAACTCAATTAAACAACCCAGATAGCTTGCAAATAACATCATGAACATGAATATGTAATCAAAATACCTATGAATTCGATTTTGAAATTTTTGAGGCAAACCGTGATGTGCAATTTCGTGTTTCTGGGGGTGGTTGTGATCTGTGAACGTCTGGGATCACTCTAGGGACTTCTAGGAAGCGATTGGCAAGCTTAGAATTGATCGAATTGGTGCAAAAAGAGGTCTTCCGTTTGCTCGAATGCCACAGATTTTTTGAAGTTGGGTAGGGTTCTTGGAGGCCAGAAATTCGTTCTCTGTACTTGTGGATGCATTGTGTACTTATAGTAGAGTGAATTAGGTCAAGAATCATGAAGAAATTATATGTCAATCAATGAGAAAATATTTGATTTGGAATGAAACAAAATATTGCCTTTTTTGATCAAATCTCATTCAATTCCTTTGCCAATCAATGCAATTTCGAAATTGACAGCTTGTATGGCTTGCTTGGACCTCAAGAATGAGAGAAAAATCCACATTGCAATTAATTTTGATTTTCTACCTTTTATTTTAATTAAATTGGCTTTTAAATGATTAAAAATCCAAAATAAATAGAAAATAAAAGATAAATTCGTGGCCTTGGGCTTGGAGGTTCCAAATCATCTAAGGAACATGTTTGAACCAAGAAAAGTTAGGCCCATTTGCAAAATTTTGGGTTTTGTCAAGTATTTCTCTTTGTGAACCTCCTCAAAAATGCTCAACTTGTGCAAGGTGTATCTTGCTCAATTTTTAAATTTTTTGGGTGTTCTTGGACTTTTTAGAAAGCTCAAGATGTCTTCTAAGCATCCTCTTTGGTTTCATCTTCATTGAAGTTTCCATGCTCATGAACACTTCTTTACAAAAAGTTGACTTTTTGTTGACTTTGAAAAGGACCTGTAATGTTTTGATCCATAACTTCCAAATGAAGCATTTTCTGCCGAAGCTTGTGAGACATGAAGTTGTAGAGAATTGAATTCTCTTCAAAATGATCTATGGTGGAATAATTTTTGATAAAGTATGTGAAAGTTATGCCTGGTCAAAGTTTTGTTGACTTTTGTCTTAGAAAACCCAATTTAGAAACTTTGACATTTGATCAATTCTTGACTTTTCTTGATGAACCATGATCAACCCTTGATCAAATGATGAATATCACTTCAAAGTATTGATGTTGACCAAAAATTATGAAGTTTGACTGTATGTTGACCACAGTTGACTTTTTGTCCAAGACAACTAATTTTCAACCATCTGAGCAATTGTCTGAGGAAACTTGACTTGTAAGGCTTGAAACTTGACATGGAGATTCTTTGAAGCATATGGTGAGGCATGATGACCACTTGAAGTGTTGGAGGCTCACCTTGACTTGGGAATGGTCAAACCCTAATTTGGGTTGATTGCTTAGGAGAGGGTTTGTCTGGTCAACCCTTAAGCAATCCTTGAGCATTGATATGTGAAATGTCTTGAGAAGTAAGAAGGCAAATTTTGGGGTATGACATATACGTTAAAGATACAATGTATTTTTAATTTTTAACTCTTTCATCTATTTATGTATTATGTGTTGATTCTCTATAGTAATTAATTTATAGAAATTATAACATTTTATTATTTTATTAAAGTATTTAAATTACATCCATATTTTTAAATTTTGATTATAAACACCTTCAAATTTAATTACTTATATGATGTGTTTTGTTTCTATATTTTGTTAATTTTTCACATGTAAACAATATTGTGGATATTTTAAAAAAAATTACATAAAAGTGTTTGAAATAAAACATTCTATGGTGTTTGAAATAAAAAATTACAGAAAAGTATTTAAAAAAATTACTTATACGGTGTTTTAACTCTTTCATTTGTTTATTTGTTTATTTATTTATGTATTATGTATCGATTCTCTACCGTAATTAAACAAAAAACCAAAGATGTAAATCATAAATTGTCAGCAACCATAGGCTAAAGTAATTATATGATGCAAGGATTTTTGGGAAACCTTTGGAGTCATGTAAGAGGTTTTAGAAATACTTCTAAATACTCTAAGTTTTAGTGATTATTATATTTGAGAGTTTTAGAGAATGAGAAATAATTGGATATACAATAGCTTTTTCTTTAAAACTTGGAAGAATATTTTCTTAGGACTTATTTGTAATCTCTTGTAACAACTTTAGAAGTATAGTGAATCAGAGAGTTGCTCTGTCTCCTAGACAAAGATTATTTCATTGACCTTAGTAAATAAGCATTTTGTATTTCTCGCCTTATTTTATCTTAATCTTCAAAATTTATTATATTTTTTTTTATTATTGATAAATTTCATTTATTTTAGTTGCTAATGTTTGTTGTCTCAATCATAAAAGTTTTTGGTGAGAATTGAACCTTCTTAATTTTACATCAATTCCAATGATTTTTACTTTTTTTTTGAATGAACAAGTTTATGGAAAGAAACATATAATCTAAACTAAAGAAATTTCTTTATTTAAATCCACATGAATATATCAAAATAATGATAATATAATTAAAAATTATACATATCTTCTCAATAGATAAATTGAATGGATAGAGTGAAATTAGTAAGTTTTCACTTTTGGAGAAATTAAGAAATGAATTAAGAAGTGAAAAATACGACTTGTTAGACTTGAAATCTTTAATTTTCGCATTGCTATATTATATAAATTGATTTATTTTCATTAGGTTTGAGGTTTAGCAAAAACATAAAATATTTCAAAGAGCATATAAATAACTTAAGTTCAAATTTACCACGATCATTGTATGACAACATAATTTATTGGTTATAAAATGTATTCAAATTTATAAAATCTTTTTAGGAAAGTAGTTATTATGAGACGTATTATTGTTTAAAATGTATTCACAAAAAAATACACAAAAAACTTTCATCAATAAAATTAAATAATACATTAACATGTAATTTATTTAATTATTGATAAGTATTTTTAGCTTTACATGTGACTTTAATTCATGGAGTTGGTTAATTTTATTTACAGTTTAGTTTAATTGTAATCTAAAATTTAATCAATCTATCACTTTGTTTCTTTTTTCCTTAGTTTGTGCCTTTTTTTAAATTTTATTTTTTACATATACATAAAATATAAATGACACTTTTGACAACATATTTGTTATTAACATTAATGGATTACATAAACAAATTTAAATATATTTTTTTGGAGGTGGGTTAAATTATTTTTTATAAGTACTGTCATCAAATTAAAATTTTCATCTCCTTTATAGGTATAAAAAATAAACATTAATATTTTTGACGACTATGAGCCACAACAAAGAAATGTATGTGGGCTTATAGATTAGAATGTTTAAATATATATTTTAATAAATAGTGAAAAGATAATCATTAATAGAAAATATCTTCAAGAAAGATAAAATCTTGCAATGATATTCAAATATTAGGTATAATGATATACTAGAGGAAATATTATAGGTTTATAACTAAATAAAATGTTATGAATTCAAATCTAGATTCATTAAAAGATATATTTATAAGATACCTTTAATATTAATGGTAGTTTGTTTATTCTTCTATATTAGAAATAAGTGGTTGATTAGTATAAATTAATTTAGAAAAATTTATTTCTAAGACAATGATATCTAACTCTAGAACTAAGCGTAACTTAATTTTAAAGAATAAAACTAAATTTCAGTGATTATAGACTGATATTCTACCTTATTAAAATTTAAACAATCTTAGAAATTTGTCAAACACCATCGTTAAATGTTGTACGTTATCAAGATTTTCATCATATACCTTAACCCTAGGTATAAAATAAAACACTTACTATAAATTCATTCCTTACCACAAACCACTATCCAAAAAGGATCCTTCTCCAAATTGTTGTGCTATATAGTTTTTGTATATGGGTTGGTTCTTTCCTATTTGTATGTTGTCTCTTTGGGTAATGTATTCTCGCTTTGTGTTTAGAATGTCTTATGTGACTTACCTATGTTGTTTCCCATTCTCTGGCACCTTCAATTTCATCGTGTAATATCATGCGTCGAGTTGAAGATCTTTAGTGCCAGCGTTTATATTTTAGTCCTTTTTTGTGTTTCTTGTATGCCAATCTAGAGCTTTCTCTCATATCTTAAAGCATAGTATTTATTTATCTTTGTCTCCATTTTTCTTTTTAAAGTTTTTTTTTTATAAGTACAAAAAAAATGAAACTTTTGACGATACCTTACAAAAAAATTTCAAGAGGAGGGTTATATATCTTTTTTCAAGTATAACAAACTATTACTTGTCCATGTATGTATAACCCACTATTACTTTCATATCACTAAACAAAAAAGAAAGATGTAAATCATAAATATGTCAGTAACCATGGGCTAAACTAATTATATGATGCAAGGATTTTTGGGAAATGTTTGGAGTCATGTAAGAGGTTTTAGAAATACTTCTAAATACTCTAGGTTTGAGTGATTATTATATTTGAGAGTTTTATAGAATGAGAAAAATACTGGGTATAAAATAGTTTTGTTCTTGAAAACATAGAAGAATATTTACTTAGGACATATTTGTAATCGATCATTTGATTGACTTGAGTAAATAAGCATTTTGTGTTTTTCGCCTTGTTTTATCTTAATCTGCAAAATTTCAAATATTTTTTATTATTATTCATAAATTTCATTTATTTTAGTTACAAATGTTTGTTGTCTCACACTTAAAAGTTTTTGGTGCGAATTGAACCTTCTCAATTTCACTGATTTTTACAATTAAAAATAATGCATATCTTCTCAATAGATTAGTTGAATGGATAGAGTGAAATTAGTAAGTTTTCAATTTTTGAGAAATTAAGAAATAAATTAATAAATGAAAAATACCAGTGGTTAAACTTGAAATATTTTCTTAGGACATATTTTCACTATTTATGATCGAGACAACAAACATTAGCAACTAAAAATCATTGGAATTGATGTAAAACTTAGACGGTTGAATTCTCACCAAAAACTTTTATGATTGAGACAACAAACATTAGCAACTAAAATTTAATATATTTATTCTTCTTATAGAAGAATGAACAAACTACCATTAATATTAAAGGTATCTTATAAGTATATCCTCATAACATTTTATTTACTTATAAACGTATAATATTTCCTCTACGTATATCATTATAACTATTATTTGAATATCATTACAATATTTTTACTATCTTGAAAATATTTTTCATTAATGAGGATCTTTTCACTATTTATTAAAATTTATATTTAAACATTCTAATCTATAAGCACACATACATTTCTATGTTGTGGCTCATAGTCGTCAAAAATATTTATGTTTATTTTTATACATATAAAGGAGAAGATTATTTTAATTTGATGATAGTACTTATAAAAAATAATTTAACCGACTTCCTAAAAAAATATCTTTAATTTTGTTTATGGAATCCATTAATGTTAATGACAAATATTTTGTAAAAAGTGCCATTTATATGTTATGTAAAAAAAATAATTAAAATTTTTTTAAAAAGGCACAAGAAAGAAATGTATGTTGCTTATAGATTAGATTGTTGAATTACATATTTTAATAAATAGTGAAAAGATACTCATTAATGAAAAATATCTTTAGAAAGATAAAATCTTGCAATGATATTCAAATAATAGATATAATGATATAAGAACACATAATTATATTTTCTAGATTATTTTTATAATTTTATTTTTTACTTTTCACGCCTAAAAATATTGTAGATATTAAAAAAATCCCAGAAAAGTGTTTGTAAAACAACAATTTTAAGAGGTGTTCTTATAAAATGATATAAAAGTTAAAACAAATAAAATCTTTTTATGAAAGTAGTTATTATGAGACTTATTATTGTTTGAAATGTATTCAAAAAATAATAAAAAAAAACATTCATCAATAAAATTAAATAACACATCGACATGTAATTTATTTAATTATTGCTAAGTATTTTTAGCTTTACTCGTGATTTTAATTTATTGAGTTGGTTAATTTATTTACAGTTTAGTTTAATTGTAATTTAAAATGTACGCAATCTATCACTTTGTTTCTCCTTTGTTTTAATTTGTGCCTTTTTTTTAAAAAAAATTTAATTATTATTTTTTACACAAACATAAAATATAAATGACAATTTTGACAAAACATTTGTCATGAACATTAATAGATTCCATAAATAAATTTAAATAAATGTTTTTAAGAAGTGGGTTAAATTATTTTTTTATAAGTATTGTCATGAATTAAAATTTCTTCTCCTTTATATGTATAAAAAATAAACAAAAATATTTTTGACGACTATGAGCCACAAGGAATAAATGTATGTGTGCTTATAGTTAGAATGTTGAAATATATATTTTAATAAATAGTGAAAAGATATTCATTAATGAAAAATATCTTCAGAAAGATGAAAATCTTGCAATGATATTCAAATAATAGGTATAATGATATAAGAACACATAATTATATTTTCTAGTTTATTTTTATAATTTTATTTTTTATTTCTCACACATAATAATATTGTAGATATTAAAAAAATCCTAGAAAATTGTTTGTAAAACAACAATTTTAAGAGTTGGTTTAGATAATAATAATATTGTATATATATACTCTCACGTTTGATGCGTGTGAGTTTTACTTAGGAAATACAAAAGAGTGTTTAAATTCAAATATTTAAAAACAATTATATTAATAACTAAAAAAGAAACTAGCATTGATAAATTTTAAAATATAAATGTTGTCAATAATTTTTAAATGTTAGGGATCATACTATACCTTTAAAAAATCATATTTTTAATAGTAAAAATCAACATGTTTATTTTAAACCTAAACAACCAAAAAATTTGTTATATAGAGGATGCATAAAATTGTAAATATTTATATAATAGCAAATCAACATGTTGAATTTTAAATCTAGATACATAAAAGCTTTATTTTTTGAAGATAATGAATAAAATTATAACTATTTATATCTTAGAAATCCATTGTAGATGATATTCCAAATTCTTTGAATAATAATTATATTTAATAATTATGAATGTGTATTTCTGAATTTTGAATGCTATTGTACATTCTACATGATATCCTAAATTCAAATAAATCCGTTTTTCTCTTGAATAAATATTTATGAATAACAATTATAATCAATAATTCTGAAGTTTGGTTTGAATCACCAAGTTAAAGGCAATGAACATATAAAATAAATTTTAAAAATTAGTTTATTTTAATCCACATGAATATATGAAATTCTAAAAATACAATTAATAATAACACATACCTGTTTAATTTTTGAAAAAATGCGAATAAAATTATAAGTGAAAAAGGTAATTTTACTAAGCTTGAAATCTCTCATTTTTACACCATAGTATTATATAAATTGGTTCAATTATAATTAGGTTTTATTTTTAACAAAAACCTAAAATGAGACAAAGAGAATATAATCAAATTTAAGTGGTAAACTTATATAAAAAATTGTATAACTAGTTAATTTATTTTTTATAGAATGATTGAAACTTAAACATATTAAAATCTCTTAAGAATTTAGTAATTACAAAATTGATAGTTGTTGTACATATATTATCAATAAAATAGACTTAACTACTATAACATTCATCAATCTATAATGTATTAACATGTTAATTTATCAAATAATCGATAAGTATTTTTCGATCTAGGTTGTGGTTCTAATTAATCAAGTTGGTTTATCTTATATTTTTTTTAGGTTTAAGTGTAATTTTTCAATTTGTTTATCTTTGTCTCCATTTTTCTTTTTAAAGTTTTTTTTATAACTTTTTTTATAAATACAAAAAAATAAATGAAACTTTTGATGATACCTAACAAAAAACATTTCAAGAGGTGGGTTATATGTCTTTTTTTCAAGTATAAGACATTATTACTTTTCCATATATGTATAACACATTATTACTTTCATATCACTAAACAAAAAACAAAGATGTAAATCATAAATATATCAGCAATCATGGGCTAAAGCAATTATATGATGTAACGATTTTTGGGAAATGTTTGGAGTCATGTAAGAGGTTTGAGAAATACTTCTAAATACTCTAGGTTTGAGTGATTCTTATATTTGAGAGTTTTAGAGAATGAGAAACAATTGGATATAAAATAGCTTTGTTCTTGAAAAATTAGAAGAATATTTTCTTAGGACATATTTGTAATTTCTTATAACAATTTTAGAAGTATAGTGAATCAAAGAGCTGCTCTGTCTCCCTAACAAAGATCATTTGATTGACCTGAGTAAATAACGATTTTGTGTTTTTCACCTTATATTATCTTAATCTGTAAACATTCATATATTTTTTTATTATTATTGATAAATTTCATTTATTTTAGTTGCTAATATTTGTTGTCTCACACAAAAAAGTTTTTGGTGCGAATTGAACCTTCTCAATTTCACATCAATTGCAATGATTTTGTTTTTGAATGAACAAGTTTATGGAGAGAAACGTATAATCTAAACTAAAGAAATTGGTTTATTTAAATCACATGAATATATCAAAATAATGATAATATAATTAAAAATAATGCATATCTTCTCAATAGATTAGTTGAATGGATAGAGTGAAATTAGTAAGTTTTCAATTTTGGAGAAATTAAGAAATAAATTAATAAGTGAAAAATAGGAGTTGTCAAATTTGAAATCTTTAATTTTCGCATTTTTATATTATATAAATTGATTTATTTTCATTAGGTTTGAGGTTTAACAAAAGCAAAAAATATTTCAAAGAGAAACAAATAATTTAAGTTGAAATTTACCACGATCATTGAATGACAACATACTTTATTGTTTATAAAATGATATAAAAGTTAAAACAAATAAAATCTTTTTATAAAAGTAGTTATTATGAGACTTATTAATGTTTGAAATGTATTCACAAAAAATACACAAAAAAAACATTCATCAATAAAATTAAATAATACATCAACATGTAATTTATTTAATTATTGATAAGTATTTTAAGCTTTACTCATGATTTTAATTTATTGAGTTGGTTAATTTATTTACAGTTAAGTTTAATTGTAATTTAAAATTTAAGCAATCTATCACTTTGTTTCTCCTTTGTCTTAATTTGTTCCTTTTTAAAAAAAAATTAATTATTATTTTTTACACAAACATAAAATATAAATGACACTTTTGACAAAACATTTGTCATTAACATTAATAGATTCCATAAATAAATTTAAATATATATTTTTTAAAGAGGAAGGTTAAATTATTTTTTATAAGTATTGTCATAAATTAAATTTCTTCTCCTTTATGTGTATAAAAAATAAACAAAAATATTTTTGTCGACTATGAGCCACAAGAAAGAAATGTATGCGTGCTTATAGATTAGAATGTTGAAATATATATTTTAATAAATATTGAAAATATACTCCTTAATGAAAAATATCTTCAGAAAGATAAAATCTTGCAATGATATTCAAATAATAGGTATAATGATATACTAGAGGAAATATTATACGTTTATAACTAAATAAAACGTTATGAATTCAAATCTAGATTCATTAAAGGATATACTTATAAGATACCTTTAATATTAATGGTAGTTTGTTTATTATATAGAAATAAGTGGTTGATTAATATAAATTAATTTAGCAAAATTTATTTCTTAAACAATGATATCTAACTCTAGAACTAAGCTTAACTTAATTTTAAAGAATAAAACTAAATTTCAGTGATTATTGACTGATATTCTACCTTATTAAAATTTAAACAATCTTAGAAATTTGTCAAACACCATCGTTAAATGTTGTACGTTATCAAGATTTTCATCATATACCTTAACCCTAGGTATAAAATAAAACACTTACTATAAATTCATTCCTTACCACAAACCACTATCCAAAAAGGATCCTTCTCCAAATTGTTGTGCTATATAGTTTTTGTATATGGGTTGGTTCTTTCCTATTTGTATGTTGTCTCTTTGGGTAATGTATTCTCGCTTTGTGTTTAGAATGTCTTATGTGACTTACCTATGTTGTTTCCCATTCTCTGGCACCTTCAATTTCATCGTGTAATATCATGCGTCGAGTTGAAGATCTTTAGTGCCAGCGTTTATATTTTAGTCCTTTTTTGTGTTTCTTGTATGCCAATCTAGAGCTTTCTCTCATATCTTAAAGCATAGTATTTATTTATCTTTGTCTCCATTTTTCTTTTTAAAGTTTTTTTTTTATAAGTACAAAAAAAATGAAACTTTTGACGATACCTTACAAAAAAATTTCAAGAGGAGGGTTATATATCTTTTTTCAAGTATAACAAACTATTACTTGTCCATGTATGTATAACCCACTATTACTTTCATATCACTAAACAAAAAAGAAAGATGTAAATCATAAATATGTCAGTAACCATGGGCTAAAGCAATTATATGATGCAAGGATTTTTGGGAAATGTTTGGAGTCATGTAAGAGGTTTGAGAAATACTTCTAAATACTCTAGGTTTGAGTGATTCTTATATTTGAGAGTTTTAGAGTATGAGAAACAATTGGATATAAAATAGCTTTGTTCTTGAAATATTAGAAGAATATTTTCTTAGGATATATTTGTAATCTCTTATAACAACTTTAGAAGTATAGTGAATCGGAGAGCTGCTCTGTCTCCCTGACAATCATTTGATTGACCTGAGTAAATAAGCATTTTGTGTAAATAAGCATAGTGAATCAGAAAACTTACTTTATTGTTTATAAAATGATATAAAAGTTAAAACAAATAAAATCTTTTTATGAAAGTAGTTATTATGAGACTTATTATTGTTTGAAATGTATTAAAAAAAAACACAAAAAAAAAAATTCATCAATAAAATTAAATAACACATCGACATGTAATTTATTTAATTATTGCTAAGTATTTTTAGCTTTACTCGTGATTTTAATTTATTGAGTTGGTTAATTTATTTACAGTTTAGTTTAATTGTAATTTAAAATGTACGCAGTCTATCATTTTGTTTCTCCTTTGTTTTAATTTGTGCCTTCTTTTTAAAAAAAATTTAATTATTATTTTTTACACAAACATAAAATATAAATGACAATTTTGACAAAACATTTGTCATGAACATTAATAGATTCCATAAATAAATTTAAATAAATGTTTTTAAGAAGTGGGTTAAATTATTTTTTTATAAGTATTGTCATGAATTAAAATTTCTTCTCCTTTATATGTATAAAAAATAAACAAAAATATTTTTGACGACTATGAGCCACAAGGAATAAATGTATGTGTGCTTATAGATTAGAATGTTGAAATATATATTTTAATAAATAGTGAAAAGATATTCATTAATGACAAATATCTTCAGAAAGATAAAAATCTTGCAATGATATTCAAATAATAGGTATAATGATATAAGAACACATAATTATATTTTCTAGTTTATTTTTATAATTTTATTTTTTATTTCTCACACATAATAATATTGTAGATATTAAAAAAATCCTAGAAAATTGTTTGTAAAACAACAATTTTAAGAGTTGGTTTAGATAATAATAATATTGTATATATATACTCTCACGTTTGATGCGTGTGAGTTTTACTTAGGAAATACAAAAGAGTGTTTAAATTCAAATATTTAAAAACAATTATATTAATAACTAAAAAAGAAACTAGCATTGATAAATTTTAAAATATAAATGTTGTCAATAATTTTAAATGTTAGGGATCATACTATACCTTTAAAAAATCATATTTTTAATAGTAAAAATCAACATGTTTATTTTAAACCTAAACAACCAAAAAATTTGTTATATAGAGGATGCATAAAATTGTAAATATTTATATAATAGCAAATCAACATGTTGAATTTTAAATCTAGATACATAAAAGCTTTATTTTTTTTGAAGATAATGAATAAAATTATAACTATTTATATCTTATAAATCCATTGTAGATGATATTCCAAATTCTTTGAATAATAATTATATTTAATAATTATGAATGTGTATTTCTGAATTTTGAATGCTATTGTACATTCTACATGATATCCTAAATTCAAATAAATCCGTTTTTTCTCTTGAATAAATATTTATGAATAACAATTATAATCAATAATTCTGAAGTTTGGTTTGAATCACCAAGTTAAAGGCAATGAACATATAAAATAAATTTTAAAAATTAGTTTATTTTAATCCACATGAATATATGAAATTCTAAAAATACAATTAATAATAACACATACCTGTTTAATTTTTGAAAAAATGCGAAGAAAATTATAAGTGAAAAAGGTAATTTTACTAAGCTTGAAATCTCTCATTTTTACACCATAGTATTATATAAATTGGTTCAATTATCATTAGGTTTTATTTTTAACAAAAACCTAAAATGAGACAAAGAGAATATAATCAAATTTAAGTGGTAAACTTATATAAATAATTGTATAACTAGTTAATTTATTTTTTATAGAATGATTGAAACTTAAACATATTAAAATCTTTTAAGAAATTAGTAATTAGAAAATTGATAGTTGTTGTAAATGTATTACCAATAAAATAGACTTAACTACTATAACATTCATCAAACTATAATGTATCAACATGTTAATTTATCAAATAATCGATAAGTATTTTTCGATTTAGGTTGTGATTCTAATTAATCAAGTTGGTTTATCTTATAGTTTTCAATTTGTTTATCTTTGTCTCCAATATTCTTTTGAAAGTTTTTTTATAAATACAAAAAAAAATAAATAAAACTTTGGAAGATACCTAACAAAAAAATTTCAAGAGGTGGGTTATATGTCTATTTTTCAAGTATAACACACTATTACTTTTCCATATATGTATAACACATTATTACTTTCATATCACTAAACAAAAAACAAAGATGTAAATCATAAATATATCAGCAATCATGGGCTAAAGCAATTATATGATGTAACGATTTTTGGGAAATGTTTGGAGTCATGTAAGAGGTTTGAGAAATACTTCTAAATACTCTAGGTTTGAGTGATTCTTATATTTGAGAGTTTTAGAGAATGAGAAACAATTGGATATAAAATAGCTTTGTTCTTGAAAAATTAGAAGAATATTTTCTTAGGACATATTTGTAATTTCTTATAACAATTTTAGAAGTATAGTGAATCAAAGAGCTGCTCTGTCTCCCTAACAAAGATCATTTGATTGACCTGAGTAAATAACGATTTTGTGTTTTTCACCTTATATTATCTTAATCTGTAAACATTCATATATTTTTTTATTATTATTGATAAATTTCATTTATTTTAGTTGCTAATATTTGTTGTCTCACACAAAAAAGTTTTTGGTGCGAATTGAACCTTCTCAATTTCACATCAATTGCAATGATTTTGTTTTTGAATGAACAAGTTTATGGAGAGAAACGTATAATCTAAACTAAAGAAATTGGTTTATTTAAATCACATGAATATATCAAAATAATGATAATATAATTAAAAATAATGCATATCTTCTCAATAGATTAGTTGAATGGATAGAGTGAAATTAGTAAGTTTTCAATTTTTGAGAAATTAAGAAATAAATTAGTAAATGAAAAATACGAATGGTTAAACTTGAAATATTTTCTTAGGACATATTTTCACTATTTATGATTGAGACAACAAACATTAGCAACTAAAAATCATTGGAATTGATATAAAACTTAGACGGTTCAATACTCACCAAAAACTTTTATGATTGAGACAACAAACATTAGCAACTAAAATTTAATATAGTTATTGTAAAGGTATCTTATAAGTATATCCTCATAACATTTTATTTACATATAAACATTTATTTTTTCCTCTACGTATATCATTATAACTATTATTTGAATATCATTACAATATTTTTACTATCTTGAAAATATTTTTCATTAATGAGGATCTTTTCACTATTTATTAAAATTTATATTTAAACATTCTAATCTATAAGCACACATACATTTCTTTGTTGTGGCCCATAGTCGTCAAAAATATTTATGTTTATTTTTATACATATAAAGGAGAAGATTATTTTATTTTTATACATATAAAGGAGAAGATTATTTTAATTTGATGATAGTACTTATAAAAAATAATTTAACCCACTTCCTAAAAAAATATCTTTAATTTTGTTTATGGAATCCATTAATGTTAATGACAAATATTTTGTAAAAAGTGCCATTTATATGTTATGTTTATGTAAAAAATAATAATTAAATTTTTTTTAAAAAAGGCACAAATTAAGACAAAAAGAACAAAGTGATAGATTGCTTAAATTTTAGATTAAAATTAAACTAAACTGTAAATAAAATTAACCAACTCCATCAATTAAAATCACAAG
Organism: Vicia sativa; assembly: GCA_021764765.1. NCBI lineage: Eukaryota > Viridiplantae > Streptophyta > Magnoliopsida > Fabales > Fabaceae > Vicia > Vicia sativa. The sequence goes on along the minus strand of CM038795.1, from coordinate 116,802,510 downwards.
TAAAGCTAAAAATACTTATCATCAATTAAATAAATTAAAGGTTAATGTATTATTTAATTTTATATCATTTTATAAACAATAAAGTATGTTGTCATACAATGATTGTGGTAAATTTCAACTTAAATTTTTTATATGCTTTTTGAAATATTTTATGTTTTTGTTAATCCTCAAACCTTATGAAAATAATTCAATTTATATAATATAACAACGCGAATATTAAAGATTTCAAGTTTAACAACTCATATTTTTCACTTATTAATTTATTTATTAATTTCTCCCAAACTACTAAATTCACTTTATCCATTCAACTAATCTATTGAGAAGATATGCATTGTTTTTAAATGAAATTTATCAATAATAACAAAAAATATTATAAATTTTGTAGATTAAGATAAAATAAGGCGAGAAACACAAAATGCTTATTTACTCAGGTCAATGAAATGATGTTTGTATGGGAGATAGAGCAGATCTCTGATTCACTATACTTCTAAAATTGTTATAAGAGATTACAAATAAGTCCTAAGAGAATAGTCTTCCAAGTTTTAAAGAAAAAGCTATTTTCTACCAATTGTTTCTCATTGGCTAAAACACTCAAATATCAGAATCACTCAAACCTAAAGTATTTAGAAGTATTTCTCAAATCTCCTACATTATTCCAAACGTTTCCAAAAAATCCTTGCATCATATAATTACTTTAGCCCATGGTTACTGACGTGTTTATGATTTATATCTTTGGTTTTTTGTTTAGCGATATGAAAGTAATAGAGTGAAATACTTGAAAAAAGACATATAACCCACCTCTTGAATTTTTTTTGTTTTAATATTTTTTATGTATTTATAAAAAAATATTATAAAAAAACTTTAAAAAGAAAAATTTAGACAAAGATAAACAAATTAAAAACTGGTGTAATTTTTTAATCACACTTATACCTACAAAAATATAAGATAAACCAACTAGATTTATTAGAATCACAACCTAAATCTAAAAATGCTTATCGATTATTTAATAAATTAACATGTTAATACATTATAGATTCATGAATGGTATAGTAGTTTAGTCTATTTAATTGATAATACATTTACAACAACAATCAATTTTGCAATTACTAATTTCTTAAAATATCTTAATATGTTTAACTTTTAATCATTCTATAAAAAAAATTAAGTTGTTGTACAATTATTTATATAAATTTACCACTTAAATTTGATTATATTCTCTTTGTCTCATTTTAGATTTTTGTTAAAACTAAAACCTAATGATAATTGAAACAATTTATATAATATGATTGTTTAAAAATGAGAGATTTGAAGCTTAGTAACATTACCTGTTTCACTTATAATTTTATTCCTTTTTTTTTAAAATTAAACAGGTATGTGTTATTATTAATTGTATTTTTAGAATTTCATATATTAATGTGGATTAAAATAAACTAATTTTTAAAAATGAAAAAAGGATTTATATGAATTTAGAATAGCATGTAGAATGTAGAATAGCATTAAGAATTGAGAAATATTTATTCAGAATTATTAAATATAATTATTATTCAAAGAATGTGTAATAGCATCAAAAATACATTTATAAGATATAAATAGTTACAATTTTATTCATTATCTTCAAAAAATAAAGCTTTTATATATCTAGATTTAAAATCTACATTTTGATTTGCTATTATATAAATATTTACAATTTTATGCATCCTCTATATAACAAATTTTTTGGTTGTTTAGATTTAAAATAAACATGTTGATTTTACTATTAAAAATATGATTTCTTATAGGTATAGTATGATCCCTATCATTTAAAAATTATTGACCACATTTATATTTTAAAACTTCCACTCATCGGGATATCAAATTAACGACGAACTATCTCTTGTCATGAAGAAACTGCCATCCATCGACATATCAAATTGACGACGAACTGTCTCTTGTCATGAAGAAACTGTCATCCATCGACATAACAAATCAACGATGAACTGTCTCTTGTAATGAAGAATCTTTCATCCATCGGGATATCAAATTGACGACCAACTATCTCTTGTCATGAAGAAACTGCCATCCATTGGGATATCAAGTAGCAAGACAACATATAACCATATGTTGAAACTTCAATCATCTTCTGCCAATCACCATCAGCAGTCGAATGCAGCAATGCACATAACCATATGAAAAATACTTCAATGATGACAATTCTTTATTGATAATAACCATTATCGGTAGAATGCCATGATAGTGTAAACAACTTTACTGGGGAATAGAACTAACAAGCTCCAAACCCGTGACTAAAAAATGGATAATTTCAAAGCGAACAAACCTTTTTCCAATCATTCTTGACAGTAGACAGTAACAAAGATGCAATTTTAATGAAGATAACCGCATTCGGCCCGAAATGTTTTTAAACCTCCATGCCGGGAGAGATATTTATGTTTGATTGAGGCGAGGAACTCACTGGGGAAATAAACAAACCAGAGGCTCACATGGAGATTAATTGGGAACACCTCAGAAAATCGGGTCCGTAGAGGATTCTTGCCACTTTAAGACTTATTGGGTGATTGTTATATGCAAGAATCTGAACAGATGTTGGTTGAGAATAACAACACTAGAGATACTGCAATGGTAATCCTTTTTGAAGAGGGCTCACTTGGGGAGAAGATGAAGCTTCAATGGGGAAAACTTCACAAGAAAATTTGTAAGAAACATCACTGGGGAAATCCAAGTAGAAAATTCCGTTGACACAAGAATTCATTGGGGTAAATCAATCACTTCTCTGGGGAATAAATTTAGCTTGAAAGTTGATGGCCACTGCCAATTGATTTTTGAATAAGCATTCAACTTGTACCGGGGAGAAGAACTAAGTTGCCACTTGAGAGATAGTCTTTGAAGCTTGCATTTGACTTCATATTGAAAGATCCCAAGTCCTGGCCTAGGTTTATGCATGAATATATTGTATGATATGTCTGAGTGAAGCGACGTTACAAATGCATGACGATGATTTATGTGATGATTTATGAATGCATGTATGGATTATCCGATATGTGCCAAATAAAAGTTGACATTGGAGGAAGAATCGAGAACTAACTTTAAGTTAGACCACCAGACGAAAACTGGTGAAGTGATTTTAACTACCAGGCGAAAACTGGTGAAATAATTTTGAACACCAGATGGAAACTGGTGAAATGATTTTAACCACCAGACGAAAACTGGTGCAATAATTTTAACCACCAGACGGAAACTAGTGAAATGATTTAACTACCAGCCGAAAATAGGTGAAGTAATTTTGACCACCAGAGAGAAACTAGTGAAAGATTTTAACAACCAGACGGAGACTAGTGAAATGATTTTAACTACAAGACGGAAACTAGTGAAATGATTCAAACTACCAAACAGAAACTAGTGAAATAATTTTGACCACCAGACGAAGACTGGTGAAATGATTTTAACCACCAGACAGAAACTGGAGCAATAATTTTATCCACTAGATGGAAACTGGTGAAATGATTTTAACCACCAGACGGAAACTGGTGAAATGTACCAAACAAGGTCATATTTTAATGGCACAAGATAAGATGCATGATTGACAATGCATGAAGATGCTTTGACTGGTTAAGACCAAGAAAAATTCTTGAAACAAATTTCTCATCAAAAGGAAGTTGTTAGCATCATTCCCTGCCACTCAATTTAAATGCAACAGCTGTTGACACTTGAGAGAAAAATTTATGAGCAGCTTGAAGATACAAAAAGGAATTGTTTGTATATAGCATTCATTGCCCCAATCTGTTGATTATTCGAAGGGATTTTCTTTGAGAGGATGGTGGAAGCAGATTATGTGACACCCCGATTTAATTCGAATATTAAATAAATAGGAATTTAATTATTTATTTAATTAAAGTCTTAAGTATTTACATTTTTGGATTTAATTGGATTAATTGAAGAAAGAAGGGTTGGAGGTGTGCAGAGTAAATAGTGGGTGTGAGGAGTAAATCACTCTACTTTTACTAATTATTAATTATGTGTTTTATTTGGAATAAATAAAAGGAGTACTAAAAGGAATATAAAAAGGAAAAGAAAGAAAAGGAGTCTTTTTGGGAAAAAGCTATTTCACGTAGAATTGGAGAAGAGAAGAGAAGAGAGGAAAAAGCCAACGCCGGAAATCGAAGATCATCGCGAGGTAAGGGGTGATTTCATTCGGTTTTAATGCCTTATGGGTTTTGGAATCAACCGGGTGATTGGGTATGTTAGGGAAATTGATTATAGGTTTGTAGGACGAAACCCTATTTGTGTCGGATTATAGAATTAAGATCATTAGTGTGTCGAATAAATAATAGGAATGATGAAACTATGATATATGATGTTGTAATGATGTATAATGGTTGTATGTTGGTGTTCCCGAAGTTATAATTCGTATAGGAATGATTGGGAATGGTTTGAAAGGCATAAATGCTGTCAAATAGCAGAATTTTGGTTCTGCAGGTCGTGGGAACCGGTTCCCTGTGGGGAGGAACCGGGTTCCTAGTGCAATTTATCAAAAACTGGGAATTTTTGTACGTAGGAACCGGTTCCCAGTGGGGTAGGAACCGGGTTCCCATACAAATTCCAGGAAGCGTATTTTTCAGACTTCACAGGAACCGGTTCCTGTATATGTAGGAACCGGGTTCCACTATTTCTTTTTCAAAAATACTTAAACTTCAAAAATTCATATTTTCTAAACCGTAACTCCGATTCGAGTGCCGTTTTCGGCATTATTTCCTAAATTTAAAATACTATCTTTTAGAAAGGGAAAAAATATATTATTTTGCTAAAATTATTTTCAAAAGAGTCGAGCTTCTGATTTTTGAAAAGTTATTAGTTTAAGGATAATGGGAATAGGATATGGATTGTCTGATTTATTGAACGAGGAATAATGCTTACAAGGTTATTGTTCTTGCAGGAAAAACCTCGTTAAAGATATTTTAGGGATTTGGAAGCTCAAGTGTCGTAACTCAAGTTCCAAGCTTATGATTGTCTTGCTTATCCCGCTGGCGGGAGCCCTATTTATATCTGTCCTTCCATGGAGCCATCTTTCCCCTTCCGTAATTGCCCTGATGCATTTAACCCTGGCTTAAAGGTAGGAAGTTAACTGTTATAGCTTGTGATGATTCGTTTATGTAACGTCTCATAAAGGATCTTAGGATTCTTCAAGCCCTAACTGACAACGTTATACTCCACCCAGGCCTCTAACTCGGATAAACCGACGGGATACATCTCGGGGCCAATCCGACCCCATTCTCCTTCCCCGGGGTCCAGATCGGATAAGAACCTCGTCCTTGGGTCCGAGACCTATCTCGGGTCTCGGCATTCCTCCTCCCAGACTACTATCTCGGCTAAGGATTTTATGCATGATCATAAGCCCCCTTGGTCGCATGGTTTTAAACTCTTTGAATCCGTGTCGACCAAACAGTTCTGAATCCTTAATCCCTTAGCGAGATGCATACTTTAAAACCTTTAAAAATATGGCACGTGACTCATGTGCCTCCAGCCCAACGGTCACCTGTATCCAGAATGATTACCCTATAAATAGGGGAAAGCTGATTTTACGCCTTCTTTCCCTCCTACTCATTATATCACATTTATTCGCTCCCCAAGAAATTCTCCTCTACATATTTCCACAAGCCCTACTGCATTTTTGCCGTCAGTTGCCTCAAAACCCTCTTTTCAGTCAATCGATCATCAACTCAGGTATCCTCTTTTCTTTACATTGCTTTTGTTTTAATCCAAACATGGTCGTTATTAGGGAATGCGATGATTTTGGTCACAAAAATCCACATAGGAAACGAGGAACGTAAAACTCTGTTTGAGGAATGCATGCGCGAGATGAGTGATGCCCAGAGGGTAACTGACCTAAAGAGATTCTGACGGGTTTGTCTTGAAGTTTTACCGATAGTGATTCGACCGACTCTTCGGTTCGTGGAGCGATAATGGAAACCAACCGATTGATCAAAGGAGAAGTCAGAGGCTTTAAGCAAAGTCTGATACAGGATGAGGAAATCGCTGCTCTGCGCTCTCTCTGGAATGTCTCGTCTACAGGAAACGAGGATGACGTGATTCTAGAATCTTGTGAGTCTAGGGAGAGTGTTTGTATGATCCGCCCTAAGGGAGTCGAATCTGAATGGTTTTACTTTTATACCGGAGTCATCGAGGAGTTTGGCATTCAATTCCTCTTCCGACTTTGAAGACATTCTCGAACCATTAACTTGGCACCTCCCAACTCCGTCCAAAATTTGGGTTTTATCCGGCATTTGAAGTAATTTGTCGAGCCTTATCAATAGCCCCACCATCGGTCCTTTTTCCTTTTCGAGATAAAGAGCGAACACAAACTGGGTTGCCATCAGTGGCATCCCAAAAAGAAGTTTCCTCCAAGCCTACACCTCCAACTTTAAAGGCTACAAAGAGCGTTTTATTCGAGTAAGATGTGGGTCTCGGTGCCCTCAAGTTATTTATGGTGCTGATGGGCATCATAAATTCCCTTTATACTGGACTTGTGACCCACTTCCTTTTTCCGGTTTCGATTATGACAGTCTGAGTGCTTCCGAGACCCTTTCTTTAGAAGTACTGGACTCCTTCAGGCCGATCAGGGTCAAGGAATTACTTGCCTTGTCTCCCGAGGAAGTCCCCGACTTCCTAGGTAAGATTTTTCCAATTAGCTTTACTCTGCTACTCTTTATTTGTATGCTTAATCTCTTTCTTTTGTTTTATTTCCAACAGACAAAATGACTGATATGTCCGTGAAAGAGCAGAAGAAGCTAATGGCCACAGCTCGTGCTGCCCGAATGGGTGATGGCGGTCCCTCCTAGACCAAGTCCAACTTGGCCGGCCGGAAGTGCGCATCCCGAAGAAAAAGAAGAACGTCTCGATCCGTGACCCTGTTCCAGAGACTACCATCATCACCGCTTCCCCGCTGAAGCGCCCTGCCGAGCCCGAACCAGCCCTCGAGTCTATCCCGAAGAAGCTGAAGACCGTCATGGGAAACGAGAACAACTCGGCAGATTGGGCTATTTCCAATTTGCTAAAGGAGACCGGTGATAGTTCTGGCCGAGCTTCCGCGGAGAACCAGTTCTGGGCCGCTGATTTTGATGGTCTTAAGTTCTTGTATGACCATCACAACGCCACCACCGATGTGAACAAACTGACAAATCTAGGTTCACAACAGATCACCAAGCAGCTGAGTTCATACCTGATGAGGTGTGTTGTACTCACTCGCAGTCTGTTCGAATCGGGTGATAATGTGGAGAAGAAAAAGACCGAGCTGGAAGCAGAGGTCAAGAGATTAGCCGACAACGAGCAATTCCTTTTCGATGCCAACAATGTACTCAAGAACAAACTCCTGGAAGCTACTGACACCATCACAGACCATGAAAAGAAGAACTCGGAAGCTAACAACCGGATAAAGGTTTTAGAGGACGAGCTCACCCAGGCCAGAAGTTCAGCCTCCGAGATGTCAACCAAATTTCAAGATTCTGAGAAGTCATGCTCCGAGCTGAAAGATGCATTGAAGAAATCTCAGATGGGCATGCTGGATGCCGGGGATTTGGCTTTCGACCGGGCCAAAGCTCAAGTCAATTGCCTATATCCTGACATAGATATCTTGGAAGTTGATTTCTTCAAGACCATCGTAGATGGAAAGTTGGTGGAGGTCGATGAAGATGATAGCGAGACCACAGTTAGTGAAGGACACACTAATGTGGATGCCAATCCCAACCTCTGAATTTTCTTTGCTCCCTTTTATGTTTTAGTATTTCTGTAGTTAGTCATCCCTTTTGGTGGATGCATTTTGTACTCTGCATATTCGCCCTGCCGGGCTAATTTAATTGTTTTTGATGTTTTTGCTATTGATTTTAATGCTCCACTGAATGCTTATTGCGTGCATAGTTGTGAACTTTTATGTAGCACTACTAGCCCCCCGAGCCATAGGATGCGGCGAGCAATCCTAATGGTTTTGAGATGACCACATAACAATCGTTCGCAACTCTAGCATACACCTCCAGGTAACCCTGGTTCACCGGGACTGGAGAAAGCTTTGAAGGAACGCCTGACGAAACTCGATTAAGATTCTTCGCCTTATACGTTTTGAAGGTTGTTCCGAGGAGGAACGAGCCTTTGAGGTTGAGCCTCTATAGGGTTGATCCGAGACGGATTGAGCCCAACCGAGGTTGACGGGAGGGTTCTATAGGGTTGATCCGAGACGGATTGAGCCCAATCGAGGTTGACGAGGTTGAGCCTCTACCGAGGTTGACGGAGGGTTGAGCTCTACCAAGGTTGACCGAGGGTTTAGAGCCTCTACGAGGTTGACCGGAGGGTTCCCAATGGAAGCAGCCTTTTCAAGAGGGTTTCCGTGTGAGAGGCGATCCTAGACCGAGCTCAGTGATGCGTACCTAATGATTCCGCCATTTCTTTCTAAGGATCGATCTGCAATACAATTTTATTATATAGGTGCCTCATTAAAACCACGGCCCTTGCCTAGGAAAAGAGTGCACCGTTTATTCTTACATAAATGCTTAACTAAAATAAAACATAAGATTAGCAATGTTCCGGTCCTCGGCAATTGATCCGTCAATGTTTCCAACTTGTAGGCCCGTTTGTAACTCCTCCGAGACCACGAACGGTCCCTCCCAATTGGGATCTAACACCCTTCTTGGTAGGATCACTTTTTAAGTACCAAATCTCGACCTTGAAGCCACGTTGTTTCACCCGTAAGTTGAAACGTCTGGTCATTCTCTGTTTCGCCGTCATTTCCCTGATATGGGTCGTGTCCCTTATCTCATCCAACAAATCTGCCTCCTCATTCAAAGCCTGCTTATTGGACTCTTCTTCAAAGTTCTCCCGACGCCAAGAGGGCAAAACTACCTCCACTGGTATCATGGCATCGGCTCCAAAAACCATCCTGAAGGGAGTCTCTTGGGTCGTGGAATGAACTATGGTATGGTATGCCCACAATACTTCATGTAAATATTGTGCCCACAGCCCCTTGGCGGAATCCAGCTTCTTCTTTATAGCATTTAATATGACCTTGTTAGTGCATGTCCATTTACTGTGGATGCTCTAGATATAAATTTGTTTTGAATTCGAGCTCCTTGCGAACTCTACCACCAGGCACTTGCTCCGTTGTGCGAGACAATGACCGAGGTAACCAAACCGGCAAATGATACTCCTCCAATAAAACGCCGAACTCGATCCGCGAGATCCGAGACCGCCTCTGCCTCCACCCACTTAGTAAAATAGTCCACTACAATCGGAACTTGGTGTCCGAGCCAGAACGGCCCTAAGATATCAGCCCCCACTGATAAAAAGGCCACGGGACCAGAACGACGTGCAGGAACTCGGATGGAGTGTGAATGGCTGGAGCAAAAGTTTGACACTTTGAGCACTGTGCCACGTATTCTAGACAATCCTTTGTTAAAGTAGGCCAGTAATACCCGGCCCTTAAGATCCGACTGGCTAGAGCTCTTCCCCCTCCATGATTTCCACAAACTCCCTCATGAACCTCTTTCACCACCATTGATATATCCTTCTCTGCCACACAACATAGCATAGGAGCTGCACGTCCCAGCCGGTACAGTTTCCCGGACTCCACCACAAACCTTGATGAGACCTTCTTGATTCGTTTGGCCTTCTCACCGTCCTCGGGTAACGTATCTTGTTGTAAATAACGAGTGATCGGACTCATCCACCCGTCATCCTCTTCATAAATAGCCAGAGACTCTTCCTTTTCAATGCTAGGCACGGGAAGCACCTCTCGTATGACCGATTTGTTTATCCCAGAATCCTTAGAACTAGCCAACCGGGACAGAAGATCAGCTCGGGTATTTTCTTCTCGGGCTACATGACATATTTTAAAGACATCGAACCGCCGACTTAGTGAAACAGCTTGTTGTACATACTTTGCTAAGGTAGGGTCCTTCGTCTGAAACGATCCGTCCACCTGCCCAGCCACTAACTGTGAATCGGTACGAACCAACATGTGAGTTACTCCGACCTCCAAAGCTAGCCTCAGACCAGCCAGCAGAGCCTCGTATTCTGCCTGATTGTTACTTGTTGAGAACCCAAAACGCAAAGAATACTCTAACACCATTCCCCCCCCCGGGCCTTCCAGAACCACCCCTACGCCACTGCCCTTAAGATTAGACGAACCATCAACAGACAGAATCCATTTTTGAGTAGGGACCTCTCCCGGCGGGGAAGTAAGCTTCACCATGAAGTCGGCCAGGGATTGGGATTTGATACTGGTACGAGGGCTGAAACTGATCTCGTACTCTGATAGTTCCACGGCCCAGGACACCATCCTTCCGGCCAAATCTGGTTTCTTGAATACCTGCTTCAACGGAAAATTGGTCTTCACTTAGACATGATGCCCAAGGAAGTAATGCCTGAGCTTTCGTGCAGTCGTCACAAGTGCCAGCGCTAATTTCTCAATCTTCTGGTACCTGACTTCTTTCTGCCCCTTTTAACACTTTGCTTACAAAATAAACCGGTCGCTCCCCCTCTTCCGTGTCTTGGACCAGTACGGAACTTATTGCCCCGTCCGTTACCGCCAAGTATAGTGTCAACTGAGAACCTTCTATGGGTCTGACTAGCACTGGAGGTGCTGACAGTAGTTGCTTTAATCCGTTGAATGCTTCTTCGCACACTTCCGTCCACTCGAACTGGGCTCTTTTCTTAATTGCCGAGAAGAAGTGGATGGACTTGTCACCTGCACAAGATAAGAAACGAGACAACGCGGCCAAACGACCAGTTAGCTGCTGTACTTCTCGTACAGAGGTCGGACTTCGCATGTCAATGATCGCTTGACACTTATCCGGGTTGGCCTCGATACCACGATTTGTAAGCATGAAACCCAGGAACTTGCCGGCTTGTACCCCGAACGTACACTTGTCCGGGTTCAGGCGCATATTGAACTTCCGCACTGTCGCGAAGGTCTCTCTAATGTCTGTCACATGATCTGCTCCTGATATGGTTTTGATCACCATGTCATCTACGTACACCTCAATATTCTGACCAATCTGAGGAGCAAACACCATGTCCTTCAGCCTCTGGTAAGTCGCGCCGGCGTTCTTCAGGCCGAACGACATAACCCTATAATAAAAATTCTTCCGCTCTGTCATGAAGGCGGTCTTTGATGCATCCGCCGGGTTCATCCGGTTGGTTGTGCCGATGCGCATCAAGAAACTCGGGCGAAACCGGAAGAGCGTCGATCGGCCGATCAATATGAGGGAGGTAAGGATCCTTTGGGCATGCTTTGTTCGGTCGATGAAGTCTACACATTCTCCACTTGCCATTCTTCTTCTTCACCATAACCACGTTGGATAGCCAAGTTGGGTCTGCACCTCAGCAAACCGCTTTTAACAACTTTCCTACTTCTTTTGAGACAGCCTGTCCCCTTTCTTCTCCCATCTTCCGCTTCCTTTGTGATACCGGCTTGACCCCAGGATCAATTGATAAATGGTGGCACATGATCTGCGGTCAATGCGGCATATCAACGGTTTCAAGCGAAAGGTCCAAATTCTGCCTTAACACCTGGACTATCTCGATCTCCTCCTCCTTTGTTAATTGAGTTCCCAGATGGGTGACCTGTGAGGGTAACGGCCCGATCTGGACGTCCTTGATCTCCTCCTGAGGGGTGAGTCCATCCTCACTTGACCCTTCTCTCGGATCGATATCGACCATGCCGACTTCGTGTTTCGGAGAGGCCTCTGATGGACCCGACTTCTTCTTGGCCTTTAAACTATCTTTATAGCATCTTCGGGCCAGGCCCTGGTCTCCGCGGACTACCCCGACGCGCCCGTTGCCAAGGGGATACTTCATGGTCAGGAACAATGTTGATAGTACTGCCTCAAGTGCATTAAACGATGGACGTCCGATGATAATATTATAAGGTGATGACGCATTAACCACCAAGTACCTAAGCTGAACAGTTTTGGCACTTTCTCCATCCCCGAAAGTAGTTAGCGCGGGGAGATACCTAGAACCTGCACTGCTGCGGAGAATCCAACAAGGGTCCGCTAAAGGTAACAACTCATTCGGCTCAAAGCCCATTCCTTGAAGGCTTCGATGGGGACATCCGCGGAACTTCCCGGATCGATCAACACGCGCTTAACACCCCAGTCCTGGATTTGTACCTCGATCACCATGGGATCATTTTCATGTGGCAAAACCTCTTTGGCGTCTTCACCCGAGAAGGTTATCACCCCGGGATCAAACCTCGAAGTTCGATCGGAGTACTGCCGGACCAGGCGTACCTCTTCCTGGCTGAACTAGTGGAGCCGCCTCCTGCAAAGCCTCCTGAGATAGTGTTGAGAGTGTGCCGGGTTGATCTCGCCTCTTTCACTTCTTCCACAGCCTTACCCTTTTTCTTGGACCTGGAATCAGAAGCCGAGTCCCTCCTCGGGGATGAGTCACGTTTACTCGTCCGCCCAGGATCTTCCTTTACGTATGTTGACAGCTTGCCTCTTTGTACTAACTTTTCAATCTCTCTCCGCAATTGTATGCAGGACTCTGTGGTATGTCCCTTCAGACGATGAAACTCACCATGCTCCGGGTCCTCCCAACCGTATTATCCACTTCTTGCTCCAAGGGTGGTAGCGGTTTCAAATGATTAATATCACGGAGGATGTCTTCCCTTCTGGTATTAAGGGGTGTGAACGTCTCCTTGGGGCCTGAAGCCGACCGCGGGCGTGGCTGCAGCCGCCTGTCCCGGGCTCGTTCACGAGTGGTGGCGACATCTCGCAGTCGGGTGCGTTAAATCACGCCCGACCCCACATCATATAATCTCGAGCACGCTTTTCCATGTTGCTCTCTTCTCCCTTCACACTTTCGGTGCAGGTAATGATCGTCCATGCTCTTGGCTGGTTTTGGGCTAAAGACTCATTAGCGGCGGCTTTAAACCATCTTTGGAATCGGCCACAAATATCTCTGATTGGGGTGTGAGACTTTTATTGTTTCCTCGTTGAACCTAGCCATGAAGTCCGTAGTGACTCGGAAAGCGCTTCACATTGAAGAGGAGGTGTTGGCCACCTGCGATGTCGATTAGCGAGAACTGAATGATCTTTCGGTTGAAGTCTTGATAGCTCACCACAGACAGGGCAGCCCATATACGGTATAAGGCGATTCTCCAAAGGTACCAGCCATCAGCTTGCACTTAAGGGAATCGGTTGCCCCAATAAGCGCCATTGTGTTGTTAACCGCAATGATGTGTTCCTGAGGATCTGTCTAGCCATCATACGATGCCAGTACAGGGGGTTTGAAATTATCTAGAACGACATCCTCCCAGATTTCCTGGGACAAAGGCTGTGGCTCCAGAGGTTCTGCTTCATGTTCCTATGCTTCGTCCAAACTCTTCAGCTGAAGGGCTTGAACGTTGTCCTGAAGAGTTTCATTATGCTGCCGCAGATCATCGATCATGGCCAGCAATTGAGTTAGATCCGGTGGATCTGTTGGTGAAGTTTGAGACATTATCGTCTGTATGTGTTTATGTGTGTGTGCGGCCTGGGATTGATTTCACCGAGGCCCCACGGTGGGCGCCAATGTTCTTGCAGGAAAAACCTCGTTAAAGATATTTTAGGGATTTGGAAGCTCAAGTGTCGTAACTCAAGTTCCAAGCTTATGATTGTCTTGCTTATCCATTGGCGAAACCTATTATATTGTCCTTCCATGGAGCCATCTTTCCCCTTCCGTAACTTCCCTGATGCATTTAACCATGGCTTAAAGGTAGGAAGTTAACTGTTACAGCTTGTGATGATTCGTTTATGTAACGTCTCATAAAGGCTCTTAGGATTCTTCAAGCCCTAACTGACAACGTTATACTCCACCCGGGCCTCTAACTCGGATAAACCGACGGGATACATCTCGGGGCCAATCCGACCCCATTCTCCTTCCCCGGGGTCCAGATCGGATAAGAACCTCGTCCTTGGGTCCGAGACCTATCTCGAGTCTCGGCATTCCTCCTCCCAGACTACTATCTCAGCTAAGGATTTTATGCATGATCAGTTATGTTTGGTATTCATTATGATTGAATGTAATACATTTATGATTGGCATTATGTGATTTATATTAACATCATGATCTGTGAAGTGATGTTGCATGCTTTTATGATGCATGCATGAGCATTTGTTAATATGGTTCATTCCTATTGTGCGGAAGTGAACTGGCAGAGCCAATAGACTTACCAGGATTGAGGTAGTGAGGCTAGATTCTTGACCCGGTGTTATGGGCGAATCATGGATTTCCGCTGTCTTTCCACATGTAAACGGAGCAGTGGGTGAACTCGGTTCACGTTTTGGTACCACATGCATAGAGTCTGCATTGCATATGGGATTGTAACATGCTAGGATGGTTTCCAGTGTTGCAATTTCCATTGTTTGTTATATTACATGTTCATTGTGTGAGATGCATTTGTGAATTGGCTATGACTATGTGTTTGGATAATGGACTAATGTATTCAATTATTCTGTTGTATTTAAAAACGTATAATGCATTTTATATTGGATAGAAATCTCACCCTTACTTTGATGATTTCAGATTTGAAGTGATTAGCTGCTTGGAATTGGTGAGGATAACTCTAGAGTCGAGTCAGTTAGTTAATCTGCGTGTCAGTGTCGTGCTCTGGTAGATGTAACACTGGGGAAACAGTTGTTTTGAAATCCTTTAATGGATATCCTTAATGGTTTTGAATTATGTTTTGATTTATTATCCTGGAATAACTATGAATGATGTATTCGGGATTTTGTTATGTTTCATTTCCGCTGTTAAACATAACTTTAAGTCTGTTTTATTTAATGATTCATTCTTCAGTGAAAGCATGACAACTGTGTTGATTGATTTGAATTATTTAAATTGTGACGCCTCTTGATTGTGATTAAAAACTCTGATTTAATATTATAAAATGCGGGTAATTAGAAGGGGTGTTACAATAGTGGTATCAGAGCATAGTCGGTCTTGTCTTAGTGTCGTTATCCCTTTTAGTATGCGACTAGTGTAAGGTAACACTGTCGATACTTGTGTGCTGATGTAGATTGTTTTGTAATGTTACAGAACAATGGCTGGAAGAGGTAACGGAAGGAACGAGATGCTATTGCTGAAGCTTTGGGA
This sequence comes from Vicia sativa, assembly GCA_021764765.1. NCBI lineage: Eukaryota > Viridiplantae > Streptophyta > Magnoliopsida > Fabales > Fabaceae > Vicia > Vicia sativa. The sequence goes on along the minus strand of CM038795.1, from coordinate 116,787,393 downwards.
ATGTTAGCTAGAGTGCTCGGAGGGAATCAGTAGGGAGCTGTTATTGTTGCTGATAGACAATTGGGGAATTTTCAGAGGAATAATCCTCCATTGTTCAAGGGTGCACATGATCCCGAAGGTGCTCAGGAGTGGTTGAAGGAGATCGAGAGGATCTTGGTGATTGATTGTCTTGAGGGTGAAGGTGAGGTATGGTACTCACATCTTTGGCGACGATGACCGTGGGTTGCTACGGATGAAATGGAAGAAGATGGCATTGCATTGACTTGGGCGTGTTCGGAGAGCTTTTACGAAGGTACTCACGAAGACATTCGGGAAGAAAGAGATTGAGTTTGGAGCTCAAGCAAGGCAACAAGTTTGTGAGTGGTATGCTACTGAGTTTACGGAATTAGCAAAGTATTATGCTCATTACACTAACGATGCGGATGGAGAATTTTCAAATGTATCAAGTTTGAGAATGGTGCGTGATGAGATCAGCGGTATCAAATGTCAGCGCATTAGAAGGTTTCTGATTTGGTTGAATGTAGTAGGATTACGGAAGAAGATCTTGCTAGTACTAAGTCGAATGCTCGGAGTTATGCGATCGTGAGGAAAGAGACAAATGGATCGTGGTAAGCCCTATGATAGGAATAATCAATGGAGGTTGGAAGAAGCCTAGTGGGAGACTCGGTTCTTACGGTTCTTCCGTAAAGTGTTACGGATGTGGTGAATTGGGTCACGAGCTCCTGAATGCAAGAATGAGCGAGGAAGTGCAACAATTGTGGAAGATTTGGTCATTTAGGCTGTGAGTCAGATCCAGATAACTTGTTACAAGCGTGGCGAAGAAGGACACACTCGTTCATGATGTACTAAGCCAAAGAAAGAGCAAGCTGGTGGGAAAGTGTTCGCTTTGTCAGGATCAAATGTTAAGCCAGATGATCGGTTGATTAAAGGTACATGTTTTATTAATGACATACCTTTAATTGCAATTATTGATACTGGAGCGACACATTCTTTTATTGCTTTGGATTGTGCTAAAAGATTGAACCTGGAAATTTCTAATATGGATGGAAGTATGGTTATTGACACTCCTGCGTCGGGTTCAGTGACTACTTCGTATGTTTGTAGGAATTGTCCTATTGTTATTTTTGGTAGAGGGTTCGGTATGGATTTAGTGTGCCTACCTTTAGAACAACTTGATATTATCCTTGGAATGAACTGGTTGGTCTTCAACCAGGTTCATATCAATTGTTTTGAGAAGACGGTCATATTTCCTGAGGTAGCTAAAGTTGAAGATGTGACTATGTTAGTTAAGCAGATGAATTCAGCCGTTAGAGATGGTGTTGTGGTGTTTATGTTATATTCTTGACGAAGTAAAGGAAAAGCTAAGAGTGGAGAATTACCTGTTGTGAATGAGTTTCCTGAGGTGTTTCCGGAAGATGTTAGTGAGCTACCACCTGAGAGAGAAGTGGAGTTTACTATAGATTTGATTCCTGGAACTAGACCGGTGTCGATGGCGCCTTATCGCATGTCGGCATCTGAGTTATCAGAGTTGAAGAAAAGTTCGAAGAGTTACTTGAGAAGAAATTTATTCGTCCAAGTGTGTCTCCGTGGGGTGCTCCTGTATTGTTAGTTAAGAAGAAGGAAGGTACGATGAGACTATGTGTTGACTACAGGCAATTGAATAAAGTGACAATCAAGAATCGGTATCCATTGCCGAGGATTGATGATTTGATGGATCAGTTGGTTGGAGCTTGTGTATTCAGTAAAATTGATCTGAGGTCGGGGTATCATCAAATTCGTGTTAAGGCGGAAGATATTCAGAAGATTGCATTTAGAACGAGGTATGGGCATTATGAATATTCGGTTATGCCATTTGGAGTTACTAATGCACCTAGTGTTTTTATGGAGTATATGAACAGGATATTCCATCCGTATCTTGACAAGTTTGTGGTGGTGTTTATTGACGACATTTTGATCTACTCAGAGAATGATGAAGAGCATGCAAAGCATCTTAGGATTGTATTGGAATTATTGAAGGAGAAGAAACTTTATGCGAAGTTGTCTAAATGCGAGTTTTGGTTAAGCGAAGTGAGTTTCCTTGGTCACGTGATTTCCAAGAATGGTATTGTTGTTGACCCTACAAAAGTAGAAGTTGTATCTCAGTGGGAAGCGCCGAAGAATGCTTCAGAGATTCGTAGTTTTCTTGGTCTGGCAGGTTACTACAGGAAGTTCATTGAGGGATTTTCAAAGTTAGCTTTACCGTTAACTAAGCTGACTAGAAAGGGTCAAGCATTTGTTTGGGACACAGATTGTGAGGAAGGATTCCAAGAGTTGAAGAGGAGGTTGACTAGTGCTCCGATTCTAATTTTGCCGAATCCGGCAGAATCTTTCGTGGTGTATTGTGATGCATCCTTGATGGGTTTAGGAGGTGTCTTCATGCAAGATAGGCAGGTTGTGGCTTATGCTTCAAGACAGTTGAAGATTCATGAAAGGAATTATCCGACTCATGATTTAGAGTTGGCAGCTGTTGTGTTTGTTTTGAAATTGTGGAGGCATTATCTGTATGGTTCACGGTTTGAAGTGTTCAGTGATCACAAGAGCCTGAAGTATCTCTTTGATCAGAAAGAGTTGAATATGAGGCAGAGAAGGTGGTTAGAGTTTCTCAAGGATTATGATTTTGGTTTGAATTACCATCCTGGTAAGGCAAACGTTGTGGCAGATGCGTTGAGCAGGAAGTCCTTGCATATGTCGATGTTAATGGTTCGTGAATTGGATTTAGTGGAACAATTCAGAGACTTAAGTTTAGTATGTGAAACTACTCCGGATAGTGTGAAGTTGGGCATGTTGAAGCTGACTAGTGGTATTTTGGAAGAGATTCGAATTGGACAGAAGTCTGATGTTGCTTTGGCGGATAAGCTGGCATTGATTAACCACGGTCAAGGAGGTGAGTTCCGAATTGATGAGAATGGCGTTATGAGATTTGGTGATAGAGTGTGTGTTCCGGATGTTGCTGAGATCACAAAAAGTATTTTGGAAGAAGGACATCGAAGTGGGTTGAGTATTCATCTCGGTGCTACTAAGATGTATCATGACTTGAAGAAATTATTTTGGTGGCCTGGAATGAAAAAGGAAATTGTCGAGTTTGTGTATGCGTGTTTGGTTTGTCAGAAATCAAAGATTGAACATCAGAAGTCGTCGGGATTGATGGAACCGTTGTTTGTTCCGGAATGGAAATGGGATGGCATTTCAATGGATTTCGTGTCTGGTTTGCCGAGGACAGCAAAGAACTGTGATTCTATTTGGGTTATTGTCGACCGATTGACAAAGTCTGCTCACTTTATTCCGATAAGAATGGATTATCCGATGGAGAGGTTGGCAGAATTGTATGTTGAGAAGATTGTAAGTTTGCATGGTATTCCGTCTAGCATTGTGTCGATAGAGACCCGAGGTTTACGTCTAAGTTCTGGACAGGATTGCAGGAAGCTTTGGGTACTAAGTTACGATTGAGTTCCGCATATCATCCGCAGACAGATGGTCAGACGGAGAGGACGATTCAGTCGTTAGAAGATTTGTTGAGGGCTTGTGTGTTAGAGAAAGGTGGATCTTGGGATAGCTACTTACCGTTGATAGAGTTTACCTACAACAATAGTTTTCATTCGAGCATTGACATGGCTCCGTTTGAAGCATTGTATGGTAGGAGGTGTCGGACTCCGTTATGTTGGTACGAATCTGGAGAAAGTGCTGTGATTGGACCAGAGATTGTTCAACAAACTTCGGAAAAGATTAAGATGATTCAGGAGAAGATGAGAACTTCTCAGAGTCGTCAGAAAAGTTATCATGATAAGAGGAGGAAAGATCTTGAGTTTAGTGAAGGAGACCATGTGTTCATGAGAGTTACTCCGATGACTGGTATTGGTCGAGCTTTGAAGTCAAGAAAGTTGACTCCGCGTTTTATTGGTCCGTTTCAAATTACCAAGAGAGTTGGGAAAGTTGCTTATCAGATTGCTTTACCTCTGTCGCTTGCGAATTTGCATGATGTTTTCCATGTATCTCAGTTCAGGAGGTACATTGCGGATCCGTCTCATGAGATTCAAGTAGATGATGCACATGTACGGGATAATTTGACTGTTGAAGCGGTACCTGCGAGAATTGAGGATCGGAAAGTGAAGCAATTACGGGGTAAAGGGATAGCAGTGCAGTAGCTTGGGAGGACCAGTGAAGGAAATGTCACTTGGGGCTGAGAGTCGGATGAAGGACTCGTATCCGAACTTTTGTCTAAGGTATGTTTTCGAGGACGAAAACTCTTTTAGTGGGGGAGAGTTGTGACACCCCGATTTAATTCGAATATTAAATAAATAGGAATTTAATTATTTATTTAATTAAAGTCTTAAGTATTTACATTTTTGGATTTAATTGGATTAATTGAAGAAAAAAGGGTTGGAGGTGTGCCGAGTAAATAGTGGGTGTGAGGAGTAAATCACTCTACTTTTACTAATTATTAATTATGTGTTTTATTTGGAATAAATAAAAGGAGTACTAAAAGGAATATAAAAAGGAAAAGAAGGAAAAGGAGTCTTTTTGGGAAAAAGCTATTTCACGTAGAATTGGAGAAGAGAAGAGAAGAGAGGAAAAAGCCAACGCCGGAAATCGAAGATCATCGCGAGGTAAGGGGTGATTTCATTCGGTTTTAATGCCTTATGGATTTTGGGAATCAACCGGGTGATTGGGTATGTTAGGGAAATTGATTATAGGTTTGTAGGACGAAACCCTATTTGTGTCGGATTATAGAATTAAGATCATTAGTGTGTCGAATAAATAATAGGAATGATGAAACTATGATATATGATGTTGTAGTGATGTATAATGGTTGTATGTTGGTGTTCTCGAAGTAATAATTCGTATAGGAATGATTGGGAATGGTTTGAAAGGCATAAATGCTGTCAAATAGCGAAATTTTGGTTACGGTCGTGAGAACGGTTCCACGTGGGAGGAGGAAGGGTTCCCAGTCAATTTTCAAAACTAGGAATTTTATGCGTAGGAACCGGTTCCAGTGGGGTAGGCGGGTTCCCATACAAGTTCGAGGCGTGTTTTGGACTTCACGGAACGGTTCACATATATGTAGGAAGGTTCCACTTTATTTTCAAAAATACTTAAACTTCAAAAATTCATATTTTCTAAACCGTAACTCCGATTCGAGTGCCGTTTTCGGCATTATTTCCTAAATTTAAAATACTATCTTTTAGAAAGGGAAAAAATATATTATTTTGCTAAAATTATTTTCAAAAGAGTCGAGCTTCTGATTTTTGAAAAGTTATTAGTTTAAGGATAATGGGAATAGGATATGGATTGTCTGATTTATTGAACGAGGAATAATGCTTACAAGGTTATTGTTCTTGCAGGAAAAACCTCGTTAAAGATATTTTAGGGATTTGGAAGCTCAAGTGTCGTAACTCAAGTTCCAAGCTTATGATTGTCTTGCTTATCCCGCTGGCGGGAGCCCTATTTATATCTGTCCTTCCATGGAGCCATCTTTCCCCTTCCGTAATTGCCCTGATGCATTTAACCCTGGCTTAAAGGTAGGAAGTTAACTGTTATAGCTTGTGATGATTCGTTTATGTAACGTCTCATAAAGGATCTTAGGATTCTTCAAGCCCTAACTGACAACGTTATACTCCACCCAGGCCTCTAACTCGGATAAACCGACGGGATACATCTCGGGGCCAATCCGACCCCATTCTCCTTCCCCGGGGTCCAGATCGGATAAGAACCTCGTCCTTGGGTCCGAGACCTATCTCGAGTCTCGGCATTCCTCCTCCCAGACTACTATCTCAGCTAAGGATTTTATGCATGATCAGTTATGTTTGGTATTCATTATGATTGAATGTAATACATTTATGATTGGCATTATGTGATTTATATTAACATCATGATCTGTGAAGTGATGTTGCATGCTTTTATGATGCATGCATGAGCATTTGTTAATATGGTTCATTCCTATTGTGCGGAAGTGAACTGGCAGAGCCAATAGACTTACCAGGATTGAGGTAGTGAGGCTAGATTCTTGACCCGGTGTTATGGGCGAATCATGGATTTCCGCTGTCTTTCCACATGTAAACGGAGCAGTGGGTGAACTCGGTTCACGTTTTGGTACCACATGCATAGAGTCTGCATTGCATATGGGATTGTAACATGCTAGGATGGTTTCCAGTGTTGCAATTTCCATTGTTTGTTATATTACATGTTCATTGTGTGAGATGCATTTGTGAATTGGCTATGACTATGTGTTTGGATAATGGACTAATGTATTCAATTATTCTGTTGTATTTAAAAACGTATAATGCATTTTATATTGGATAGAAATCTCACCCTTACTTTGATGATTTCAGATTTGAAGTGATTAGCTGCTTGGAATTGGTGAGGATAACTCTAGAGTCGAGTCAGTTAGTTAATCTGCGTGTCAGTGTCGTGCTCTGGTAGATGTAACACTGGGGAAACAGTTGTTTTGAAATCCTTTAATGGATATCCTTAATGGTTTTGAATTATGTTTTGATTTATTATCGGAATAACTATGAATGACGTATTCGGATTTTGTTATGTTTCATTTCCATTAAACATAACTTTAAGTCATTTTATTTAATGATTCATTCTTGGTGAAAGCATGACAACTGTGTTGATTGATTTGAATTATTTAAATTGTGACGCCTCTTGATTGTGATTAAAAACTCGGATTTAATATTATAAAACGCGGGTAATTAGAAGGGGTGTTACAGATTACAGTACTCTGATATTTAAGATATTGCCGCAGAATCTTGAATTCCAATGCAGGATACCCCTGATTAACAGATGCTTTGAGAGATATTACCGTATCTCGACGTAATTTACCTAGATTGACTGAATCTTGAAGGATCGGCTCCACTATGCTACAGAAATAGCATGTACTAATATGCTCCTTGGAGATATTTCAATGTGTTAAGGTGACTGCCCCAAATTGACGGAATCTTGGCACATTGTGCCCCAGGCAAATTAATCTTTGGACAATTCCTTTGTCAATAGGGTCCTTAGAAGCTTCACCCACGCTTGGGTCAATGAAGGATATTTGAATTCCTTGTTGATTATTCACTGATGATCTTCCTTGATGTTAAGTGCTGACTTGCAAATAAGATTTGATTCATTCAAAATAGTAATTTTAATGCAATGTTCATGCAAATTTTTGAAATCAACCTCATTATAGGAAATGATGAGGAAAAGAAAACAATGAATGAACCACTAGTTTTCTTCAAAATGTGAAAGATGACACAAAATTTGATATCAATACGGATGATTAGCAAATATCTTTAGGATTCAGGTTACGCAACCTCGATGAGTATGTTTTCAAAATAAGCCTTGCTTCAATTAGGTCTTTTGAGGGTTGTAACATGACCTGGTTCATGGTTTTTTGAAACAAAGAATAAAGTATCAAAATTATTTGGTACCCACCCGTTCTCCAAGATGTTCTTCAGTCCTACATTCAGTTAACTTGCTACAAGCACTCATCTCTCAAGTGAATGATGGTTGAGGAACCATTGAGGTTTCTTGGACACGACAGTCACTCATCTTTTTGTTCTTGGTGTTTCGCGTCACACAAATTTGTCTTTTGCTCAATATCTTTCTTATGTAATTCTTTTTTACTTTTGTTTTTTTCTTTCTTTCTATCTTTTTTTATTCTTTTTTACAAGTCATATGACCTCGAGTTGTCTTTGGAAGTAATTGTGCCTGCTTGAGTCCTTGTTGGATGACGAATAACCATTGTTGTATCGTCATTTGTTGACCTCTTGATGTGCGAGAGATAACCATTGTTGAATCATCCTCCTTTATGCACATTGTTGATAGACGAAGGTCAACTATTGAATTTTTAACTTTCCTCAACCTTTTGGAGGATAACAATTGTTGTATCCTTTGATGCGCACACTTGATGAGTTTTGAACGCTTGATCAAATTAATTGAACAGTACCCGCCCTTAGTTTTTTTTATTTAAAAATGAGGGTTTTTTCTAAAGAGAAAATAAACTCCTACTTCAAGGCTCGAAGGGGTTAACGAGGGTCTATCTCCCTTATAACTCCAGTGTTTGGGAATTTGAAATAATGCCTGTACATCGTCAGCAAAGTTTTATTTGAAAGCATACTTACAACAATTATGGGTATTTTTTTTATCATCATCCTCCCTCCAATATTTGCATACCCAAAATTTTGATAAAGACAAACAAATAGAAGAAATAGTGATATATATTTTTCTTTTTGATGATAAAGTTGACAAAATGAATGAACACGAATGGATTGATTCAAAGCAATGCATGCTCATTTCATTAATATTACCATTTAAAACAACAAACTTAAAAGCAAACAGTACATTATGAGATAAAGAAAATGCCAATGAGAAATGATAAAGATACCCCAGGATCGCCAACTTAGGATGAGTTGTCCTTTCGATTAACCAATTTCTAAGGGTACTTGATTGACTGATTTCCTCCTTGAAGAGTCAAGTATTTATGGTTAATCAACTATTGAACTTTGGCTTTGTAAGGTTTGCAATCCTCATTGAGTATCCTACTTTTCATTTATTTTAGTTGCTAATGTTTGTTGTCTCAATCATAAAAGTTTTTGGTGAGAATTGAACCTTCTTAATTTTACATCAATTCCAATAATTTTTACTTTTTTTGAATGAACAAGTTTATGGAAAGAAACATATAATCTAAACTAAAGAAATTGCTTTATTTAAATCCACATGAATGTATCAAAATAATGATAATATAATTAAAAATAATGCATATCTTCTCAATAGATAAGTGGAATGGATAGAGTGAAATTAGTAACTTTTCACTTTTGGAGAAATTAAGAAATAAATTAATAAGTGAAAAATACGACTTGTTAAACTTGAAATCTTTAATTTTCGCATTTCTAAATTATATAAATTGATTTATTTTCATTGGGTTTGAGGTTTAACAAAAACATAAAATATTTCAAAGAGTATATAAATATCTTAAGTTGAAATTTACCACAATCATTGTATGACAACATAATTTATTGTTTATAAAATGATATAAAAGTTAAAAGAAATAAAATCTTTTTAGGAAAGTAGTTACTATGAGACTTATTATTGTTTAAAATGTATTCACAAAAAATACACACAAAAATTTCATCAATAAAATTAAATAATACATTAACATGTAATTTATTTAATTATTGATAAGTATTTTTAGCTTTACTTGTGATTTTAATTCATGGAGTTGGTTAATTTTATTTACAGTTTAGTTTAATTGTAACTTAAAATTTAATCAATCTATCACTTTGTTTCTCCTTTGTCTTAATTTGTGCCTTTTTTAAAAATATTTTAGTTAATATTTTTTACAGAAACATAAAATATAAGTGACACTTTTGACAAAAAATTTGTCATTAACATTAATAGATTCCATAAATAAATTTAAATATATTTTTTTAAAGAGGAGGGTTAAATTATTTTTTATAAGTATTGTCATCAATTAAATATCTTCTCCTTTATGTGTATAAAAGATAAACAAAAATACTTTTGTCAACTATGAGCCACATGAAAGAAATGTATGTGTGCTATATATTTGAATGTTGAAATATATATTTTAATAAGTATTGAAAGATACTCCTTAATGAAAAATATCTTAAGAAAGATAAAATCTAGCAATGATATTCAAATAATAAGTTTAATGGTATACCTAGAGGTAAAATGTTATGAATTCAAATCTAGATTCATTAAAGGATATACTTATAATATACCTTTAGTATTAATGGTAGATTGTTCATTCTTCTATATTAGAAAGAAGTGGTTGAGAAGAATCAATTAGTTTAGCAATATGTATTTCTAAAACAATTATATCTAACTCTAGAGTTTAGCATAACTTAACTTTAAAGTATATTATTAAATTTAGTGTTGAGTGGCTAATATTATACTTTATTAAAATTTTAACGATCTTAGTAAGTTGTCAAACATTGTCCATTGTTAAATGTAGCACACTATCCATATTTTCATCATATCGTTAACCGCCATGGTATAAAATAGCACACTTACTAGCGAACCACATTCCAAAGTGGGATCCTTCTTCAAACTATTGTGATATATAAGTTTTGTATTAGGGTTGGTTCTATACTATATGTATGTAGTCTCTTTCGTGAATGTATTTCTATATCACTCGCATATGTTGTTTCTCATTCTATTGCACCTTCAATTCCATCGTGTAATACATGCGTTGAACTGAAGATCTTTAGTGATAGCGTTTATGTTTGAGTCCTTTTTGTGTTGTTTGAATGCCATGCGCTTCCACTCATAAATTAAAGCATATCGTTTATTTTATTTAATTGAATTGTAATTGAACGTTCTTTAAATTGTCTATTGATGTTAAACACTAGTTTTGGTGATTGAGAGAAGGTTAAAATGATTCTCATATATAGGAGGAGTTTTAGGAAGTGACTACAAACAAGAAGTGTTCATGTAATAATAAGTGTACAAATAACATTGGTAGTAATATAATAACTATGTTGTACACATTATGTCATACATCGTATCCAACATTTGTACTCGTACTCAAAAATTCAATTGACATCAGAGCGGACACCGAATTTTATTTGGATGAACTCCAGAAAAAACAAGTTTTGTTCAAATAAATTAAATTGAATATAGAGGATCTTTCATTACACCACCTATTTTAGATGACACCAGCAAAATAGAAAAATATTTTATAGGTTTGCATCACCTTGGTGTATTCCCACTTTTTACAAAATTTCATTTATAGTTTGTTTATCCACTAATTTCAAGAGTGTCTTTTCCAAAGACTCAAACATAGATTATTTGTAAGATACCATCGATATATCTTACATAAAATATGACTATTGGAATATTACAATTAGACTCATGTTTTTTATTTATTTCTAACAACTTCAAGCAGGATACTATCGTTATATGTTACATAAAATATGTAGTTTATCTTTATTTTCATGTATTGAATATAACTTTTGAATTATACATTGTCAATAGGAAAATATATATTATATATGTTAAAGATACAATGTATTTTTAATTTTTAACTCTTTCATCTATTTATGTATTATGTGTTGATTCTCTATAGTAATTAATTTATAGAAATTATAACATTTAATTATTTTATTAAAAATTTAAATTACATCCATATTTTAAAATTTTGATTATAAACACCTTCAAATTTAATTACTTATATGGTGTGTTTAGTTTCTATTTTTTGTTAATTTTTCACATGTAAACAATATTGTGGATATTTTAAAAAAAAATTACATAAAAGTGTTTGAAATAAAAAATTACATAAAAGTATTTAAAAAAATTACTTATACGGTGTTTTAACTCTTTCATTTGTTTATTTATTTATATGATACAAGGATTTTTGGGAAACGTTTGGAGTCATGTAAGAGCTTTTAGAAATACTTGTAAATACTTTAGGTTTGAGTAATTATTATACTGGAGAGGTTTAGAGAATGAGAAATAATTGGATATAAAATAGCTTTTTCTTTAAAACTTGGAAGAATATTTCCTTAGGACTTATTTGCAATCTCCTGTAACAACTTTAGAAGTATAGTGAATCAGAGAGTTGCTCTGTCTCCCAGACAAAGATCATTTCATTGACCTGAGTAAATAAGCATTTTGTATTTCTCGCATTATTTTATCATAATCTGAAAAATTTAATATATTTTTTGTTATTATTGATAAATTTCATTTATTTGAGTTGCTAATATTTGTTGTCTCAATCATAAAAGTTTTTGGTGAGAATTGAACCTTCTTAATTTTCCATCAATTCCCATGATTTTTACTTTATTTTTTGAATGAACAAGTTTATGGAAAGAAACATATAATCTAAACTAAAGAAATTGCTTTATTTAAATCCACATGAATATATCAAAATAATGATAATATAATTAAAAATAATGCATATCTTCTCAATAGATAAATTGAATGGATAGAGTGAAATTAGTAAGTTTTCACTTTTGGACAAATTAAGAAATGAATTAATAAGTGAAAATACGACTTGTTAAACTTGAAATCTTTAATTTTCGCATTGCTATATTATATAAATTGATTTATTTTCATTAAGTTTGAGGTTTAGCAAAAACATAAAATATTTCAAAGAGTATATAAATAACTTAAGTTGAAATTTACCACGATCATTGTATGACAACATAATTTATTGTTTATAAAATGATATAAAAGTTAAAACAAATAAAATCTTTTTAGGAAAGTAGTTATTATGAGACTTATTATTGTTTAAAATGTATTCACAAATAATACACAAAAAACATTCATCAATAAAATTAAATAAATACATTAACATGTAATTTAGTTAATTATTGATAAGTGATTTTAGCTTTACATGATATTTTAATTCATGGAGTTGGTTAATTTTATTTACAGTTTAGTTTAATTGTAATCTAAAATTTAAGTAATCTATCACTTTGTTTCTTTTTTTCTTAGTTGGTGCCTTTTTTTTAATTATTATTTTTTACATAAACATAAAATATAAATGACACTTTTCACAAAGTATTTGTCATTAACATTAATGGATTCCATAAACAAGTTTAAATATATTTTTTTGGAGGTGGGTTAAATTATTTTTTATAAGTACTGTCATCAAATTAAAATTTTCTTCTCCTTTATATGTATAAAAAATAAACATAAATATTTTTGACGACTATGAGCCACAAGAAAGAAATGTATGTGTACTTATAGATTAGAATGTTGAAATATATATTTTACTAAATAGTGAAAAGATACTCATTAATGGAAAATATCTTCAAGAAAGATAAAATCTTGCAATGATATTCAAATAATAGGTATAATGATATACTAGAGGAAATATTATACGTTTATAACTAAATAAAACGTTATGAATTCAAATCTAGATTCATTAAAGGATATACTTATAAGATACCTTTAATATTAATGGTAGTTTGTTTATTATATAGAAATAAGTGGTTGATTAATATAAATTAATTTAGCAAAATTTATTTCTTAAACAATGATATCTAACTCTAGAACTAAGCTTAACTTAATTTTAAAGAATAAAACTAAATTTCAGTGATTATTGACTGATATTCTACCTTATTAAAATTTAAACAATCTTAGAAATTTGTCAAACATTCTCCATCGTTAAATGTTCTACAGTATCAAGATTTTCATCATATACCTTAACCCTAGGTATAAAATAAAACATTTACTATAAATTCATTCCTTACCACAATCCACTATCCAAAAAGATCCTTCTCCAAATTGTTATGATATATAGTTTTTGTATATGGGTTGGTTGTTTCCTATTTGTATGTTGTCTCTTTGGGTAATTTATTCTCGCTTTGTGTTTACAATGTCTTATGTGACTTACATATGTTGTTTCCCATTCTCTGGCACCTTCAATTTCATCATGTAATATCATGCGTCGAATTGAAGATCTTTAGTGCTAGCGTTTATATTTGAGTCCTTTTTTGTGTTTCTTGTATGCCAATCTAGAGCTTTCTCTCATATCTTAAAGCATAGTATTTATTTATCTTTGTCTCCATTTTTCTATTTAGAGTTTTTTTATAATTTTTTTTATAAGTACAAAAAAATAAATGAAACTTTTGACGATACCTAACAAAAAAATTTCAAGACGTGGGTTATATGTCTCTTTTCAAGTATAACAATTTTTATTATTATTTATAAATTTCATTTATTTTAGTTACTAATGTTTGTTGTCTCACACATAAAAGTTTTTGGTGCGAATTGAACCTTCTCAATTTCACATCAATTCGAATGATTTTTACTTTTTTTTTAGTGAACAAGTCTATGGAAAGAATCATATAATCTAAACTAAAGAAATTGGTTTATTTAAATCCACATGAATATATCAAAATAATGATAATATAATTAAAAATAATGCATATCTTCTCAATAGATTAGTTGAATGGATAGAATGACATTAGTATGTTTTCAATTTTGGAGAAATTAAGAAATAAATTAATAAGTGAAAAATCGAGTGGTTAAACTTGAAATCTTTAATTTTCGCATTGTTATATTATATGAATTGATTTATTTTCAATAGGTCTGTGGTTTAACAAAAACATAAAATATTTCAAAGAGCATATAAATAATTTAAGTTTAAATTTACCATAACCATTGAATGGCAACCTACTTTATTGTTTATAAAATCATATAAAAGTTAAAACAAATAAAATCTTTTTATGAAAGTAGTTATTATGACACTTATTATTGTTTGAAATGTATTCATAAAAAATACACAAAAAAACATTCATCAATAAAATTAAATAACACATCAACATGTAATTTATTTAATTATTGATAAGTATTTTTAGCTTTACTCGTGATTTTAATTTATTAAGTTGGTTAATTTATTTACAGTTTAGATTAATTGTAATTTAAAATTTAAGCAATCTATCACTTTGTTTCTCATTTGTCTTAATTTGTGCCTTTTTTTAAAAAAAATTTAATTATTATTTTTTACACAAACATAAAATATAAATGACAATTTTGACAAAACATTTGTCATTAACATTAATAGATTCCATAAATAAATTTAAATAAATTTTTTTAAGAGGTGGGTTAAATTATTTTTTTATAAGTATTGTCATGAATTAAAATTTCTTCTCCTTTATATGTATAAAAAATAAACAAAAATATTTTTGAAGACTATCAGCCACAAGAACGAAATGTATGTGTGCTTATAGATTAGAATGTTGAAATATATATTTTAATAAATGGTGAAAAGATACTCATTAATGAAAAATATCTTCAGAAAGATAAAATCTTGCAATGATATTCAAATAATAGGTATAATGATATAAGAACACATAATTATATTTTCTAGTTTATTTTTATAATTTTATTTTTTATTTTTCACACATAACAATATTGTAGATATTAAAAAAATCCTTGAAAAGTGTTTGTAAAACAACAATTTTAACAGGTGGTTTAGATAATAATAATAATATTGTACGTATATACTCACACGTTTGATGCGTGTGAATTTTACTAAGGAAATACAAAAGAGTGTTTAAATTCAAATATTTAAACAAAATTATATTAATAACTAAAAAAGAAAGTAGCATTGATAAATTTTCAAATATAAATGTTGTCAATAATTTTTAAATGATAAGGATCATACTATACCTATAAGAAATCATATTTTTAATAGTAAAATCAACGTGTTTATTTTAAATCTAAACAACCAAAAAATCAAACATGTTGAATTTTAAATCTAGATACATAAAAGCTTTTTTATTTTTTGAAGATACTGAATAAAATTATAATTGTTTATATCTTATAAATCCATTGTAGATGCTATTCCACATTCTTTGAATAATAATTATATTTAATAATTCTGAATATATATTTCTGAATTTTGAATGCTATTCTACATTCTACATGATATTCCAAATTCAAATAAATCCGTTTTTTCTTTTGAATAAATATTTATGAATAATAATTATAATTAATAATTCTGAAGTTTGGTTTGAATGACCAAATTAAAGGCAATGAACACGTAAAGTAAATTTTAAAAATTAGTCTATTTTAATCCACATGAATATATGAAATTTTAAAAATACAATTAATAATAAAACATACCTGTTTAATTTTTGAAAAAATGCAAATAAAATTATAAGTGAAAAAGGTAATTTTACTAAGCTTGAAATCTCTCATTTTTACACAGTCATATTATATAAATTAGTTCAATTATCATTACGTTTTATTTTTAACAAAAACCTAAAATGAGACAAAGAGAATATAATCAAACTTAAGTGGTAAATTTATATAAATAATTGTATGACTACTTAATTTATTTTTTATAGAATGATTAAAACTTAAACATATTAAAATCTCTTAAAAAATTAGTAATTACAAAATTGATTGTTGTACATGTATTATCAATAAAATAGACCTAACTACTCTAACATTCACCAATCTATAATGTATTAACATGTTAATTTATCAAATAATCGATAAGTATTTTTTGATTTAGGTTGTGATTCTAATTAATCAAGTTGGTTTATCTTTTATTATTTTTAGGTTTAAGAGTAATTAAATAATTACACAAGTTTTCAGTTTGTTTATCTTTGTCTCCATTTTTCTTTTTAAAGTTTTTTTATAATTTTTTTTATAAATACAAAAAAATAAATGAAACTTTTGATGATACCTAACAAAAAAATTTCAAGAGGTGGGTTATATGTCTTTTTTTCAAGTATAACACACTATTACTTTTCATGTATGTATAAGACATTATTACTTTCATATCTCTAAACAAAAAAACAAAGATGTAAAACATAAATATATCAGCAACATGGGCTAAAGCAATTATATGATGCAAGGATTTTTGGAAAAGGTATGGAGTCATTTAAGAGGTTTAAGAAATACTTCTAAATACTCTAGGTTTGAGTGATTCTTATATTTGAGAGTATAACAACTTTAGAAGTATAGTGAATCAAAGAGCTACTATGTCTGCCTGACAAAGATAATTTGATTGACC
Organism: Vicia sativa; assembly: GCA_021764765.1. Taxonomy (NCBI): domain Eukaryota; kingdom Viridiplantae; phylum Streptophyta; class Magnoliopsida; order Fabales; family Fabaceae; genus Vicia; species Vicia sativa. The sequence continues at coordinate 116,770,877 of CM038795.1, read as the reverse complement.
CGAGTAAATAAGCATTTTGTGTTTCTCGCCTTATTTTATCTTAATCTGCAAAATTTCATATGTTTTTTTTATTATTATTGATAAATTTCATTTATTTTAGTTGTTAATGTTTGTTGTCTCACATATAAAAGTTTTTGTTGAGAATTGAACCTTCTCAATTTCACATCAATTCCAATTATTTTTACTTTTTTTTAATGAACAAGTCTATGGAAAGAAACATATAATCTAAACTAAAGAAATTGGTTTATTTAAATCCACATGAATATATCAAAATAATGATAATATAAATAAAAATAATGCATATCTTCTCAATAGATTAGTTGAATGGATAGAATGAAATTAGTAAGTTATGAATTTTGGAGAAATTAAGAAATAAATTAATACGTGAAAAATACGGGTGGTTAAACTTGAAATCTTTAATTTTCGTATTGTTATATTATATAAATTGATTTATTTTCAATAGGTCTGTGGTTTAACAAAAACATAAAATATTTCAAAGAGCATATAAATAATTTAAGATTAAATTTACCACAACCATTGAATGACAACCTAATTTATTGTTTATAAAATGATATAAAAGTTAAAACAAATAAAATCTTTTTATGAAAGCAGTTATTATGAGACTTATTATTGTTTGAAATGTATTCATAAAAAATACACAAAAAAACATTCATCAATAAAATTAAATAACACATCAACATGTAATTTATTTAATTATTGATGAGTATTTTACTTTACTCGTGATTTTAATTTATTAAGTTGGTTAATTTATTTACAGTTTAGTTTAATTTTAATTTAAAATTTAAGCAATCTATCACTTGGTTTCTCCTTTGTCTTAATTTGTGCTCTTTTTTTAAAAAAATTAATTATTATTTCTTACACAAACATAAAATATAAATGACAATTTTTACAAAACATTTGTCATTAACATTAATAGATTCCATAAATAAATTTAAATAAATTTTTTAAGAGGGTTAAATTATATTTTTATAAGTATTGTCATGAATTAAAATTTCTTCTCCTTTATATGTATTAAAATTTCTTCTCTTTTGACAACTATAAGCCACAAGAAAGAAATGCATGTGTGCTTATAGATTAGAATATTGAAATATATATTTTATTAAATAGTGAAAAGATATTCATTAATGAAAAATATCTTTAGAAAGATAAAATCTTGCAATGATATTCAAATAATAGGTATAATGATATAAGAACACATAATTATATTTTCTAGTTTATTTTATAATTTTATTTTTTATTTTTCACACATAACAATATTGTAGATATTAAAAATCCTAGAAAATTATTTGTAAAACAACAATTTAAAGAGGTGGTTTAGATAATAATAATAGTATATATATACTCAAACGTTTGATGCGTGTGAGTTTTACTAAGAAATACAAAAGTGTTTAAATTCAAATATTTAAACAAAATTATATTAATAACTAAAAAGAAAGTAGCATTGATAAATTATAAAATATAAATGTTGTCAATAATTTTTAAATGATAGGGATCATACTATACCTTTAAGAAATAATATTTTAATAGTAAAACCAACATGTTTATTTTAAACCTAAACAACCAAAAATTTGTTATATAGAGGATGCATAAAATTGTAAATATTTATATAATAGCAAACCAACAAGTTAATTTTAAATCTATATACATAAAAACTTTATTTTTTGAAGATAATGAATAAAATTGTAACTATTTATATCTTATAAATCAATTGTTGATGCTATTCTACATTCTTTGAATAATAATTATATTTAATAATTCTGAATAAATATTTACGATTGAATGCTATTCTACATTCTACATGATATTCTAAATTCATATAAATCCTTTTTCTATTGAATAAATATTTTTAATAATAATTATAATCAATAATTCTGAAGTTTGTTTGAATGATCAAGTTAAAGGCAATGAACATATAAAGTAAATTTTAAAAATTAGTTTATTTTAATCCACATAAATATATGAATTTCTAAACATATAATTAATAATAACACATACCTGTTTAATTTTTGAAAAAATGCGAATAAAATTATAAGTGAAAAAGGTAATGTTACAAAGTTTGAAATCTCTCATTTTTACACAATCATATTAAATAAATCGGTTCAATTATCATTAGGTTTTAATTTTAACAAAATCCTAAAATGAGACAAAGAGAATATAATCAAATTTAAGTTGTAAATTTATATCAATAATTGTTTAACTACTTAATTTATTTTTTATAGAATGATTAAAACTTAAACATATTAAAATCTTTTAAGAAATTAGTAATTACAAAATTGATAGTTGTTGTACATGTATTACCAATAAAATAGACTTAACTACTATAGCATTCATCATCTATAATGTATTAACATGTTAATTTATCAAATAATCGATAAGTATTTTTCGATTTAGGTTGTGATTCTAATTAATCAAGTTGGTTTATCTTATATTTTTTTAGTTTTAAGTGTAATTAAAAAATTACACAAGTTTTCAATTTGTTTATCTTTGTCTCCATTTTTCTTTTTAAAGTTTTTTTATAAATACAAAAAATTAAATAAAACTTTGGACAATACCTAACAAAAAAATTTCAAATGGTGGGTTATATGTCTTTTTTCAAGTATAACACACTATTACTTTTCATATATGTATAACACATTATTACTTTCATATCACTAAACAAAAAGAAAGATGTATATCATAAATATATCCGCAACCATGGGCTGAAGAAATTATATGATGTAAGGATTTTTGGGAAATGTTTGGAGTCATGTAAGAGGAATGAGAAATACTTCTAAATACTCTAAGTTTGAGTGATTCTTATATCTGAGAGTTTTAGAGAATGAGAAACAATTGGATATAAAATAGCTTTGTTCTTGAAAAATTAGAAGAATATTTCTTAGGACATATTTGTAATTTCTTATAACAACTTTAGAAGTATAGTGAATCGGGAAGGCTCGTCTCTAACAAAGATCATTTGATTGACATGAGTAAATAACCATTTTGTGTTTTTCACCTTATATTATCTTAATCTGCAAAATTTCATATATTTTTTATTATTATTGATAAATTTCATTTATTTTAGTTGCTAATGTTTGTTGTCTCACACATAAAAGTGTTTGGTGCGAATTGAACCTTCTCAATTTCACATCAATTCCAATTATTTTCTTTTTGAATGAACAAGTTTATGGAAAGAAACATATAATCTAAACTAAAAGAAATTGGTTTATTTAAATCACATGAATATATCAAAATAATGATAATATAATTAAAAATAATGCATATCTTCTCAATAGATTAGTTAAATGGATAGAGTGAAATTAGTAAGTTTTCAATTTTGAGAAATTAAGAAATAAATTAATAAGTGAAAATACGAGTGGTTAAACTTGAAATATTTTCTAAGGACATATTTTTACTATTTATGATTGAGACAACAAATATTAGCAACTAAATATCATTGGAATTGATGTATATTAGCAACTAAATATCATTGGAATTGATGTAAATTAATAAGGTTCAATTCTCACCAAAAACTTTTATGATTGAGACAACAAACATTAGCAACTAAAATTTAATATATTTATTGTTATTATAGAAGAATGAACAAACTACCATTAATATTAAAGGTATCTTATAAGTATATCATCATAACATTTTATTTAATTATAAACGTATAATATTTCCTCTAGGTATATCATTATAGCTATTATTTGAATATCATTACAATATTTTATCTATCTTGAAAATATTTTCATTAATGAGGATCTTTTCACTATTTATTAAAATTTATATTTTAAAATTCTAATCTATAAGCACACGTACATTTGTTTGTTGTGGCTCATAGTCATCAAAAATATTTATGTTTTTATTTTATATAAAGGAGAAGATTATTTTAATTTGATGATAGTACTTATAAAAATAATTTAACCCACTTCCTACAAAAATATATTTAATTTTGTTGATGGAATCCATTAATAATGACAAATATTTTGTTAAAAGTGCCATTTATATTTTATGTTTATGTAAAAAAATAATTAAAAAGGCACAAATTAGGACAAAAAGAAACAAAGTGATAGATTGCTTAAATTTTAGATTAAAATTAAACTAAAGTGTAAATAAAATTAACCAACTCCATCAATTAAAATCACAAATAAAGCTAAAAATACTTATCATCAATCAAATAAATTACAGGTTAATGTATTATTTAATTTGATTGATGAATATTTTTGTATTTATTGTGAATACATTTCAAACAATAATAAGTCTCATAATAACTAGTTTCATAAAAGATTTTTTTTTTTATATCATTTTATAAACAATAAAGTATGTTGTCATACAATGATTGTGTAAATTTCAACTTAAATTATTTATATGCTCTTTGAAATATTTTATGTTTTTGTTAAACCTCAAACCTTATGAAAATAATTCAATTTATATAATATAACAATGCGAATATTAAAGATTTCAAGTTTAACAACTCATATTTTTCACTTATTAATTTACTTATTAATTTCTCCAAAATTGAAAAGTTACTAATTTCACTTTATCCATTCAACTAATCTATTGAGAAGATATGCATTGTTTTAATTATATTATCATTATTTTGATATATTCATTTTATGTGCATTGGAATTGATGTGAAATTGAGAAGGTTCAATTCACCAAAAATTTTATGTGTGAGACAACAAACATTGGCAAAAAATAAATGAAATTTATCAATAATAACAAAAACTATTATAAATTTTGCAGATTAAGATAAAATAAGGCGAGAAACACAAAATGCTTATTTACTCAGGTCAATCAAATGATCTTTGCCTGGGAGATAGAGCAGCTCTCTGATTCACTATACTTCTAAAGTTGTTATAAGAGATTACAAATAGGTTGTAAGAGAATAGTTTTCCAAGTTTTAAAGAAAAAGATACTTTCTACCAATTGTTTCTCATTCTCTAAAACTCTCAAATATAAGAATCACTCAAACCTTAAGTATGTAGAAGTATTTCTCAAATCTCCTACATGACTCCAAACGTTTCCAAAAAATCCTTCCATCATCTAATTACTTTAGCCCATGGTTACTGACGTATTTATGATTTACATCTTTGGTAATTTGTTTAGCGATATGAAAGTAATAGAGTGAAATACTTGAAAAAGACATATAACCCACCTCTTGAAATTTTTTGTTTAATATTTTTTTGGAAAATCTTTAATGTTCATGACAAAGGTATTGTCAAAGTTTTATTTATTTTTATGTATTTATAAAAAATAATAAAAACTTTAAAAGAAAAATTTAGACAAAGATAAACAAATTAAAACTGGTGTAATTTTTAATTACACTTAAACCTACAAAAATATAACATAAACCAACTAGATTTATTAGAATGCAACCTAAATCTAAAATGCTTATCGATTATTTAATAAATTAGCATGTTAATACATTATAGATTGATGAATGTTATAGTAGTTTAGTCTATTTTATTGATAATACATTTACAACAACAATCAATTTTGTAATTACTAATTTCTTAAAATATCTTAATATGTTTAAACTAGAAAAACAATAAAAGTAATAAAATTTGAAGGTGTTCTTATCGATATTTCAAAATATGGATGAAATTTGTATTCTTTAATAATATAATAGAATGTTATTATTATTAAAATTAATTCTTAGAAAATTGAGACACAATACGTAAATAAATGATGAGTTCAAAATTAAAATTACAATATATTTTAACATATATAATAGTTGTTATCCCATGACAATATATAATTCAAAAGTCATATTCAATACATGAAAATTTTAATAATAAAATGCATATATTATATACGATATATATCCTATTTGTAGTTGTACCAATTTAAAAGAAATATGCATGATTCCAAATGTCATGTTTAACTCATGGTTCCATGGAATATGAACTTTGTGATTTATTTTAGTAATATAAATTTGATTTTAGTTTAAAATTAAGATTTAATTAATCTATCGTCCTAAACTATTTTGAAATTTTAAAATAGATCCTAATGTAATATTAATTAACGTGTTGATGTATTATAAGTTTGATTATAATATTTGAGCGGTTTAATTTATTTTCTTGTTCAAGCATTATAGGATAAAATTAATGATATATTAACACTGAAAATGTTTGAATTTTTGTAAAATTTAATATTGAAACACAAATAATCAAACACTCACACAAGTAATCTCTAAGTCTTTGTAAATGTCAATCTTACAATTAGTGGATAAAACACTCTAAAGGAAATTTTGAATAAAGTGGTAATACACCAAGGTAATGCAAACATATAAAGAAATTTCATTTTTAGTTGGTGTCATCTAAAATAGGTGGTCTAATGATGATCCTCTATGTTCGATATTTTTATTTGAACATAACTTTTTGGAGTTCATCTAAATAGAATATAGTGTCCTTTCTGTTGCCAATTAAATTTTGGGTATGACCACAAATGTTAGATACGATGTATGACACAATTTAAAATATCACTATCAATAATATTTGTACAGTTAGTATTACTTGTTTGCACCCATTTCCTAAAAATCCTCCTATATATGATAATCACTCTCACTTTCTCTCAATCATTAACAATAGTGTTTCACTTCAATAAATTAAATAACTTAAAGAATGATGAATTACAATTAAATTTAATAAATTAAATACTATGCTTTAAGACATGAGAGAAAGCTCTAGAGTGACATACAAGCAACACAAAAAAGGACTCAAATATAAACGATAGCACTAAAGATCTTCAATTCAACGCATGATATTACGATGAAATTGAAGGTGCAAGAGAATGAGAAACAACATATGTAAGTCACATAAGACATTGTAAGCATAAGCGAGAGTACATTCACCAAAGAGATAACATACAAATAGGAAAGAACCAACTCATATACAAAAACTATATATCACAACAATTTGGAGAAGGATCCTTTTTAGATAGTGGTTTGTGGTAAGGAATGAATTTATAGTAAGTGTGTTATTTTATACTTTGGGTTAAGGTATATGATGAAAATCTTGATAGTGTAAAACATTTAACCATGGATAATGTTTGACAAATTTCTAAGATCGTTTAAATTTTAATAAGGTAGAATATCAGTCAATCAACTGAAATTTAGTTTTATTCTTTAAAATTAAGTTATGCTTAGTTCTAGAGTTAGATATCATTGTTTTAGAAATACATTTTGCTAAACTAATTCATATTACTCAACCACTTATTTTTAATATAGAAGAATGAACAAACTACCATTAATATTAAAGGTATCTTATAAGTATATCCTTTAATGAATTTAGATTTGAATTCATAAGATTTTATTTACTTATAAACGTTTAATATTTCCTCTAGGTATATCATTATACCTATTATTTGAATATCATTGCAAGATTTTATCTTTTGAAAATATTTTCATTAATGAGTATCTTTTCACTATTTATTAAAACATATATTTCAATATTCTAATCTATAAGCACACATACATTTCTTTGTTGTGGCTCATAGTCGTCATAAATATTTATGTTTATTTTTTATACATATAAAGGAGAAGAAAATTTTAATTTGATGACAATACTTATAAAAAATAATTTAACCCACCTCCTAAAAAAATATATTTAAATTTGTTTATGGAATCCATTAATGTTAGTGACAAATATTTTGTCAAAAGTGTCATTTATATTTTATGTTTGTGTAAAAAATAATAATTAAATTTTTTTTAAAAAAAGGCACAAACTAAGGAAAAAAAACAAACTAATAGATTGCTTAAATTTTAGATTACAATTAAACTAAACTGTAAATAAAATTAACCAACTCCATAAATTAAACTCACAAGTAAAGATAAAAGTACTTATCATCAATTAAATAAATTACTTGTTAATGTATTATTTAATTTGATTGATGAATTCTTTGTGTATTTATTGTGAATACATTTTAAACAATAATAAGTCTCATATTAACTACTTTCATGAAAATATTTTATTTGTTTTAACTTTTATATCATTTTATAAACAATAAAGTATGTTGTCATAAATTTCAACTTAAATTATTTATATGATCTTTGAAATATTTTATGTTTTGTTAAATCTCAAAAATGTAAATAATTTAATTTATATAATATAACAATGCGAATACTAAAGACTTCAAGTTTAACAACTCGTATTAAGAGTGGATTTATTCATCTTTATGCAGTTATTATCTTTGTCTTTGTGCGGTTATTATCTTTGTATGTAGGTGATTACATTATTCTCGATTAAGAGTGGATTTCCTCAAAATACAATCGTTACTGCCCATTTTCTTGAGACAAGATTTCACCTAAAAGCATTGACTCATCATTGGTTTTTCTAGTTATTTGTTGTTTATGTGGTTGTCTAAAGGATGAGATGTGGTATTGGTTTGGTGTCAAGTACTAATCTTCTCACCGTTAGATCTTTCTTTACCCTTACCTTTACTTTATGCACTTGAGTTAGCCCTTCATCTCCTCCCCATCCTTTAATTTCAAAATCTTCCCTCTTTTCAAAGGATTCTTATTTTAAAAATTGAACCGCTTTCAAAAAACTTGGACTTAGGTCCATGAGTTTTCAAACTTCTTTTCTTAATAAAATCTCAATCAATATAACAATACTTTGACTCATCTTTTCATAAGACTAAAAACCTAACATCATTCAAACTTTTGAGCTCTTTGTCTTTTCTAAACTAACATTTTCTTAAAATTAACCAATACACAAACTTGGTCTTTTTAGCGAACTACTTGGTTTTGATTTCAACATTGCATATTGTTGGTATATAGGCCTGAACTCATTGGAAGTTCTATCAAAACAAAATTATAAAAAAAAATTCTTTTCTCCCCCACCATCCATTTTGTACAAACTCTATTTTAGCACATATATACAAATTTTCAAAAAGGTTCCTGCGGAGTACCGGAAATGCTTTAGGTGTCTAACACCTTCCTTTGCATAACTTGGTTCCTAGATCCATGATCTTTTGTTAAGATTTTATTCACTCTTTTTTCCTAATCCTTTAGATAAAATAAAAGCGCAGTGGCGAATCTTTTGCTATTTTTTGAGTTAAGTCAATTAAATGGCTTATACTCGCAGTTTTTGCCGCTACAAAGTTACTCGAGAAGAAGTTTGTAAGGCCAGTGTATGCAGAGCTCAGTATTGTTGGTGAAGAAGGCGGTAGTATGAGACTTTGTGTTGATTAGATAAGCGAATAAGATAAAATCAAGAACAAGTATCCACTTCTAAGGATAGACAGCTTGATGGATCAATTGGTAGGTTCATGGGTGTTTAGCAAGATTGTTTTAAGATTAGGTTATCACCGAATTTGAGTGAAGAATGAGGACATTCAAAAATAGCTTCGGGACTCGGTTTGGACATTATGAATACTCGTAATGCCATTCGGTGTTACTAGCGGAGTATTTATGGAGTATATGAATCGTATTTTCATACATACCGGATCGATTCGTAGTAGTGTTCATTGATGTTATCTTGATATATTCAAAGTCGAAGAAGAAGAACATCTTGAGCATTTGCAAATTATATTGTAAGTGTTGAAGCGAGAAGAGTTTATGCAGCGAAGCTATCGAAGTGTGAATTCTGGTTAACGGAGGTTAGTGTGATGACTGGTTTTTCATCAATTATTTTAAAACAATGAAGTCTCCACCTAATTTTATTTGTTCTAAAAACTAACGGGGAAAAATAGATAAAACCCACGGAGAAAGGATAAGGCAGTCTACGAGACCAAAAGACATATATTAGGGTGGTTATGTAAGGGGAAGGTATTAGCACCCTCACATCCATCGTGCTCGATGGGACTGTTTAGTTTGTGCGTGTTTACGTGTACTCATAGCTAATTTCTAAATTATGATCGAGAAAAAAGAAAGAAGGAAACATGGTTTATTTATTATTATTTTGAGTTTGCCGTGGTTTCAAAACCTTACCGTAGTTCTTCTTGAAAATTTTTAAGTTGATTGTGTTGATTTTATAAGAAAAATCGTGCATCGGTGTTGTACCCCAAAATTTACCCTCTTCTTTCCCGCGTTTCTCGATTTATAATTCCATTGCATAAAACATACATGTAGTAGCATGCATAGAATTCGTCATAAGGAGTATCGGGTTCTGGTATTCCACATGTCATTAAAAGGTTCATTTCTCAATAAAGTGGATTTGGTTTGGTGGCATTGGGACTCAGGCGTATCTCATCTCCTTGGGTATTTTCTGTTGGTCTTGACTAGCATCTCCGTCTCATTATTATCTCGATTTTCGTTTGAAGGTCGAGAACATATTTTGTGAGGAAGGATCTCAATGAGTCATTTTCCGTGATTAAGTTGATTTTAGTCTTTGAGCAGTCGTTTTGGCTCACCGAGAAGGCTTTACCTCCTAGCTGGAAGCTCGGATTGGCGAGGACTGATTTCTAAAATTTCATATCAAATTCATCTACAACTCTCATTTGCAAATCGGGGCTGATTCTTCACCAATCGGTAGCGAATTTTATCATCGAGGTTAATTTTGAGGTGAACCTAGCAATTTTCATCCATCGATTCAAAAATCATATCTCGATCTTTCAAGCGGGATGGGACCAGTGACAAAGGTTCACAAATCTTGTTAGCTTGAATGTCCCAAAGATACATGTGCAAATTCGATCGAAGATCCTCGTCCAGAGCATTTTCCCCACAGGCTCACGAAATTCATGTCGGTGGTCCAAAGCGGTGCTAAAACTTCAAAATTCCTATTTCCTTGGTAATTCATCGGATCAAGTCGGGTTTGATTCACGCAAGCAAAATCGCATTCCGAACACTTTTCATTTACATTCGACTCGAATTCCACGGTTTGGCATTTGGATTAATTACGAAAAGTATTCGGATAATCATAATTAGCTTGTTGATTATGGATCCAAAGCTATAAATAGATTTTCATCTTCACAAAAAGGGAGACTCATTTGCTTAATTTTCCATTACCATACACTCCAATTCTCTAAAATTCCAAAGCACAAAAACTAAAAACTCAAACTACAACTTTCCTCAACAACCACCACGGGCGTCACGGATCTTCGTTCTACAGCTTCATTCACAGACCGCGCTAAAGAGCCCTCCAGCGCTAAGCGCGACCTATGATCTGATTTCTTCTCTTCGCAGCACATTTTATTCCAATCAAGATCTTCCTCTGTTTCTTCTACTCGCATTTGACATGGAAGGATCGATTTCATCTTGATTTTCTCCTCAATTTCAAGACCTAAGGATTTCTTTTCTTCTTCCTCAATTCTCCATCGAAATTCAAGCTTTACTTCAAGGATTCAAGCTTAATTCGGAAGATTATCAACAATTCCTCATTGATTTGGTATTTTCTTTGAAGAGCACAAGGAATTCCTCTTCAATTTGACTCAAACTTCAAGTGCAAGTAAGTGTTAGGTTCAAATAAGCACTTATTTTAAGTTGTTTTTGACTTTCAGCTTTTCTTGAAATTGAATACTGAAATTGCATGCAAATTCGATGTAGATTCGATTTTAGAACTTGTACTGAATTCTTGATTTGAATCGAGGTTTGCCTTATTAGTGTGTGAGTGAGGATTTCTTTGTGGATAGCATGTAGACACTTATGCATTTGTTTTCCCTTGCATATAGGATATGAACTCATACATTTTGCATCATCCATCGCATGTTCATGCATTGGTGAGTATCTAGCTTGATCAATTTCATTGATTCATGGTGATTTGAAGCATAACTTGCATTCAACATGTAGATATCAAGCATTTAGTGCATTGTGCATGAACTTGTTGCATGTGCACTCAAATGTTTGTGTCAATACTTGCCTTAGATTCTTTGAAAAACCTCAAAATGTCATGACTAGCTTGCATTATCACGCACATGAACATTGGAATTATCATTTTGATTTGCATTCCTTGCATGTTCATGCATTTAACTGTCATTTGAACATTGGAATTATCATTATGATTTGCATTCCTTGCATGTTCATGCATTTAACTTGTATATGAACATTGGTTTTATCGATTCGATTTGCATTCCTCATGTTCATGCATCCTTATATGTATATGAACATTGGTTTTATCGATTCGATTTGCATTCCTCATGTTCATGCATCCTTACATGTATATGAACATTGGTTTTATCGATTCGATTTGCATTCCTCACGTGTTCATGCATCCTTACATGTATATGAACATTGGTTTTATCGATCGATTTGCATTCCATGCACGTTCGTTTAGCTCTCATTTCTTGCTGGATTGTGGCCTAACGATATAGATTGGACTATTGCATGAAAACATCATAAACAGGTGGTTTCGATCAAAAATAATTTTATGCGGGTTGCGGTCGCGCTTGCGGTCTAGGCCTAAAGCGCGAATGTTCGACTTTTGGGTTGATTGCGTAGCGCGGTATACGAGCTTAGCGCGGTCCTTTGGTTCATTTTACGATTTTCTCGATTTTAATGGTGAGCGATTGGTCACACTAGCTATGCAGCTCTGTTTATGCTCCATTTCATGCGGGGACATGCGTCGCATACATATCGCGACTCGTTTCTTCGATACTTGCATACTTTTCTTACTACTTTGGGTCTAACTCCTTCTTGCAAGTTTTGTTTGAGCTTGCACCACGTGTACACCATTCCTATCTTGTTTTGCTTGCCTTCTTCTCGTTCTTGTAGGCATTGTCGGCGGTTCGTGTCGACCACGCATTCCGCATGTCGATCTTTTGAAAAATTCTCACGGTTTACTCTTTTTGCTTGGTTGTAGTACTTGAAGTTTTCGGGAGTAGTTCTACCACTTGCGATGCTCTTGGATTCTATATCCGTTTGGTAGTTTCTACACGTTTATCGCATTCTCTGACTTTCCTAGATATCATGAGAAGTAAGTTTACAACTTTCTTTTGCCATGAGTAGGAATAGAGATGCATGATGGGGCTTCCGTGGTTGGAGCATGTTCGGGAACCCCTCGGTTTATTTAAAGACCCGTTTAGGGCAATTCTACTTGTGAGGTGTGTTTGCTTGTTTGTTTCTTGAAGGTTCCTTGGTTAGGTTTGGTTACGTAGCCTAGACATTGGATCCATATCCTTTCCATGTCAGCGTGGGTAGAATTCCCTTGCATCCTCAACCATAGGTCCAACCTTTTGCATGACAACATTAGGGCTTAGTTCTTAGCTAATTTCCCTTGTTTTTGCTAGTTTTTTGCATGTAATAAAACTAAAGCTTTCTTTTTTCAAAACAAAACACATAATAATGGTTTAAATTCTTTTCTCAAGGTAAAAAAACCAACCAACACAAACTCTTTTGTTTTTGTTGTGTTTTGTTTT